>JARHVA010001270.1:1887500-2355000 GCA_037957365.1 Torreya grandis
GGTGTATCTTCTTAGTATAATCATTCTTCACTAGATGATAAATTTTAGGATCAAGATGGTTATATGCAAGCATAACATCTGATTTCGAAAATACGTACAAAAATAAAATGGGAGATGGATATTATGTGAAATGGAATGAAAGGAGATGAAAAGAATATGTGGAACTATATGAAATGATAACTTTCCTCTCTTGCAACTTCTATCAAGATGTTTTTAGTCTCACAACTGACTATAGGTGGATATAAGGGACAACCCAATATTATTATAAATAATATGCAACCTCATTATATGGATAACACTAATTCCAATTATTTAAACCTACTACCAAAGGTTAAAATTGGTAGGTTTAATGGAAAGGGTCTACTCAACTAGATGAACCAAATGGATAGTTTTTTTTATCTACATTATATCCTATACACAAAAGGTTACCATGGAACCCTTATATCTATAACCCAAAAAAATCATTTGATACTAATGGTTGTGTGCTAAAAATAATAAGAATAAGGATATTAGTATCACCTACTCAAATTTTTTAAGGATATACAAATGAACTATAGTAGTAGCGTGATAGATAATCAATTTAACTAATAGGAAAAACTATATAAAATATGCTTGGTCAAGGATTATATTGATCAATTTCATAACCAACCTTTGTACATGGGGATGAATAAAAATGAGAGCATGAATTATCTATTTATTATAGGTATTAAGGATCAAATTAAACATGAGGTACACATTTAATTTGTTCATTTTTATGATTATATTACCATGGTGCATAGGGTAGAGGAAAAATTATTATCCAATAAGAGCAAAAATTTAATTAAAATAATATATTTTAGCATCCCAAAACTATCATTCCCTCAACCTAAGAAAAAGGGGTTTTGTTTTTAATCATGATAGAAAATATATTTAATGACATAAACATGCCAAAAATAAGTTGTTGCATTTTAGGGTCCCAATAAATTAGAAGAAAAAAAAGACATGTTAGAGGTTATTGATGACCTATATAAGGAATTAGGATATCCAAAAATAATGATATCTTGCTATTAAATGATAGGTATTATCACCAAATAAACCCTCAAGGTAGTGGGTTTCTTGAAAAAATAAAAGATAATATTGATCAACTTTGGAAGCACTCATAACTTCATCAATAATATGTTGGATATAAGATTTAACTATTTTGTTTATCTAACATAATAATTTTAGGTCATGAATTTATATGGGGGTAAATTCATATATCCATGGATATGACATAATATTAAACTCACCATAGAAGACTATACTAAATTTACATGTGTTTTCCATTTCCATGGGCAGAGTAAATGTTGTGTTGGGAGTCTATTGGTTTAATATTTTGTTTCTTTGGTTTTATGATAAGCAAACTCACCAATAGTTATTTAAGTCATTGAAGAGATGGTGCTTATCCTCTATGTTTGAGAGGGCATTTCCATCATAAGATATGGGTATTTTGGTGTTTTTAATGTATTATTTATTATAAAGAACAAAATTTAACAAATTATAAAATAGAAAGAGAATGGAGGATAAACCCATAATGGAATAAAAGTAGAGGACCACTGGAATAACTTGATAATAAGTGATAGAAATTGAAATCCTTCCTCTCACATAGAAACTAACATAGGACTAGAAAGTGTATTGGGAACAAAAGGGATGTCTTGAAGCATAAGGTCTCCTAAAAAAATTGATTACACACACTTGGTGCAAATAGTTTTTGAGAACAAACACATATGAAACTCATGAACAACAAAATAAACTCATACGTGGGTTCTCAACACAATGATTGAAAACACCATAGATTACGTATAAACAATATTTTTAAACTTTATCATTTACTAATGCACTCTATATTGTAAGAAACTATCAAGTTTAAATATATTTAAGTGCATAACTTAAAGGGTACACTAAGAAATGTGTGGGAAGACCTTTGGTTATTCAAAATATTGTTGGTCCCTATACCATTACCTAAAACCACAAGTTAATTTTATCTAATTCTTCAATAAATTAAAATCTATTCATCCAATCATCTAAGAAATTAACCTCCCAAAATAGATTCTAACTAAGAAAACACCATTCTTATTCATTTTCCTACTATGTTATATAACTCGATCTTGTTATGGTTTGAACACATGTTATGTAACTATGTCTACCGAACTGACCTAGTTTAATACCTAATGACTATCTTTCTTGCCTAATAAATTAAGCCAATTTAACTTCTCAGATAAATTTATGGGAGGGTTTAGGGTCAATACTTAGCTATAAATACCAACTTCATTTCAATCTAATAGAGAAGAACATTAATTTCACATTATTACAACTTGAAAATATGATAGTTATACACTTGAGGAGTCATTTCTTAGGGTTTTGCCTTGGAAGGAAATAAGATTATCTTGTGGGAAAGTTTTGGATGCAAAGGATTATTTTACCCTAGAGTTGATTTATATAGTGTGATATGTACAAAGGCATAACAACCTCTTCAAAATCACCATTGGCAAAGGGAGATATTAAGGCATGAAAGGTTCATTCAAGGTAGTATTCTTAACTTTTACTCTTTGATTTGGTAGATAGATATTTCACAAAATAATAAGATGAATGTTTTACTTCTTATTTAGTTTACATATACATTGACTTGAGTAAAGTTATCTTTGCATGCTTTATTTTGTCTGTTTAACTATCCCCCTTTGTTCCACAAGCTTTATTGAGCACTATATTAGATTTTTTGTATGTATTCTTGGAATAGATAGGATTATTACATAATATCATTTTCTTAGAGACTTTAGAAACCTCTCCTTTGGTATTGTGTACCAAGACATCCATTGGTTAGGTTTATTAGATCTAAATTGGTTATATTCCAATATAAATAGTTATAGAATGAGTTGTTTGGTAATATTACCTTCTCCAAGCTTAGAATTCACTAAGTAGAATAATTTATAGATCCATCCTAATTAGTTGCATACATTCTAGTGAATTTGATGTGAATCTAACCCTTATAAATTTTAAAAAATTCAACTATAGTCAACTAGATTGAGTCCATAGATCCATTTTTATATTATGTGCACATGTTTTACACCAGATCAAGCCTATCAACCATGTTTTTCTTCTATGCATTGGTTTTCAACCAAATTGATCATGTCAATATTATTTTATTTTTTATGTTTAAGGTTTTTAGTTTCAAACAAATAGATCAAACTATTTGATCTAGTCATTTATCCTATATTTTGTGCCTAACTAAATTGACCAGCTTGATTTTGTTCATTTCTATATTTTAGTTTAATCTCACTAAATTGACTAGATCAATCATGTCTAATAACATTATTTTCTACCTTTACAGGATTTAAAAAATTGCCTAGATGACCTAGGCAAATGAAAATTTAGCACTCTTAGAAAAATGACTAAATCAACATGGTTGATCTTGTTCTATCCTCTAGGTTCATAGTTAGCAATTTAGTGTGTATGTTTCTTAAATTTTAATTAGATCACATTCCCTATGTTTTAGTTAAAATTCAAATTTCCTATTGTTTCCCTTAGTTTTTCCATTCTATAAAATTATACCCACATAGTCACCTAGATCAACTTGATTGATCTAGTTGTGTTTGTCTTCTAATATCTAATGAGGTTGACCTAGTTAATTTATTTTATTTGGACCTATTTTACAATAAACTAAGTCAACTAGCTCAATTCTATTCTATACTATTTGTTCAACTAGATTGACCCACTTGATGTTATTCTTTGCATTTTATTTTTTGGAGTTAAAAATGTAATTAAGATCTATTTAAATAGTAAAATAAAAAAATAATTTTACTTTTATTTGGCTTCTTGTTTATTGGATTTCAAAAATTACAACTTCATTTTTGACAAAATTGTTTTTTTCTTTTATTTTTTCTTTGGTTTTTCCTAGAAATAGCAGTTTTAGAACTACTTATCTATTTTTGTGAAGGGATACTTAATATTTTATTTGAAATAATGTCTATCATTTATAAATATCATGATATGAGGGGATTACCCCAATACTCGTAGCCACAATATAGAGATAAACACGATCCTTAGTTTACCTTTACCTAATGTTTTTTTAGAAATGCCTAGTATTTCCATTTGTATTGAACATTAAGAATAGAACCATCCATTTTATTTTATGGGGCATCTATTAGTAGTTAGCATTGATATTTTTTTTGTAGCTTACCCTTGAAACTAGGTTTATTGGGATATGTAAAACATTGGGTCATCATTACCCAATAGAGTTAGTGCTCTAAAACATTGGGTCATCATTACCCAATAGATGATATAGTATATTTGGAAGCCTACATTATCAAACACAAGATTTAGTCCAATCCCCTGATATTATTTTTAGAAAATTAGTTAACATTAATAATTATAAAAATTATATTTTTGTACTTATTTTTTTCCATTCTATGTTGTGTTTCATATTATATCAGCTAATGTTGATACAAGTTATGTGTTGTGTGTTTCAATTAGATTGACCAACTTGATATAGTTGCTTATGTGATTACTTTGCTTCTATTTTACAACTAAATCATCTAGTTTTAACTATATAGTTTTTTTCTTATCTTCCAAACTAGATCCATCATTTAAATCTAGTAGTTTGCTCTCTTATCTTGTCTACCCAACTAAATCAACCATCTTTATCTACTATATTACTATTTTATTCTTTTAAAAATAAAATTACAGCAACCAACTTGATTATGTATATTTGGAATGATATAGTTCATTTTTATAATATTTTATTTTCCCTATTCAATATCTAATTAGATTGACCATATTGATTATGTATCTCTCGGCTGACATAGTTCATTTTTAGACTATTCCATTTTCCCTATTCAAATTCCAACTAAATCAACTAGATCAATTGTGTATCTCTTAGATGACATAGTTCATTTTTCAAACTATTTTATTTCTCCTATTAATAATCCAAATAGATTGACTGGATCAATTGTGTATCTCTTAGCCAAAATAATTCAATTTCTGACCATTCTATTTTCTTATTTAGAATCTAACTCATTTCCTTGATCTAGTCCCATTCGTGGTCAATTTAATTTTATTTATAAAATCTTTTACCATGAAAATATGAATATAATTGTTATTCTTTCCACATTACTTAACATCATAAAATCACATATAAAAATTTCCTTGATAATCTTAACCCATTTAGAAGATACATGGGAAGTTATATCTTACCTACCTTAGCCACCCAAGGGGATAATCTCTCATAGTTCATTTATTCCCACCCTTCATCTAACTTCATTGACTATAACATGATTCAAATTAAAAAAAATTAGTGATTTAGATGTATGTAACCCATTTTAAACTTATCATGATAATAACATCTACACCCCTAATGATACCCTATCCAAAATTCATTATTATACCATTAGATCCATAGATATCAACATAGAAAATAATCCTATAGGTAATCCTCTTATAGGAAACATTCTTATCCCTAACCTTGGTAATGTTCCTCCTTCCAACATTAATATCTAAACTCATACACCACCTCCTACCACTAGCAACCAAATTACACCCATAGACACCACTCAAATTATTACTCAAATGGCTCAACAAATGAATTTTATTTAAATAACCAACAATTCCCAAATGATGTAAATGCAACATCACATCTTAAAAATGAATAATCAACCTCCTCTCCTCATGCCTCAAAATAACTAAAATTTTATTCCTCATCTTCTTAGAGATGTCAATGGGAATATCATTCCTCAACCTATTATGCATAACAAGATGCTTAAACATATTTAAAATGAACCATTAGTTACCTTCATAGTATCCATTGATATTTAAAATATATCTCAAATGATTAAATATGATGGAACTATAGACCCTACCTCCTTTCATAAATCATTTGGTAATACATACAAGGAATGGGTCCAAACTAATACTTTTGCAATAAAAATTAGCAAATTTTAAGCTCAAAGAAGGTAAAATTATCAAACAAATCATTAAATAGTTATTAATATTAGGACATGATCAATTAAGATCTTATAAACCTAATTAAGGGATCTCTTAGTAAACAATACTAAAAGAGAGAGTTAAACATCCTATAGAAAAATAATAGTATACAATTACCCTATTTAGGCATATAATACATAAAATAAATATAATATATTACTCATTAAATCTTGTGGCATAAATGGGATTAGTTAAAAAAAAACATGAAAAAAAAAACTCTACTCAAGTTAATGTAGAGGTAAACTAAGCAAGGAGTAAAACATTCATCCTATTATTTTGTGTAATATCTATCTACCAAATGAAAGAGTAAATGTTAGGAATACTTACCTTAAATGAACATGTCATGCCTTAATATCTCCTTTGGAAAATGGTGATTTTCAAGAGATCATTGTGTATTTGTAAGGATCACACTATAGAAATCAAATCTAGGATAAAAGGTTTGTACTTTGCATCCAAGACTTTCCCAAAAGACAAACTTATTCCTTCCAAGGAAAACCCTAAGAAATGAATTATAAAGTGTATAATTAGTAGAATTATGAGTTGAAATAATTAAAAAATGAATGTTATTATCTATTGGATTAAAGTGAAGATGGTATTTTTAGTTAAGGATTGACCTTAAACCCTCCAGAGAATTTAGCCAAAAAGATCATCCGACTCGATATTTTCTAAGTGGGAAGGATAACCATTAGGTTAGACAAGATTGACATAGTTTATTAATAGTCACTCAATCCTTAACAAGATCAACTTGGCTAAAATAATAATAAAATAAATGAGAAGGGTGTTTTCTTAGTTATAAGCTATATTGAGAGGTGATTTACTTAAAGGAGTGGATGGATGTATTTTAATTGCTTAAGGAGTTTGAAAAAATTAACATGTAGTGGTTTTAGGTAATGGTATAGGGACCAAAAATATTTCAAAGTACCAAAGGTCTACCCAAAAATTTATTAGTACACACTTTAAGGTATGCACTCAAAGAGATTTAAACTTGACAAGTTATTGTAAGAGAGAAAACATCAATTAATGATAAAGTTAAAAAATATTGATTATACATGTACATAATCAAGAAAGTGAATAATTTTAATGGAGACATCATATAAAAATATAAATATGATATTCATAAAAAAATAACATAAAAATATAAAAAAATAAAGAATAATCTCACCCACTTTCTTGTATTTCATTGCTCTAATATGGAAACTATATATCCCACAAAAAGTTACAACCACCTCTCTTCAACATCTTGAAATAAATAATAACCTCAAAAAGTTCATATTTTTTCCTTTTTGTATAATATTTACTCCAAGAAGGAAGATGAAAAGTTCTTCATTTAACCATATTTTGAGTATATTATCTTGGAAAATTTACAATATTGAATGTAGTTTTTCCTTGCATTTACTAATGAATATTAATTATAAAAAGACTTAATTCACTAAATGACTAAAAATACATAGTCATATAATGACTTAAATTTACACTACTTAATTATAAAATAATTAATAATGTAACTAAGCTAGTTAATTTATTGTCAAACCTACAACATAAAAACTGCAACTTACTACATATGTGCCAGTCAAAATCACTGCCTTATCCATTGGGCTACAGGGTCCCATAAAACATCATAAAAAATAAGATAAAATGAAAATTGAGGGTAAAATGATAAAAATTAGTAGAAAATTTAATATGACCAAATTTCACTATAGAAGCTAGCTATGACTATGGGACTACATTCCCTGGTGAAATTCCATAGAGCTCTAGAAACCACTGGTGACATGTGCATCATCTAATGCAATAAAACTCATGATAAATCTCCACTACTCTCATGTTATAATCCATCTAACTAGGATCTAGGTTTCTTGTCCCAATAGTATGGGAATGAACATGATGTGTTGGGCTATATATTTACTAGAAAATTATGCCTTTACTTGTTGAAAACAACTTCTTGCCTTAGATTTCAAGACAATTATTTAATTTTGTATTTGTTATGTGCATATTTATACATTTTATCACAAAAAAGATAAATGTGTATAATCATTATGATTTTTGGAATAACATCCTTGTCAAATTCATCTTTCAACCTAACATGACTCTAATGTAAATCCATTTTTTTGAGATTTCAATATAATCTCCACCCAATATGGGTATATAAAATAATCATCTTTTAGACTCTTGAATCAAAATTGAATATGGAGATGGAATGTGAAATTTTGGATCATGTGTGGTGAAGGAAATTTTAACTTTATGCCTTTCCTTATATTGGGAAAGAATCATTTCCAAGAAAAAATGTATGGTCTCTCATATCATCACAAAGTATGATAAAAAAATTAAATTTTATAACTGCATATAGCTAATACCAGTCATCATTTAAACCTATTAGTGTGGATTACAATATACTAGCCTTTCTTTATTATTCATATATGAATTTTTAATTTTTAGGTTAAATTTTTAGAATTTCTCCTCTTGATTCCATGGATTTTTTTATTGTTTCAATGTCTTAAATAATCAAACCCACCTTTGCAACCACTTCATTATTGAGCCATTGCTCTATTATGCTTCTAATTGATGGAGATACCTTTATATCACATTTGAATTTTAATATTGGTGTGGAACACTAACTATTTGAAAATGTGACTCAAATAAAGTATGTCTAGGGGATCATTGACTTGGCATGGTCATGGGATTATACTTTAAACATGTTGTGTGCATTGGCCCTAACCAAAAATTTCATTGATTTGTCTACCTACAAACTGTTTAACAAATTCATCATTAAAATTTTTATTCAAAGGGTGAATCTACTTATCCATTTATACTCATCTTTATATTTTGACATTAAAATCATTTCACAACTTTTTAGTTGATTTGTTACCAAATTCTAGGATATTGGCGATAGGAATCACTTCAAGTGGTAAAATCACTCATCCTTCACTCCAAACATGGATGTAAGGCCCAATTTTGGTCTCAAATCCAATATATCCATATAATAATTAGGTGAATCACTAAGAACATTATTTAATATAGTTTAATAAAAGGAGAGGTAAGTAGGAACCAAGTTTCTAACTCCCTATAAGAGACTATAACCTAGTTTCTTCAAATCCCACTAAATGTTATAAACAAAAACAAAAACATAAGACCCATTGATAAAAATCCAACTTCCTTATTTATAGGGATATCAATATCAAAGGAAACTTATCTTAGCCAAATATATAAATCAAATAATCAAATTAGCATGAAACCATTGTCCCATAATGATACTATAAAATGTACATGACTCATCATTAGTTTGATATTATAATACTAACTTCCAACAAAGATATAAATCCTGAGGTAATTACTTTTGGTACATCTATTTTAAACCACATTCTTGTGTTCCTATTGTGTTTTTATTTTAAAATCTAGTCAATAGTAAGCTCTGCATACACATACTATTTTTAAATTTTATTGATTACTGACACTTTTTATCTTTTATGAACCTATTGAGACTAAATATCTTTGAGTGCATACCTTAAATGATGGATTGGGAAAGGGGTGGGTAGACCATTAGTGTTTTGCAAGATTATTATCCCTTTTTCTATTTTTCATCTACACACTCATCTCCTAAAAACATTAACTCTAAGCTTATTCTTCTTAGCCTTATCCATTCTAGTCATTTGTTATACTTTATATTCTTTATTCTTGCCTTGACCCCCTTTCAACTAGTTGACTATGCTAGGTTGAATGGGTCAACCCTATACAATTTTTAGCTTCTGATTACTATACAGGGTCAACTAGGTTGACCATGTACTATTTAGGGGTCTTTCTCATTAGGAACTTTGTTAGCCCTTTGACTGGCCTGACTTAGGACCTAGTGAATTATCTCCCAAAAACATATAGGGTCAACTGGGTTGACCCTGTACAACCAACATATTTAGAAGGATTTAGGGAAATATCCACCTATATATACAAGTTCATTTCCAACAATTTTTAAGAAAAATAATAAAAGAGGAATAAGTGTAAATGAACATCTACTTATTAACCATTCTACTTGAGGAATAAAGCTTAGGGTTTCATACTTTCTTTGGAGATATAGATGTTATCTTGTGGAGATGTTTTTTGGATGCATAGATAGGTTATGTAGCCAATATCTAATTTTTCTTTTTTATCCTTACATACCAAAACAATATCTTACGAAGCAACTTGACCAAGGGAGAGATTAAGGCTTGGTGGGTTCATCTTCAAGGTAAGTATTCCTAACTTTATTTCTCCTTTTTAAGAGTAAATAAATAATGTAGTTATGCTTATTTCTTCCATGTATTAGGATTCCATATACATTGACATGAGTATATGTATTCTATGCATGTTTAGTTTAGTTTTTTTCTAACCCCCACTTTATGCCACAAGCTTTGGTGTGCACTAGATTAGATTTACTTTATTTTTTATTAGATTAGAGTGAACATTAAACCTATGAATATTTTAAGGTTGTTACATGATTGTGTTAGAATCTAGGCTTTGGAACCCTTCTTAGCATGGTGTATTATGACAATTGATCCCCTAATTGGGTCTAGAAGATCCCCATATTGGTCATGCCTCTACTTAAAAAATGTATCCCCAATCGAAAATGTAGGTATGCTCTATCTTCTCTAAGCTAGGATTGATTTATAGACATGATGCATTTCTGATTGCATATAAGCTCTACCATTGATAGCTCATTTATTCATCCCATGAGATTATCTTGTAAAGTAATCCTTTTTAAGTTTTTCAATTAACTTGTAAATTTTGTTAAATAAATTAAAGCCTTATGTTCATTTTCTAAAAGGATTGTCTAAAAGAAGCTTAAAACTATAACTTTCATTGAATATATATATATATATATATATATATATATATATATATATAATATATATATATATATATATATATATGCCATTAGTAAACATTAAAGCCATCATCATTCTTTTTTTGCTTCATAATATTTTCCCTGTGTTCCATCATTATCTGCAATGTCTTTAGACAATAGATCTTGTTTCAAAGACAAAATGTTTATAGTTAGTGCACCTTTCATATTCTCCCCAATCAAAACAATTTCCATTTTATTCAATTTATTATGTACAGATAATTTCTTAGACATTACCTTGGTTTCTAAATGAACACCTGAACAAGTCACTTTTAGCTCTTTGACTTATCCATCAAGTCCCTCTATTTATTTATTGATTGAATTCTTACCTCCTTTTAACTCTCTAAAATGTGTTCTTTTGTGTTCACCAAGTGAAAATTTATGTGATGGTTTTAAATAGGTACTTCATAAATATTTATAGTAACTATAGAAGAATCTTATCTAGATCCACTTAATGACATCATATCATATGAAAATGCATCTTTAACATTGTTGAAACTTTGTTTAATTTCACCAATGAATTCCTTTGCAACATAATTCTTTGTAACAAAATTTCATTTCTTGGTATTGTGGTAATAGAGTTTCATCTTGGAAAGTGTTGATATCATAACTATCCTAATTGTGTTATATATCTATACTTGGATTGCTTTCCCATGGCCTAATCCTTCAAAAATTCTATCAATAATTTTGTTATATTATGATTGAAATAAGATAGAAATTATTCAATAGAAATCATCAATCTAAGTTATTTATATCATTCAAAAATTTCATACTCAATAAGCTAAATTCGAGTTTCTTTCCCATTAAGTTCTAAAACATAAATTTTTTCTGAAAGAACACAACCAATAAAACACCAAATCCATAAAGCACAGTATATATGCTAAATCCTTATTGTAATTTTTGCCAAAATAGTAGGTCCTTCAACAAATATCACAATCAAATAAACATTTGTTAGGTCAATAGACAAACATGGGGATAAAGTTAAAACACCAGAATACACATGTTGGGTTTTATTTAAAACACAACACACACATAAAATATAAAATAAAATGGGAAAAACATAAGATAAAATATGTAGAAAGGGAAACTATTTACAACGGAATGGAAAACACCAAAAGACTAAACATATTCATTTATAGATTAGTCAAATTATAAGCCTTTGTGAGATAAAATTTATCATGATGAGGACATCAATTTCAAATACACAAGTAAATAAGGCACAATTATTTAATATTACATATGGAAACGACATGGGGTATGATAAAAAACAAATGTTGATTCAAACTCTTAACCATACATCAAAAAGTAAAGATTACTTGCATATTTTTCATGAATGTAAGAGGTTTATTTTTATTCTAAACTTGAGACACAAACAACATGATACATAACTAAAAATTCTACATCATTTTTATTCTCTTTTGATTCTTCAACCATGAATGATTGAACCAAATCTCCCATAGGTGCCTCCAAATGTGTTCTTGGGACTAAAACCTCTTAGCAATCAAAATGGCTAGAAACTTCTTGTTGATAACTTATGGTTTCTTCTTTAAAATATAATATGTGATTATGCTCAACATAATTACATAACTTTGTATTCACCAATATGAAGCCCATTAATTTCATGAATCATCTCACATTACTGGGAAGAGGCTAAAATTTATTTTTTAGTGAATTATTTTGTGACTTCTTCCTCTTGGGATAAATTTTGGATTGGGCAAACTTATCTCTTATTGATTTGTATCACTGCATAGAGCTCTTTCAAAATTTTCACTCTTATTCTATCATCTATAATCTCACAAATCAAATTTTATTTTAAATTTGGCATGAAGAGAAAGACATTTTTTTTTGTATCATCACTTATAAAAATCTAATCAGCCCATAATTTGGGCATTTTTAAAATACTAATCCATTTTATTTCTTCTTGCTTTTACCACCTGGTATTTGCAAGGTATGCATATTATTTAATTTTATTAAATATATTCATGCCTATAATAAAAATTACGCCATGTGCATCAATAGAAAAAAAATAAAAATAGAACATGGGATATATTTAATCATTTCTAGGCATCTTTTTAATAGAGTCACCAATATTTTTTTCAAGGGTAAGATTCCATTAGAACTATAGGAATCAAAGGCACCATTTTTATCCCTAATGGATTCTCCAAAAACTTTTGGTGTAAGTTTTTTTTGCTTTAATTTTTTTACTCTCCCAACATGTAGTGATTCAAACTCAACAATAGTTGGAGAAATCACCATATAGATGGTGATTATCATTTGCATTTGAGAGGGGTAGTTCTCTCATAAGATATGGGTATTTTTGGGTTTTGTGTACTTTTTAATAAAAAAACAAAAGGAAACAAAATATAATATAAAATGAGAATGGAAGAGAAACCCACATTAGAATAAAAGTAGAGAACCACCAAAATAACTCTAGAATAAGTGACAAAAATAGAAATTGTTCCTCTCACACAAAAATGAATATAGGACCCATAGGTGTATTAAGAACAAAAAGGATGCCTAGAAGCAAAAAGTGTCTTCACAAAATATATTACACACTTGGTAAAAATATTATTTGTTATCAAACATGCATGGAACTTGTGGACATCAAAATAAACTCATACATGGGTTTTCAACACCACAAGTTGCACATAATCAAGAAAGTGCAGAATTTTAATGGACTCTACATCTACGAATAAAAATATATAATTCATAAATGAATAACATAAAAATATATGAAATCCAAGAATAATATCACCTACTTGCTTGTACTCTATTGCTCCAATTTGGAAATTACATAAACAAAGCAAAGTTTTAGCCAACTCTCTCCAAAATCTTGAAATAAAGAATAACCTCAATAAATCCATATATTTTACTTAAATTTTACAATATTTCCTCCACTAATGAAGATGAAAATTCTTGTATTTTACCATTTTTTAATTTTATTATTTGGGAAAATTTAAAATATTAAATGCACTTTTCTCTTTGCATTTAAAAATAAATATTAATTGTAAAAATAATTAATTCATTAAATGACTAAAAATATATCATAATTTAATGAATTTGATTAACATTTATTAATAATAAATAATTATTAATGTAATATAAAGGAACATCAATAAGATCATTTCAAGCCCAAGATTTGAAGAATTAATAGAAAAATCATCACAATAATAGTTGTAAGAGAAGAAAAGATGATATGCAAAGAAAAAGTCAATATCATATAATATCCATAAAATAATTTATATATGTTACAAATGATAATCCTTTAATATATAGGAAAGGACAACCAATGTGAGATAAATACATAAAGGACAAACTAGAAAAAAGATAAAAACTATCTATAGAAGCTAGAAAACATGAGAACCAACTCTAACACACCACACCCCACCCCCCCCCCTCAAGTGAAGCTAGGGGATAAAAATATCCAAAAAAAAAGTGGCATATCCATAGTATGAGTCTTAATAACAAGGCCTAATCAATTAATCATGTACAATATATAACCATGAAATAGAAAAAGCAATAAAACCCATATGAACAAAACTCCCCCCAAAATGATGTAAAAGAAAGAAAGTAAGGAAAGGAAGTAAGGAAGGACTTCATGTGGAATCCCCCATAAGGATAAATTAATTTGCCCCACATGAATATCAGTATTATATATCTTACATGGATGGAAAATATGCAAGGAACCATCTACATAGGTGGTGAGATAGTCCCAATAATAGAATTTTCTTTCAATTAATGTACCTTCCTCATGATTATTACAAACAAAATGTCCCAAAGACATATCACCTATAGAAATAGTGATGCCAATAGGAGAGACAATACCCTTTAAGAGTCTACCAAGACATCCATGAGTGTATCCCATAGAGTAAAGTATGAAAGATCAAAATCCAAGAGTGTGTTTCTCAAAGGAACCAAACACATAATCGGTTGGATCCAAAGTGGAACAAGTAAAAAATTCAATAGTAAGAGTAAAATAAGATCCAAAATAGAATGTGAAATAATAATAGGTTCCTCATGGAAATAATCATCTAAACACATATCCTCACAAAAAATAGGAGTAGGTGATGAAGGAACAACAAATATGGCATAATAAAATTCATCATCAGCAAGTCATTATGGTGTCTCAATCATTATCTCCAAAATTGATGGTGAATGCACCGTATCCTCAAGAATCATGTCCTCTAGATCAATGAATTGAATGAGTAAAAACTATAAGAAGAATTTTATGTGACTCAAGTAAACCATCATCAAAATATAATTCCTCATTAACATTTGAATAATGACTAATAGTGAGAGGAGTGGGAGGTAAGAATGCCTCATCTAGATCAGCATCAAGAAGTATGTCCTCACAAAATGAAGAGGAATCATGATTCATGTCACTAGTAAAGAGTGAATTCTCACTAGGAGGAGAATAAATCAATGCCAATAATGCCTCACCCATTTCAATAAAAAGGAATAAATATTGAATATCATCAGTGTCATCATCAAAATATAAATCCTCACTAATAGGAGGAGAAGGAAGTGGAATAAAAGGAAATTGAGTAAAAGAGGGTACAAAATACCCAAAAGACTTAATATTCTTCTCAAATAAGGCTACAATAGTATCTCAAGATTTCTTTGGTGATGTGGAACATGTGACATATCACTATAAACTATATCAAATATGGAGGCAAATTAAACAAAGAGCCTCATCTTATATGGATGCAATCCATGCAAGATCTTCCTCATTTGTAAAGTGGGGAATGTCACCAAGCACCATTATCCATATGCCTTTCTATTATAAGTGAATCCACATTTTGAGTTTCTAAATAATGTAATTATAAGTGTTGAGTGCCAAAAATAATTAATAATCTATTATAAAAAAAATGAAGAATTTGAGAATAATAATTATTTTCCCCAAAAATAACAATTCCTTCAACAAGGAAAAAATAAACCCCACAAAAAGTGTAACCCCCCCCCCAAATTTGAGATTTTATAATTTAGTGTGTTTTAAAATATAAATGAGCCCAAAGGATGGATAATTAGAAAACATACACTTTTGAAAAAAATGTTACTCGATTTTGAGTCATGGTTCAAAAGTTATAGTCTTTATAAGTTTTTTGTCATTAAAATGGGTTAAATAAGTAAACATTGTACAAATATTAAATGTAATAGGGATAAAAAATGATTTACCACCTCATGAACCTATAAAAAATATTCAAAATAATATTTTCCTCAATTTATTTAGTATAAAATAATCATAGGTTGTCAAAAATGGGTGAAAGCCAATTTTAGGAAGACTCTTTGCAAGATCCAAAAAAAATGGCTAAATGGTCCCTATTGTGACATCCAAAAATGTGGTACATAATAATTTAAATTATTAATACCTATTATATGATGAAATTAAACCTAAAATACTATCATCTCTAATAATTATATCTAGAATTTCAAATCTTACGACCTCAAACTAGAAGATATCAACCAACTATCCAGATGATGAAGATAGATTGATATAGTAATTTTTAAAATGCCAATATATATATATGGACTAATTAAAAATGATTCTAATTGGTATGGTATGAAATATTGTACTTTTATCTAATCGTATCAGGTCTCATATATAAAAAAATAGATCTGTATTACTTGTGGTGAGATAAACTCGAGCAAGTGGTAGGTATCTACCAATAGACTAACACACATGTTTTTTAGTAGAAAGGCTATATGACTTGATACATGAAGATTATAAAAAACTAAATAGGACATAAAACTCATATTTATATTCCCATGTACTTTTATATTTTTATTTGGATGCATGTAAGGCCTAAAACCATTTTAAAACATGCATAAATGGCCCAAAAATCTTCCAAAACAAGCTTAAGCATGGGTCTATCATAATGGTACAGCCTAAGATATATATGGCCTAGTCAATGGATTTAAAAAATTGATTATATATATATATATATATATATATATATATGTTCACTCCAACAAGAATAAGTTTTGATAAATTGATAAACCTTATAGTAACAAACTCATAAATGGATTGTTTCAACATCTCAAGCTATGATACCATGAAATGAATGCCAACAAGATCATTTGAAGCCCAATATATGAAGTATTAACAACAAAATCATCACACTAATAGTTTTAATAGATGAAAAGATGATATGCAAAGATAATTTAATATCATATAATATCCATAAAATAACTTCTATATGTTACAATTGAGAAGCCCTGCATATATAGTCAAAGACAAGAAAGAAGTAATAAAAACTAACCAATGTGGGATAAATACACAAAATGAAAAAACTAGGAAAAAGATAAAAACTATCTATATAACCTAGCAAACATGAAAATCAACTCTAACAATATTTACGTCACTTATTTTCTTGCCAAGCCTACAACATCAAATCAATAACTTACTACCTATGGGCTAGTAAAAAATGTTGCCTTGTCCATTGGGCTATAGGGTGCCATAAAAAAATTCAAAAAATAATAAAATATGTAAATTTATAGGAAAATGATAAAAAAAGGTGTGTCAAAATTTTGATGACCAAATTTCCTTACAATAGATTATAATGGCTTATTATAGTGGGAAATATTGAGATTAAATTCCAGGAGTCATGCACGTGATCTTATTTAAAGGGTATGAATTTTAATTTACATAGTTTGCATGCAAATTACCCATAGTTTGTTATCTCTCATTAGATGAAAAATATTCTTTACAATGGTGAAAAATGATTTTGTTATGACCATTAGACCCCATTTTCAAAATTTTAAATAGGGTCTCATTTGATCTTGCAAACTGTATATTCAAGTCTCATTTGAGCATGAGATAACTTTAGACCTAGGCATACCTTAGCTTATGTCTTATTATTTATGATTTATTTTTTTGGATCAAATTTTAGGCATTATTTGGTAAATGTTAGATTTTGTTTTCATGACTAAGATGACTAATTAATGCTTATACAAAGTTATTCAATTTATATGTATAGATCAATGAATAAATTTTCCACATGTCTCTCACTCTTTCAAAGTTGAATGAATACCTGAGTATTTTACTTATAATATCATTTTTATATCAACTATCATATATTTATATATATATATATATGTATATATATATGTATATCCTTCAACATTCATACACTAAATCAATTGACTCTTTCATGTCTCTAATGTTTTGGTTCAATGGGATCATGCCACATGCTATTATCATATTTCATGATAAGATTTCCATAAGAAAAAACTAATTATATTCTATAAGTGACCCAATGTAATGAGATCACACCACAAATCACAGTATTATTTCATTGATATCTCATGTTCAAATTTACAAAAAATTAAAAGTGATGACTAAGTTACACAGTGAGATCATGCCCCCTATCATTAGCTTACCATGTTGTAGACTGCACTAAAATTTCAAAGTTACCAAATCCAGTGACTAAGAAATGCAAAAATATCATCCCACATGTCTTCATCTCTTCATGTTTTATATTACATTAAAATATAAAAGATACCAAATCTAAATAATAAGAAACATAGTGAGATCATGCCATTTGTTTTCATCTCACCATGTCATGGACTACATTAAAAGTTCAAAGTTAATAAATATAGTGAAAAAGGGATATATTGAAATCATGAAAAATGTTACTATCCTAATACATAGTTAATAATGGTAAAAATGATAGATTATAAAACTCTCAACCAAGCGATTGAGATACTAGATGTCATATGTCTCACCTAATATAGTCATCAACCATGGGTCATTTCTGGATGAAGCCACATTTATCTCATATAAAACTTAGTTTCCACATGATATTCTATGTGTCACCACTTCACTCCATCATACACAAGTAAATATATAGATGCCTAAGTAATAATATGAACTGAGAAACAAAGTGATGACTTGTTGTGTGCCTCATATTGATACAACTGGATTTAAAATCTAGTATGAACCTAGTGAATCTCATACTTAAACATAAAATAAGACATGAAGAAACAAAATAATGATAGCTACTAATGATATATGGGTTATCCAAAAATAAATACTTGACTAAGTATCCAAAAGAAGTGACAAGTCATATGTCAAGTAAATCCTACAAAAGTATACATCATAAAAAATCAAATTTAAAATGGAAAGATAATGGACATATACCAGTGTTATGTAATTAATTCCCATGGATGAAATATTATGGTAGTGAATTTGGATCTCATATTTATTTATCATGCCTAATTTAACTAAACTACTATTTACAAAATAGATTAACAAGCTAACTAAAATCCAATGCCCTCTATTCCCTATGAAATTCATAATATATAGTTTGAATAATGAAATTCAATAGTCTGTGATAATGGACTTGGAATAAAATACTCTTGTACCATCAACATTTTATTTTTTGACACAAGTGGAGTTCACAGACATTATATTTGATGATAGTGATTTGGGGAACAAGTTCTCCCACTATTTGGATCTTCACATAGAGATAGATAGGGCCAAACCATACGATGATGAATAATACTTGTCATTTCCTAAAATGGAGTACATATATGACATGTTGGCCATTAAGGTAATTAGACTACACAAAGTGACTGTTTAACCCTAAAAATCTAGATTGGGGTTATCTATGGTTAAAGAGGTATATATAAATGAAATGGCAGAAGGGTGATAATTAGATCCATAGTAATCCAATAGATGTTAAACTCATGTATAAGTATACATTAGATTTATTATGATGAGATAGTCTAAATATGGAAAGTAAAACTATGTTAGATATATAAATGATAAAGAAGTGAAACACTTAGCTTATTCTAATGTTAATGCAATTCTAATTCTAAAATAGACAAAAATCAGGATGGAAGAAGATTCTAGAACATTGTTAGATTCTGGCTCTAATTCTTTTGAATATCTGCATAATAAAGTTAGCCTAGGATGGTTACATCAATGCTACTATATGGGTTTGATGTTAGTGTCCTATATGGAATATTTACTGAAATATGGCGTGACCATCTAGATGCTTCTAAGTTTTTCTTTGCCTTTGCTTTGGTGTATTTATATCTATTTCATGGACTTTCTCTCCTTTTTAAATAGAAAAAATATAGTTCTATATCTCTATAGTGATCTTAGGGTAAAATGGTTTAGTGGGCACATGGTGTTAAGTTGACCCCAAAGACCCCACTATGAGAGGGCATTTCCAACACATCCAATACTCTAGGAGAGGACCTCAAACTCATGTAGTTTTCCCATATGTGTTTGCTTATGTGCGAGTCATATAATATGTGAAAATCAAGTATAATGGTAACCTATATTTTAACTATATAAATTATGATCTTGGGTTAATCCTATATTACTTCAGGCCTATATATGTGTAATCTCTATGACTAGTATGGAAATAAGAATATATAGGGAAACTTTATTCAATTGAATGCTCTTTGGTCTTTTACTAGGTGTTTTATAGGTGAGGAATGAATGAGGGTTGATATTTTATTTATATCAATCCCTTTGGAGTAATAACTCACATTAAATCACTTATGTTGACCATTAGGATATATTTCATTTGTAAATTAGATGAATTTAGGGCATAAGACACTTGCATTAAGATAGGATAGTAACATCGATGCTATTGTCTACATCGGATATTAGAGTCCAATGATCAAGAATATAGGTACATGTTCATAACTTAAAAGATGGAATATAATTACGTTTTAAGCATTCTGGGTAAGATAGAAGTCCTAGGTCATCAACATAATACTAGTCAAAGTAAGATATATAGGCTAAGGGAAAGAAATCTAGATCAAATGGGAGAATTTAGGAAGCAAGAAAGGTAAATAACTAAGAAGAACAACCAAGGTCTAAGTTTTCTAAGTGTACAAGACTAAGGTAATATATAATCATAAAATATCATCTACATTTCCCCCTTTAATATAATAATTAAATTGATATTTTAAAGGAAATGAATGTGTACATTGGTGTGTATGCACACCATATCTTTGTGTGTGCCCAACTTGAGTTATTTACTAGTGACTGACTTATAAATAAGATCATGTTACAATATAAAATTAATTCATATAATCTAGGTTGAAAGTACTTTAAATTGATTAAAATTAAAAGAGAAAGGTTTAAGAGTACACATATAAGTCTATGTAACCACCTTACCTATTGGAAAGTTATTTCAAAAAATATGTATCATTATAAGTCTATGAAACTAAGATTAGGAAAAATATAGATAAAACTTTAAAGTGCATATATCCATGGAGATAGATAAAGAGAGAGATAAGAAGGAGCATGCCCTCGACTTTAGAGAAAAAGTGAGTTGTCATCTAGCATTTGAGATTAGATCAACCATGTACCCCAATGATACTTATAACTTGGTGAGGCTAGATGACCAAATCCAGCCTAAAAACTTAGAAATGTTAAGTGATTTGATCACCTCAACCATATGAAAAGGTTAACCAACTACTGTAGTATATTAGCTCAATAAAATTCCATAAATTTTTGTAGTGTATTAGTACAAAAAAGTCTATGATATGGTAATAGTCTATAAAAGAGTTTTAGAATCTAAACCTAACTTAGATTTTATAATGTTGGCACATGTTTCATAGCATATTCAGCTTAGATATGTCTCATGCTAAGACTATATATAACAATAGTACTAATTTATATAATTATGCCATAACTATGAATCTAAAGCATATAAATGTGTGCTTTGGCTAATTCAAATAACTATGTGAGTGTGGATAACATGATTAAAAATCATGACCCAAATATATATAGATAAATATGAAAATTGATATAAGTACCAATATGAAGGACATGTTTCCAAAACATGCCCCCACTATAAAATGGATATGTTGAATATTAAATAGGTGTGGAGAACATGCTTCCAAAGCATTCCCCCACTGAATTTGGAAATTAATATAAGTACCATACTAAATAAATGTGAATAAAATTATTCCAAAGCATACCCCCATTAAATATCATAACTAATATAAGTACCCTACTAAATAAATGTGAAGAACATGCTTTTAAAGCATTCCCCCATTAAATCTAAGAATTGTGAATGTCTGGAAGCCATGCATATATGACATGCCCTCATAGAATTTAAAATTTATATAAGTACCATATTTAATGAGTGTGGAGAGCATGATTCCAAATAATACCCCCATTTAATCTAAAAATTATTCCAAGTGTGGAGAACATGACTCTATGACATGCACCCACTAATATACCCCTATTTAAGGTGAGGGAAAGATAGGAACTGGTAGTTACCTCACCTCAAAATGATAGGACAACTATATAATCTATGAATGTATTTGTGTATCATATATAAGGGAACACATCTAGGCAAATGTATCATTAAAGTACATAGAACCAATGTGATCACATGTAGGCCTAATATACATGATAAATATCATGGAAACATATAGATAGTAATAGTACAAGCTTAATAAGAAAATAAAGCACACACATAAGAGCAATAAAAAAAATCAAAATGTAATGGTCAAAGGAGACCAAAAACAAGGGGCATGTTCAAATGCCACAAGATCCAAAGCAACATGACTTAGTCAAATGTCCATAAAATCAAGAATGACATAATCAAATGTCCATATAATAAACAACACATATGCAAATGTCAAATAAAGTAACATATGCATGTGGGCCACAATAAAAGGATCATTGAACAAGGAAGATAATAATAAGGAAAGAATCTCAAGGAAGTTCATAAATTAAATCATAAGCAACTAATATTAACATGTCAAAGTAGCCCATGGATCCAATGTGAGGAAAAAATTTCAAGTGTATAGCTTATCAAGTACCATGTGTAATATATAATCATGGATAATATGCATGTTTAATTACATGTGTAATCTCAAACATGATAATATAGAGTGATCATCAAATCATCTAACCTATGTGTATCAAGGTCAAAGAAGCGGATGCCCCCAATGCCTATATGACATGAGTAGAGGGATTTACCAACATCTGAAACATGAGTGTAGCATGTATCTTTATATGCTTATATCACACTAAAGTATAAGTGTGACACATATGTGTATTTAGGAGTAACTTAGTATGTCATCCATCATCATGGAAATAACATGTGTATGCCAAGGAGCCAATAAAATATGTAGGTGCCGAAATTGTTTTTGGATTTGTTGAATGTTTTTTTTATTTTTTTAGTAATTTTGTGTGTGTTTGACATAGGTTTAATCAAGTAATTCCTCATCCTCAAAAGGTTTAGGTCCACATAAAAATTATTTTAAGATTTTTTATATTGATTTAGTT
Source organism: Torreya grandis (assembly GCA_037957365.1). NCBI lineage: Eukaryota > Viridiplantae > Streptophyta > Pinopsida > Cupressales > Taxaceae > Torreya > Torreya grandis. The sequence continues at coordinate 1,910,630 of JARHVA010001270.1, forward strand.
CCAAAATTTTAATGTTTCTATCTAATGGTTTACCTGAAGCCAAAGTTGTAAGAAAATAATCATGTCCATCATGTGGTATGTAAATATGTGTACCCATATTATGAAATTTTACACACATATTTTTAATGTCTAGCTTGTAATTCCACTCAATTATCCAAGTTTGTCTAAATTTTAGTTTTAAATGTGGTTCATGTGATGTTATCCATATAGTTAAAGATTTGACACATGGGCCATAGGAAATGAGTAACTAAATATATCCTTGGTATTTGGGATCCAAGGGAGAATATATTATTTCATTTATAATATTTCCTAATCATGCATGAAAAGTAGTCCCACAAGTTTTATCCTACTTTTTTAGACCAAATCTGATATGGTTGAAATATACCCCATCAATGTTAGTAGTAATAGTTAAATCATCACACTTTTATCGCTTTGAGGTATTCCTTTTTCTAAAAGATAATAATTATTTTTTTATTTATCCTATTGTGGACACACTGTGTATGTATCCTTTGATCTTATATTGTTGGATAATATTTTTTAATGTTACACAATAATTAGTAGTATGGCCAGTGATGTAATGGTAATTATAATTTGGTACTCCCTTTGTAAGGAGTAGTCTACTATGTGATCTATGTCTGGTAGAAGGTAATGAAATGATTATATGTCCAAGTATAAAATATAAGATGATATCATTAGTATTTTATTGTGTTATGATCTATAGTGTTTATGGTAAAGCTTTTTTATAAGACTCCACATTATTCATATGATGTAGTTGCATTTGGACCTTATAAGGTTGACTCGGTGATTTTTACCAATATGTATGTATGGAATAACATGAATTTATATGCTCATATGTTGGTTTTGGTTTTCCCTTATATGGTTTCAATGTTGTATTTTCTACAAGTGGGTTTATATGTGCTATGACCTGTAGGTTAAAATAAGTTATGTGACAAGTGATCAAGTTTGTCAAACTTTAACTTTCACATTTGATCATCTATTATATCATAGGCTATATCATCATCACTATCATAATAATATAAAACATGGCCATCATTTTTATCAATATTTATTAATAAAGGAATCTCAAATTTTGGGGGTTCTTGTAGTTTTCCTATCTATTTTGTTAATGTTTCTTTATCCTTATGCACATCTATGTGCACATTAAATTTTAATCCCTTATTTTATTTAGAGAAAAATGATCCATTATAATTGACTAACTTATTTCATATGTATGTATGTGTTCAATAATAATGGATTATTTATGTGTTACCATTATAGGGATGCCTTTAATTTCAAAATGTATCATTATACAATATTTAAAAGGCTCATCATTAGTAGGCATGAATAATAAGGTCCCCTCATCTATGAATTGTAAATGGGATAGCTTCTATTAAATATATCTAAGGTCTACCTAAAATTAAATTATAATGCAAGGATTGAGACATGACCTAAAAAGTAGTTGAAATTGTTTTTGGTCATAATATCACATCCAATGTAATATTTCCAAGTGGATGGCTATGTGGATTATCAAAAACTTTTATATTCATAACAATGTTTTGAATAAGGCTAGTGTTGATACCTATGGTAGTTAAGAATTGCATCCTACTAATGTTTAGTCCTGATCCATTATCAATGAGCATTATTTTGATACCTTTAGTTTGTATTGTTACTTGTATGAACAAGGGAAATTTTTGGTCAATGATATCTTTGGATGAAAAATTTATTAGATCAAAAGTGATGAGTTTTCTATTTTCTTAAGATACTTCATAATATCTATAACATAATTAGGCTTTATATCTTGGAACTTGTGCTTCATGCAATTCCTCATATATGATATGCTTATACACATTAGATTTCTTAAGAAACTTAAGGATTAAATTTTTTACATATATATTGCTTAGTTGGTCAATAATTTCATATCCCTTGGATTTGATTACCATGTTAGCCTTAGGAGACACCTATTGTATATTAACAGGTGTAAGGATGGGTTGAGTAACCTTACCTCTTTGATTAATAACAACATGGATATTAGAATCCAATATAAGTCATGGGCTAATAATAGGTGTGAGATGGTAGTTGTCAATCAAATAAGATATACGTAGGAAAAAAGGTCAAGAGCATGTACATTGACATCTAGATGTTGTCTCTATAACATTTCAAAATGAATTTTGAAAATACAGCAAGTGTTAGTTTCACTCAAAAATCCCCTCCTTACTAACACATATTTGATTATAAGATTTGACAAGGCAAGTAATGCAAAAAACCATAACAACTATGACATATTGGAATATAAAATAGGTAATAAAGGAATCCATGGTGCATATAATTTATGACAATTAGGGATCAATAATATAAAAATTATAAAACATTAAACAAGTCTAAAAACACTTTCAGCACCTACATATTTTATTAGCTCCTTGACATCCACATGTTAGTTCCATGTTGATGGATGACATGCTCAGTTACTCATACATACATGTATGTGTCACACTTATACTTGAGTGTGATATAAGCATACAAAGAGACATGATACATTCCTATTTTAGATGTTGGTCCTTCCCTCTACTCATGTAATGTATACATTAGGGGCATATACTTCTTTGATTTTGATACACATATGTTATATGATTCGATGATCACTCTAGATTATCATGTTTGAGCTTATATATCTAGTTTAACCTTAAAATTCTAGATTGGTATTATCTAGTGTTAAAGGGGTATATATAAAGGAAATGGTACAAGGGTGATAATTAGATATATGGTAGGCTAATTATATTTTAAAATTATATATAATCATACTCTAAATTTATTATGTTGAGATAGTCTAAATATGGAAAGTACAACTATGCTAGATATAAAAATGACAATGAATTGAAGTACTTAGCATATTCTAATGCTAATGTATTTGTATATCTAGAATAGGCAAAAATTAGGTTGGAATGTTATAATACTTCTTAGATTCTATCTCTAATGCTTCAGTCTATCTTAATAGTAATGTCAGCCTAAGATAATTGCATCAATGTCATTATCTAGGTTCGATGTTAGTGTCATGTAAAAAATATCTACTAAAATCAGATGCAACCACATAAATGCTTATGTGTTTTATTTTTCCTTCACTCTAATGCATTATGATCTAGGTCATAGACTATCACTCTTTATGAAATTAAAAATCCCTAGTTATCTATCTCCTAAGTGATCTTGAGCAAAAATGGGTTAATGGTCACATGGTGTTGAGATGACCCTAAACACCCTACTATCATAAAGTGATACCTACATAGCCAATACTCTATAAGATGAAATTAGACTCATTTAGATATCCCCTATGTTTTGGCTTGTGTGTGAATTATATAATATGTGAAAAATAAGTACATAAATGACCTATATTATACCTTATAAAATTGGGCTCTTGGGATGCTCCTTTAGTACTTCAGACCTATAGATGTGTATTCCCTATGACTTGTATATAAATAGGAATAAATATGGAATATTTTTTCAAATTAATGATCTTTGAATTCTCTTTGGTATTTTGATAGGTGTTTTGTAGGTGAGGAATGAGTGAGGGTTGATATTGTATTTATATCAATCCCTTTAGATTAATAATTCATATTAAATAACTAAATCCAACCATTAGGATATGTTTTATTTGTAAATTGGATGACTTTAGGGAATTTAACACTTATATTAGGACATGATAGTAATGTTGATAGTACTATCTGCCATAGACATTAGTGTCTAGGGAGTAGGAAAATATGTAAAAGTTCAAAACTTACAGAGATAGAAGATAAGTAAATTTTAATCATTATGAGAAAGATAGAAGACCTGAGTCATCAACATAAGATTGGTCAAACTAAGAGATATAGGCTGAGGGTAACAAAGATATATTAGATGGGAGACTTGTAGAAATAGGAAAGGTAACAAACTAAGAGGAACAAACAAGGTCTAAGTTTTTCAAGTGTACAATATTGAAGTGTTATCTAATCATAAAATATTGTTTGCAATGATTGTGAAACTAGAGGTTTTTCCATGTATCAATGTTTTACATAATTTTTTATAACCAAAGCTTGTACTAATGATATATTCCATAAGATAAATAATAGGGAACTTACAAATTTTGTAGTCATATTTGCATTTGAGAGATATTATGGGATACCTCAAAGTGGTATAGTATATGACTTATCAATCATGTCAAATTGTCTCCAAGATAACAATGTTAAGGAGACACTCAAGGCTTAGGCCAATGATCCAAATAATTTTGTGAAAAAGGAATAATATTACCATTATGAAATTTAGGCCAATATTAGGATAACTATGGCCCTCATGAACATAATACATGGATCTTCGTCCATAATATATGTAAATGATGTAAGGGTCCATTTATTATCAATGGTTTTAGATGATATTAAAATTCATACCATTATGGAGGTCATTAGATAAAATTTGAAACAAAAAATGATGTCTTAGAATAGGCTAGATGATAATTTTTACATGTTGTATTTGTTAGATGTTGTTTGTGCCACAATCACCACACTAGGTGAAGTTCCATGGTAACCAAGGGGAGTAAATAATAGAATTTATGATAATTTTAATATGTTACAAATTATTAGGTTTAGAAACCACATAAAAATAATTATATATATCTTATACCCATTAGTTTACAAGGTTTTCAATGCCAAACCTATGCCTAGACTCTCAGAATAAATTATAAGGTCGTTAAATACATTGGGTAATTATTGGTATTACCTAAATCATACTATTATCAGAATACAAGGAACATTGGTGGTCCTTTTTTATATTCTCAAGTATATGCTACAAAAATTATAGAGAAAGAGACACCTTTATAATTTACTAAAAGAGTGGATTCTAACTATAAATTATTTAGGTTAGGGGTTTTGCACAAACACCCTTGAGCATTGGGAGGTAACATAATTATTGGATTCAAAAGTTCAAATCCTAAAAAAAATGACAAAATTCCATCTTGACTTAGCAGAATTTAGACATTGGTATAAAAATGGTAGATTAGTAAAACACATGGAACTATGAGGAAGGTTAAAAACAAATCTTATTCATACTGATTATTCACAGAACCACATTTTGATGAATAAAGAGGATGATTTTGAAGTATTGATCTCAAAATTAATTTAGTTCAAATGACCATGTATATTTCTCAAAAAGTACAATATGATCCTCATATATTAAAATGATGTAGTTAATATAGAGGATCCTAAATAAGAGACCAGTGAAGAGATCGATGGACAATTGACAAGGAATATACTTAAGGATCAAACCACCTAGAAATCCTCAACCATAGGCATATTTTTTAGATATGGGAACTCCTTGGGTACCTACAGTTGTAGTTACTTTTTTTACTCCATTCAAGTAGATCAACCACCTCCATCAAGGAAATCACCTGTGGTAGGCAATAATCCTTCATTTATAATACTTACCTTGGATAAATGTTTTACAAACATTCAGGCTAAGAGGACATTACCTAGATCCTTTATCTCCTGTAAAATTAAAATGGAATAAGTACCTCCTCCACATGTAGAAACACTATTTAATTTAATCCATTTAGATTTAGAAGGATAATTTGTATACATAATATATTTAAAATTTATCATTATTGATGCTTTCTCTCTTACAAGAACTTCTTGAGTTTAAATCTCTCTGATTGCATGCCTTAAAGGTTGCATTGGGAAAGGGGTGAGTAGACCTTTTGTTCTTTGCAATATTATTAGTCCCTATACCATTACCTAAAACCATTCCAAGTTACTTTTATCTAAACCCCTACGAAATTAAAACCCATTTATCCAATCCTCTAAGTAATTCACCTTTTGATTTAACCTTTTAGGGTTTTACAAGAGTAATTCCTATGTTTGGTTAAAATGATGAGATGTCTAAATTAGTTAAATAAATTTTAATAATTAACAAACTAGATTTGTAAATGAATTTAACCTCAACTAAATTTCTAATAATAGCAATAAATATGAAGAGATATATACTTAGTTGAGAATAGACTATCAAAGATGATTTAGGTTCTAAAACTTGAGATCTAAGTAGTTCTGAGTATCACAAATAGGATTCTAATATTGTCTATTCATTAGACAATATCACCTAGTTTGGATATTATAACCATCCATGTGTAGTGTCCAAGATGTGGTACTAATGTCCTCTTTATGGGACTATTCATATTTTCAAGGATTACTTATGCTTATGTCTTGTGTTCTATTCCTTTGAGACTAAATCTTGTAGCTATGTATTGTACCTAGAAAGTTTGATTTTGTGTGCAAAACCTAGTTCTCTTTTCAAGTGTGATATGACCAAGATTTCAGTGTTTTATTATGATGGACTGGACATCCTCAACACCTATCTATGTAGATATTTTCCTACAAACCAATACTCTAAAGAGGGATCAAGTCCGATGTAGTTATCCCACCTAATGCTTAATGTATGTGTAAGTGAATGATAGAACGAGAGTCACCTTGGATGCCTTGAATTTTCTTGAGATTTAAATGCTTGAAAACTAGACTTAAAGTTATTTTATATTATATTATTTTTAAATTAGGGTATAATAGGAATAATGTACCTTTATTTTGCATATCTTTGTCTTTGGTTTGATTAGTTTTTGCATATATTTTCCATCTAGTGAATAAAGGTGGATTAAACTTGTATTTATAGGGGTTTTTTTTTCTTGTGTAAATAAGAAAATGAGTTTAGGATGACCTTATAAGGGGAACACATTTGAAAAATTATCTATTGGAAAGAGTTAAGGATAACGACATTAAATCCCAGTTTGAGACACTAGTGCCATATGGATTTAGTGTCCCAAATGTGGTGCTAATGTCCTTTTGGAAAAATTATAGGAAAGTTAGATTAGGGTTAGAGGTGATAGTTTAGGAACTATCTTGATTGGATGTAAGTGAACAAGGTATACTAAATGATTATAAATTCAAGTCTAAGGATTTAGAATAGGTCTATGGTGAGCCTAGTGATAGGGTAACTCAAGAAAAACTTGTAGCATCTAATTACCACTTTTAGGTGATTACATTTGCCCCATATTTATGCTAGTAATGCAGTAAAGTAAAATGTCTAGTATAAATAAAAAATAAGCATACCTAGACTTATCTTGGAAGTGAATTCCATGTACCTAAGTTTGAATATGTGAATCTAGGTCTATGTATGTGAAACATGATCTAATTCAATATCCTACAATGAAACATGAAAAAATTAGTCCTTACTAATGAGATAATCAAAAAGAAAAAGATTATGCTGAAATGAAATAATTGAGTAAAGAGAGGGGAAAGGAATGAATACACATCATTGGGTACACGACCAATCCATGAACTTGGTGACAACATACATGTGTGAAAGTGCATAATGATCATATAATTTAATAACTTAAACTTGGGTGATGGATATCTCAATCCTCATATGGGTGGCTCAAGAACTCAATCTAGTTTTGACTCTATCATTGGCCACCCCTACTTGGTGGATCTTAATTTCTATCAATAGTTTGGATAAGACTAGATGTGTGTTGAACCCTCTCATGTAGGTGGATCAAGAATTCAAGTAGACCATGAATCCATCATTTCCCCTTGTGTGAAGTAGATGCATCTGTAACTTAATTACACAAAGTGTTGAAAGTATCTAAGTAATCTAACTGTGTATTTGGCTCCACATCCACTTAGGTATGTTAAGTGGGTCTGGGTCACTCAAGAATGCCAACCATTGCAAATAGAGTAAGACATAAATCTGGTGATAACCTTGAATGTGATATAAAGTGTTTAAAATATAGATAGTGACATGGAATTTGTCATTCCATTTGATCAACCTATCTGAAGTTGAGTATATAGAAACTATGTGCCACACACATGCCCCCAATCTGATATCTAAGTATGCTAAATCTAAATCAAGTATGTAATATTTGAATTTATGTATTGATATGAATATATGAGTGATCATGCAATGCATTATGCCCTAAAATGTGAATAACTAGTATGAAATTAGATTGAAATGATTGAATCTAAGCTAAATTTGAATATAACTACCAAACCTATGATTGTATATATGTAAAACTATATTATACCTAGTGTACTAGTCTAAATGATCTAGACTATCTTGAAGCTAGGGTTACTAGACATTAGCACCCTATAGTGGATAGTATCACCCTATGGTGCTAGTGTCCCAATCTAGGCACAAATGACCACCTAGTTTGACTTTATGTGGTTTGGATTGACTATTGAACATCTATTATATTCTATATCTGCCTTGAGTTTGATCTTTGTAACTAAGTCTATGTGTTGAAATACATCTATGAAAACCAAAATAGGAGCTTGATCTCTATGAAAAGACCTATAAATGCCCCATATTTTGAGGGTAGTTATGAAATCTATGGAAGAACTTCCCTCTAAAAAAGTATCTCTATAAAATAGGTTAGCTGAAACATGATATTACAATAAAATGTACAAACATAAAAATGGAATGAAAATGTATGTGAGCAATATTAGGAAATATAGACACCTAAAATTGACCACAACTAGATTCCAATTGGTTTTCAAACTGATTCTTACTAATCATTGAAAATTAAGACTAGGAATCACTAAACATACCAAATTTACTTGTGCATCATTAATCAAATATCATAATCATGTTGAGACATCCATAATTAAGGTATTATATCATACTCAACAATAACCTCTCATAAAATCATCCCTAATAACCTTGTGGTATAACAACTATCAATTTAGCCTATGGACCTATTAAGTGGGACACTTGCACACTCAAATCAAATCTTGAAAGAGCTAAAAGGATAATTAGAATCAATTAAAAAATTAAACATTATTAAATGCCTAATTGAATTATCCATTTGAAATTAATGAATACAAAAAAAAGGAAATTTAAAAATCAAAATATCATAGCCTTTCATCATTGCTTTTATTAGTTATCAAGCTCTTTGAAAATATCCTAAAATATCTATTTTGAGAGCCATGCCTATTCATTGAAAATCATAATTACTTAACCATTAACTCTACTAGGGTTATATTTGACTCACCTAGGTTTAGTTTGAACCCATTTCAAGCCTTAACTCAACCCTAACTCACCTTGGGTGAGAGTTAATTACTAAAGCTATAAATATAAGGCCATACCTCTTCAATTCTAAGCTCTCATAAGCCAAATTTATAATGCAAATTTGGAGAGAGATAAGCTTTGATATAGTGTTATAATGCCAAAATATTAAGCCAGGAAATTGCAAGCCACGTCAAAACCATGGTGCCAAAGATATAAGGAGCCAACAAGCTTCATTCTCCAAAGACTTCTTGATGCACAAGCTAATCAAGCCACTCAAAAAAGTAATTTAGAGCTCTCAAGGAAGGTAAAAGAGTTATTGTCTTTTATGCTTTTGTTGTACTTTCATTTAATATATGTTACTGAGCTCTCCCTAGTATCTAGGCTAGGGGTGTAAGTGTTAATGGCTTATTTGAGTCTTATTTTCTTAAACCAACACTATACTAACCTCCCTTCTTAAATTCCTATTGCATACATAATGGCATGCTTGGTAGGATGAATGGCCTTATGAAGTTGCTTCTAAAGCCTTTAGGAGCATTATAATAATGATTTTCATGTAAAAATTTGAGCTTATTGACCAAAAAAGGTGAAAATTAGAGGTTAAGGGATGCTTTTTAGGAAGTTATGAAGTTTCCCTATGTAATTATGATTTTGCTCACTAGAGTCACGATATTGTGACAATATTCCAACTCACAGTCACAATTTTGTCTCTATTTTTGCATTTTTGCATTCAACTGTCAAAGTTTTAACTAACTATTTTATGACTATGAGAATTTATGATATTAAAATATCATGACTTTAATAGTCGTGATATCACAATACTATGAATTCATAAGTTGTAATATTATCAAATAATTAGAGAAATTACATCCTGACTGCTAGTGGTTAGGCTAACCATTATGGGTTAAGTTGTGATATTGTGACTCTTAGAGTATTGATATCACCTTAAGTTTATTAAATTTTTCACTAGACTAGTGATATTGCATTTTATACTCCATTTTCCCACTAGTTATGGTATTGTGCTGATAGTTACATTTTGCAAAGTTATGGCTGTAAAGCCAGTGTTATATGGTTTTGCACTGTGTAAACCTAAGAGCAAGATTGGGGAAGTGATTTGTTAATTCATGAAGTATTTATAAGCACAAGGACTTTATAACATGTTTTTCAAGACCCAAAGGACAAAAAGAGATTTTTAAAACACTTTTCACTTACAAATTTAACATTTTAAATTAGTGTTTTAATAATCTTTTTATTTAATCATTTTCATTTTTTTTCAAGGTTTCAAAAACAAATGACAAGGGGCCAAAAAAATTCACAACATATCATGATTTGGTGAAATAAGATAAACTCTCAAGCTTAGAAACATACTCTTAAGAGTTGTTTATTTTATGTTTGTTTGTTCAAAGTTGTTCATTTTAGCAAAATGATTGATGTGTGCATGTTCTCCACCCATCCCCTTTAGGGAACTTAGGTGACCAAAAATTATCATTCATTACCTCAATAATTTTAGTCCAAAAATGTGAAAATAATGTCATTAAAGTCCTCCTCAAATATTTATGGTTTGGGCAATCCAAACACAACCCTAAAGTCTTTTCACTTGTCTTTTATTTTTATGTATTTTGACTTGTGAGCTAGAGTTCATCACCTCCTCATGGATTTTTTATGGAAGAGTTGAATTGTGAATTCATATCCCATCATCATTTCAACCTCACTCTATGGTTGGGTATAAAAATTGTGGTCAAATTATTTGGATCCTTGTTTGAGTAGTTAAATAAGATATGTTAGTAAGAGACTGCCTCGAACCATAGGGGTAACTCAAACATTGCACTAAACTAAGAAAGTGATGGATGTAGTGGTTGTGAAAAGGACAAGACCTTTTCAAAATAAGATATTTGACGTAGATCCAATTGGAATGATCATATATTGTGTTATCCACACTTGATACCATATATAAATGCACGAAAATTGGTATATCAGAATAACCCTACTTACCATGGACATACTACTAATGTAGGGTGAGTAGCCCAAATTTATTATGATTATATTTTTGGATTAACACCTAAAATCCTCTTAAAAGTTATTATATTGATTTATTTGGATAGTGCTATGCAACCTTGTCAGTTTTAGGATTTAGGACATTACACTTAGGTGTTTATGTCATTTTTATCCTTTATTTCATGGTTTTTTAGTCTAAACTATTGGTTTGTTATACCACATCAAAATGAGTATTTTCTATACATAACTCCATTGTTTGAGGGGTAGTTACACCATCCATTTATCACCACAACTTTCCCTTAGTCTTATAGAAATCTTTATGTGTGTGTCACTTGATTGGAAAGGGTAATGTTATTTTGCCCAATTCATTTCAAGTTTTATACCTTGGAGTCTTGAAACAAACCATTGATCATATATTTAGATCACAATAATGTTGTTACACTTATCAAATAATTTCATAGACTTTTTTTCCTTGTGTCTAAAATTTCATTTTCAAAACCTAAGTGACATGTTCCTTTTGGATCTTTACCTAGTACCATAATGTCATTTAGTTTTGTCTAGCTTATTTTCTATTTTAAGAAGCCTAGATTTCCTAAGTTGAGTTTTCAATTAACCTTGACAAGTTCAAATACAAACATTGTTTGATTTTTGCCTACTCCTTATTAAATTTTGGCATAGATAATGATCTTTCTCTTTTGGGTTGTGTAACTTATGTTAATTCTTTATTCAATTTTAGAACTATTGTTTATACCTAGATTTAGGATAAATATCCTATCTCCATATTCCTTTTGTTTCATGCCTTATGCAAATTGACAAAGTTCATGTTTAAAGTCAAATGCCTAGTCTATGCTAAAATGTTTTAATTTTTTTAGATTAAATCATACCCTTGTTTTTAAATTCTAGATTTTGTGCCTTTTCTAAAAGACCTAACATATGCCTATTTTGAGCCTAGTTTTTGTGCCTTGTTTTGGCTAAAGACCTAGAAACTTTTGTTTTCTAAGATTGGACTTGTTTGGAAAAATTTGAACCTAAAGTTTGGATTTCCAATTTTATTTAATCCAATTAAAATTTTGTGTGATGAATTTGATGCTAGATTGTTTTGTACTAAGTTTTAACATAATCCCTTTTGGGAGATACAACTCTATCTTTTGACCAAGTTAGGTCAAGTTCAAACGATTTATCCTTTAGACATTGTTTTAAGAGTTTTTATAAATCTAAACCATTTTTTGAAACATTTATCATTGATTTGAATATGTATCACTATACTCATAGTAGAACCATGTACAATCTAGGATATGGTAATGTGGTCGCACATGATGACTTTGTCCAAGACCCCTGTGGTGAGGATGTAGTTTTTGAGATGGATTATTATCTACATTACAATAATAAATTGGGGGAACAAATACAAGATACATTAGCTCACTATTTGGTCAACACACCTCCATACTCAGATTAAGACCAAGAATAAATAGTGCAATACCTAGCTAGCATACCATTAATTATGGACCAAGCTCAATGACAACCATACTAAATTATGATGCCATGAACATGTGATCCATATTTATTTTATCATAACCTAATTTCAAAAAAGTATGAAGTTTTAATTAGAGCCACAAAGGTAGGGGCTAAGTTTCCAGTAGACTTCTCCCATGAAAATTTTCTAAGCCTAGTTAGAGTTCTTATCAACATAACTTATAATCAAACCATCGAATAGGCCTCATCTATCAATCATAAATATCTTGTGTTGATGTCATATAAATACCATTTTATTATTGTCAAGGTAAAAGGCATCATGGAGGACCATTTTATATAGATACATACATCATACCAAACCTACTTGAACTTAACATGTAATTTCAACAATATGACCATGCCAAACATTTCTCTTATCCAGTTAGCTCCTTAAAAAAGGGTATTAATTAAATTAAAAAGAAAATAAAATTATGTTATAGACCCATTAATTAAAATCACTTTAGTTGAATACATGTTCAATTCCCCTATCATTAAAGAAGTGTCTAACACTTCTACATTAATGAGTGTGACAAACATAGCAAATAATAAGCTAGTGCCATCAAATATAGACTAAAGTATTTTAACTTCACATGAAAATAGTACACAATAAAATGTACCTTTATTTAACACTATGATTGGTTCAAAAATTTATGTGGAATTAAATTCTACCTCCTAACCACAATAAGTTACCTCTAATCCTCAACTATCTTCTTCATCAAGAATATAATCTCAAGGATTAAGTAATCAATCCCAAACTAGTGTCTTGCCTCAAAAAATGTGATGAATGTTACTCCACCATAATAGTTTATGACTAACATTCCAAAATAATAGGCACAAACCAATATGCCAATCCAACTAAGGTAGAATGTTTTTCCACCTCAACAGGGGCCACCCAATATCCCACCTCATCAGGTAGTGATAATTATACCTCTTTAGTTGCAATCCAACATACCATTACAATTACAAATATTGTCTAATAAAAAATGTATGTCTATTGGTCAATGAAAAATTCCAAAAACTCTATAAGCATCTACTCTGTAATAGGTTTTATCATAACAATGAGGTACCATTTTTCCATAAGTACTGATTAGGTAATAATTTCCTTTTGTCTCCAATGTCCCATAAAATAAATGATAGGGCCTTGGTTCACATGTTCCCCTTATTAATCTAGGTATGACTAGTCGACACAAATTCCTTATTCAACCTCACCAAGCACAATACTTCACTCATAGCCATATCCTTCCATCTCACCACAAATTCCTCAAAACCAAGCCTATATACCAAACCCAAACTAGAATATTGCATCATAATTCATACAAATACGAACATCATATCCTAATACTCAAATGAATATTCCTGGTTAGTTCTATAACCAAATCAACCTTCCACAACATACCATGCCTCCATTATACCCTAGTCAAAGTAATCCACTCTTGACCACCTAGCCTCCACCTTAAGCCAATATTCTATCTAGTTTCTTGGCATAATAGTTACAAGAGATGAAGGATGTAATTAATGCCATATAACATAGGAAATAGATAGATAATTTTAATTTGGATGATGTGTGTTCCTACCTATTCAATATGGAGTATCTATAGATACCATTTACTCCATGGTATGAACCACCAAAATTTGACAAATATAAGGGTAAAGAAGACCCTAAGGCCCATTTAACCAAATTCTTTGTTGCTTTTTATCTAGTGGCTTATAGTGATATATACCTCCTAATATTATTTTATTAGAGTCTATTAGGTCAAGCTTTGGAGTGGTTTTTAAAATTTCTAAAGAACTCAGTATCAGATTTTGATGACCTTTCAAAGAAATTTGTGCAACATTTATCCTATAATTTCAAGCATGAGATTTCATTGGTATATTTTACCCAAGCCAAATATAAGTTTGATGAAATTTTCATAAGTTATCTACAAATATGGAGAGCACTTTCTATCCACTTCACCCATAGTTTACTAGATAAACAAGTAGCCACTGTGTTTACCAAAAATTTGCATAGTGAGATCTCTTAACATCTAGAGTTGTAATGTGCGCACACTTTCAAGTAAATCATTAACAAATTTTTATTGATTTAAAAGACCCTTATTAACAAATGTATCATAAAACTTACCTCATGAAACTAAAATTAGAATCACAACTAAGGAAATGGACAAAATAAAAACTTGAACTAAGTCTAAGAGCAAGCATTGGTACCATCCCAGGTCAATACTTATGAAAAATCCAAGTATTTTAACCATAAAAATAATGTTATTAGAAATGGAATAATTGATTCATGACATGTCCAAATGGTGAAAACATCATTTTCTCAACCTATGCTGCAAATGTAACTTACTCCCCACCAATAACCTATTCAGTAAGTGTAGCCTTCATAGCGGTCTACACTAGCTCAACAAATGAAACAATCATTACCTTTGAAAACCCCTCCTTTAAGGAAAAATGGGCCTACTCACTAAATTTTTAGTGACCTTGGAGAGCCTATTAAATGTATGTTTTGAAAACTAATTGTTGTTATTCTAATTAGTCAACCCACTATGAATCACTATCTTGGGAGCATTATTTATCTAGACTGCTATAAACAAAATGAATTTTATGGATATCATTAATTTAATGGGCATAGTTTATGTCATTATGTGAAAATCAAACATTTCATTCAAATTTTGTTGGAAAATGGGGAGATAAAATTAGATAATAGAAATTCTACATCCAATTAGAACTTGGGTATTTATCAAAACTCTTTTTCATAACATAACTACCAACAATAGTAGCAACAAAGGATGAAACAATAGAAAAAACAATATCAATATCCAAGATAAAAATAATAATACAAATAATAATAACAACAATGTCGGCCAAATGGATGGAACCAAGGATAGAATGATGCCAATAACCAATAGACTTACCACACAATTGCACATGAATACAAAAAGGTTGTAGGCCATATTGTGGGGGGTTACATTTCCATCATCTCTATCAATCCAAGACCAAGTGCTAACCAAACAAGACTATTACTGATCAATCCCAACCAACCAACCTATTTTAGTGATCTTTCATTGACTTAGGACTACATATAGACATACTAACATGAATATATTACTACTTTTAGACCTTATATTGATAACTCATCATTGACCCATGACCACATACAAGTGTACCAATAATTGGGACTTATCCTATCTAGTCCCCCTCTTCCATCATTTACTAGTAACAATGGTCTTATATCTAATACCAATTATGAAATCATAACTTAGTGATTGAATATTACCATTTTAGGCCCATATCCATCATCCACTACACCCATCCAACCCACTATTATGGCTAGGGATAAGCCATTTACTACTGTGAAGGATAAGATGTTTGATATTATGGAATAACTTCAAAATATGCCTACACAAATTTCCATTTTGGATTTGTTGCATATGTCTACCATCCACAATAACATCCTAACATAGTTCCTCACCTAATCCCAAGTTCCAAAAAACATAAGCCCAAAAAATTTCAAGCTTTGGTTTGACATCTATCCCTAGGCCAATAATTAACCTTTGACCAAAGTGATATGTCATCCCTTGGCCCTATTCATAACAATATAGTATATATTAAAGTAGTCATAATATAATGCAAAGTGAAGAGTGTCCGCATAGTTAATATATTGATCCTAA
The DNA here is from genome assembly GCA_037957365.1 of Torreya grandis. NCBI lineage: Eukaryota > Viridiplantae > Streptophyta > Pinopsida > Cupressales > Taxaceae > Torreya > Torreya grandis. The sequence continues at coordinate 1,926,865 of JARHVA010001270.1, forward strand.
ATGTTTTATATCTAAATATTATTAATAATATTAGATACACAATAGTCAATATCTATCTAGAGAAGATCACAATCAAGGCTTGTGGCAATAAAGAGCGAGAATCATAAGGCACTTTGAGATTGCAAGTTATCATTGGGCATTTAACCCATAATATATTATGCCATGTGTTAGGCATAGATTTATCATATAATTTTCTCTTTGGTAGGCCTTAGATACATGAGATTCATAATCCCTTCAACATTGTACCAATGTCTCAAGTTATCTCGTTATGGCATAGAGGTCATTATTCATGGATATTTACATCCTTACAAACATTGCAATCATTTAGAGGATAAGTACGAAAGCTATAACTATAGTTTTAGCTTAAATTGACTTCAAAAAAATGACAAAGGGAATGAAATTCTTGTTGATTTTATAGAGGCCAATTTTATTTACCCAAATACCCTTGAGTCATCTTCCCACACGTCACCTCCTAAAATGTCTAATCATTCTACTATCATAGCTAATAGCCTAGGAGAATAGTTTACCCATGATATATTCCACATTACTAAGATTCCATATAACCCCAAGTCCTATGGAAGACCTAAATTCAAACACCTTGCATGGAATGGAAATGAAATGGAAAAGGCAAACTGCATAGTCCATCTCCCATCATTTTCACACTAGTCATTGGCTAGGAACATGACCCTCATTTAGATGATGAATCCTAGTTGTAAAATGACAAATTAGATGATTGTTATGAAAATGACAAATACCACATTCTTAAAAGGATCATGAATAGGCATGCCTATAAAGGAGGAGGCATTGGGCCCAACTAGTAGGGAACTCTAGAGCCAATTCCTACCACTCAATATAAAGGAACATATGGTCTCAAATTTAAACCTCCTAGGGGTGACCCCATATATCTTATCCATATTCTAGTGCTAATGACTAGTTATGATGATGTTGATATCAAAGGAAAGTCCAATCATAGCCCTTACAAAGACTTGACCAATACCAATCTATTTGACACTCATTCCATTTGTACCCTTAGACCAGTTATTCACCATAATCCACTTCTTATATATAACCCTCAACTTACATCTTGGGAACAACAAGAATCCACAGTACCTATAGATGAGTTTGAGAATGATGAGTATTTTTATGATTTTCTAGGCCTATGAGATAATGTTCCATTGGGAGACCACAAATAAGGGTTTTAAATAAAACTAGATCCTATAGCTTATTTTTGAGAATAAAGGAACACCCTTAGCCATAAACAAATAAATGAAACATTGAGGTCCTAAAGTGAAGACCTCTTTGAGGCACTTTTGGATCATAGTAAAAGTAAAGAGAAAGGCTAGACTTTTGGTGAAAACCTATTTCATGTGCCATTATATGAGGGTGTTTAACCTTCCTCAAACATAGCTCAAGAGACCACCAATAATGATCTTGCCTATGGGGTCCAAGTTTAGTTCTAAATAACAACATGCCTTCAACCAAATCATTCATGAGTTTCCAATAGTTTTTGTGACATGGCCATACTTATCATTGGGAGATTCTAATTCATATTACCTAGGGGAACTTGAAGACCTAGTCTAACCAAAGGACTTAGACATTACAGGTCAATTCCAATCTTTGCTAACCATTCTAGAATATGGTTCAACTCTCCTCATAGAGGATACTACAGAATTAAACATCAAGACTCCTTATGATCAAAAATGGATTAAATTATGTGCATACCTTACTCAAGAGGAACATGACATCTTTATAGCCCTTTTGAGGGAATTTTTTGGCATATTTGCTTTAGCTTATTTCGACATGCTAGGTTTTCACCCTACCTTAGTGGTACACCACCTTATGGTACACCATGATGCCAAAACTATGAATCAAAAATTACACAAGATACATCCTCACATTTCTATTTATTAAATAAAGATTCCCAAAAACTCTTAGAAGAAATATGTATTCGATTGATTGACTACTCAGAGTAGATCTTGAATGTTGTACTAGTTAATAAGAGTCCATAAGGAATCAAAAAGAATTTGTACTAATTTTAGATATATAAATAAGGCCTACCCCAAGGATGACTTTCCTCTACCAAACATTGACATGATAGTTTACTCCATAATATGGTATGAAATGCTTTCACTAATGGATGGATTTTTAAGATACATCTAGATCTAAATTGTGCTAGAAGACCAACATAAAACAATGTTCACCACTCCATGGGGAAAATTCTATTATCAAGTTATGCCATTTGGTCTTAAAAATGTTGGGAATACATACCAAATATACATGACCATCATATTTCATAATATGATGTATGGCATTATTGAAGACTATGTTGATGACATACTAGGAAAATCAAAGACCAAGGTTGATCATACAACAACACTAAGGAAAATATTTGAGAGGCTATATGAATATAAGGTCAAACTCAATCCTAAGAATTATGTTTTTGATGTTACTTTAGGAAAATTTATTGGATTCATTACATATTTTTGAGGCATTAAAGGTGACTGAGCCATTACCAAAATGCCACCACCATCAAATTTGAATTAGTTTCATAGTTTGCAAGGTAATATTTAGTCTATTAGAAACTTTATTTCTCAGTTGGATAAAAATGTCATTCATTTACACACTAAAAAAAGGTGTCATGTTTTATTAGGATGATGAATACCAAATATATTTTAATCACCGCAAAGACTATCTTACATATCCCCATATTTTATTTCCACCTATTGGGCCCCTAATTTGTTAGTAGAGGATGCATGTGAACATGACTTCCACCTAGGCATGAGGTGATCATTTTTTCAAGTGGTTAGACTTTTGGATTTTTGGTATCCAAATGGAGGTTACAATGCATATCTTGTCTTATTTTTTATGTGGCTAATTATATCCTAGATTTTTAGGGCATCTTTGATAGTTTGAAGAGATGTGGCAGCTAAAGTGTAGACTTCATGGAGTCATGGAGCCAACGGTTATGATCATCAAGTTTAATCTCATCATTCAACATTCATTCTTGAAGTTTTATTTAAGGAGCTTGAGATAGTAGAGGTATAGGATATGAAGAAATATAATGTATCTATGGTAAAATAAATCCTCTATAAACATTGTTTTAGTGGTCATTAAGGCTTAGGAATAGTATGGAGGCCACTTAGCTTGATTTGTATGTTCCCAAGATCATTTTTGATCCTCTAGGTTATCAAGTATTATGATATGAAGATACACTTTTTTATGAAATTTGATTAATGGTGAAGGCTATTGTATTAAAACTTAATATGTTTGGTTTACATGTCTTTCTAAATTTCTAAGGGAATGCATATGTATGTAATATCATACTTTTAATGTTATTATGTTAATTAATGTTCATACATTTTTATTGGTTTGTTTCATTAATGGATTCCTTATAATTAATTGTGATGTCATCATAACTTTGCATAAAGAATGAGTATATATTATAGGCCAAGTATTCTAATCCTTGTTAAGATCGCATGTCTAATATGAGTAGTTTGAGTGAAAGAAAAAAATTTCCCTTCAAGAACCTATATGATAATAGGTTAAATCTAATAAACTCCTATGCCTATGGATTTGACTTAAGTTTTCTTGGAATTATTAAGTCCCTCTTGTGAATCTTTATGCCATAGTACAACTAACCTAATGCAGGACCCAATTCCTTCTTATTTGCATCTTGGGTGAGTGCATAAGTCTTTTGCCTTATATGGATTGATATCATTACAACAAAGTGATTAAATTTTGAGCATAAAGAGAACATCCCATGCTTGTTCCTAGTTGTAATAAACCAAGAACTGAATAGAGTTACAACATTTTGGTTCTGTTGTTGGGACCCATGTTGAATTTTGTTATTGCGATGGTGTGATAGAATGATGTATCAAATTTCTCTCAAAAACATCAATTTATAGCTAAAATAAGTGGAATATATCTTTGAACTAAAGAATCCAACCTATAAAAGACAAAATCCAAGAAGATGGGTTTAGGATAACCTATATGATGCTTTGTATGAAGTATTTTCTATGAGTTACCTAAGTCTGTATATCAGTGGTTAGATATATATTCAACCTATAGAAGATGAAGCTATGGATGTTTCTATAAGTGGAAAAAGGAGTTCCTATAGAGGATTGAGACCTTGGATGTTACATAGACTAAAGTGGTGGATAAATGGTGGTAAGATCCCTAAATAGATACATACTTAAGTTTATAGTCTCAACATATCCATGCCCTAAGGAAGTAGAGTCCTAATTTTCATGCAACCCTAGAGGCACATTTGTGAATTATTTTAGCATAAAGATTAAAAATATAATGGTGGATTATAGTTTTGAAACTTGGGGGATGAAAGGATAAAATCCTTTCATGTATGAGCTGCTCAAAGGGGGAGAAGGGGATGTGTAGGTGAGGTGTAATGGAAGGGGATGAGTAAATTGACACATGAGAGCTTAGAAGATAGACCTATAATAAGGGATGTCATAGATTTATGGATGATCTAGAAATTGGAAGTGCTAAGAAGACCCATATAAAATAAGAAGGGCATGGGGAGGATCTCTTGAAATATAGTAGTGCAATGATGAGAAGTATAATAAAGTGATAAATCAAGCTCAACATTTAACATGCTGTGGAATTTATTAGGTTCCTAAAAAATTTAGTGACTATAGATATGTTTGATGTGCCTACCCACTTTTAACCTATGACACATGCTAATGTACTAGATCCCCGACTTGAATAAAGTAAAAAATTAATTATTGACTCTACTAACAACTCAAATCTTAGATGTTTTGTAGACTTGGATTGCAACTTTATGATTGAATAGATTATTCCATATAAGGAGGTGAGCATAACTACCTCTAAACCATTAGGTGTTATCTCACCACAATATAACTTAAATGCAAGTATACTAACTTAGCTAATGTCAGCAATGCATTATGGGCAACAACCCATAAGAAGTGGTCCAATACTATAAGAAAGTAACACAACACCAATAACATTAACTATGCCAGTAGTAATGATTGGAAAAATGCCTAACCTTATGGTTGAAGGCATTAGAGGACCACCACCAAGATAGGTACTAGGAGGACAAGTGCCTCAAGAACTAGTTACCCCCCACAACATATCTACTATGAGATGGCTATGCACCTCCCAAAGTATCATAACATGTAAAATGATGCAGAACATGTAATAAAGTGTGATTTATAGTGGTGCACATGAGGCATAACTTAGTTTGAGCATAAGGTTAGTTTATGACTACATTACTTGATCATTCCCACACTTGGTACAAAAATTTGATCCCAACTAGGTCATGGTTGATTATGATACTCTGAAGGATACATTCCCAATAGAATTTAACTTTTTAAGGATTGAACAATAGAGAATTATCACGCTAAAAGAGATTACCCAAAGACTCTTAGAGACTATGTACTTATATGATTAAAGGTTCAAAACTCTCCCATAAAATCTCCCATGTGATATTCAACCTTGCTATCATGTGTAGTGGTTTATTATAGGGTTGTTCATGCCATTCCAAAGACTATTGTCCATAAAGAATTTTATAGACCCTTGAGAAGTACTTAAAGCTACACTCAGACTTGAGGTAGTTAGAAGTGTAATACTAGGATCAACCCATTTATGGAGGCACAAACTGCATATATGGCCTCCTAGATCCAAAATCTCACTACCATCTCTTCATATGAGGCTTGAAGTGGACTATGGTGCATTGACTATGAATTATAGGACCATAATAAAACTAGCTATCCATGAAATAGTGTGTGCACTTTGATTTTTTATTTATGAAGTCTATCGAGAAGTGCATGATGTCCAAAAATTCCCTTTGTTGAAATTAACCAACCAAGTCAACACAATTATCTATCATTGGTTGTGTGATGCCTACACCCATACCACTAATAATTTTTGGGTGATTGATAAAATTGATGAGAACATGGAAAAGGGTGCATGATAGGCTATTACAATCATTAGAGGGTAGGAAACCAAGTTAATGATAGATATAACCAATAAAATATAGGATTTAGGGTGTGACAAAGTGTTAGAGGGTGAGGCAGAGGATGCAATAGTATAAAGGTTCCTACCATGCTCATGTTATAAGTGTGTCTCAATATATTATTATCATCATAACTTCCTTACACATCCCATGTGTGGGTATTTTTGACGGTCCCATAAATTCAAAAAATGGCCTAACTTGTAAAAAAAGTTGACCCAAGATAAGCATGGCATATACAAGGGCATAAAAATGATCAAGCATGAGAAAAAGGTAGAAAAATGGACCCCAATTGTGCAACCTACACACATACATAAATTCAAGGTACATGTAACTATGTGAAGTGGATTCACCACTTAGTCACTAGTTACACCATTACCTGAGTTATGCCTAGAGTGTGGGGATAAGGGTCACAATGAGAACATAACATGGCTTGAACCTAAAGTTATTCTATACCCAGACCCAACATGATATAAAAATTTATTAAAACATGCTATGAGTGTAATATAAAACCTACAAGGGGACGTCCAATTAATGCAAGACCTAGAAGTGTAGGCTACCACCTCTTACAAGAAGTAGGATAACTAAGAAACTAAAGTACAAGAATTAATTGACAACTTATTAGAGAGTTGTCATGATGATGTCATGGTGTTATCATGGAGGTGTCCTTTTGGTGGATGAAGTGCTTTGATAGCCTAAGTGACAATGATAAAGTGTGTAATGTGTTTGTTCTAATGTGCTTTATGTATAATTGGTTGATATTTGGTATTGACATGGCTAGAGATGATCAATGATGAGTATGGTGATTTTATAATGAGAATGGGGTCCTATCAAAAGTCAAGAATACTTTGAGTGATTGTGTGAATGAGTGAAATTCACCTAATTCATCATTATTTTCATCTAGATACTTTGGGTCCAGTGGCAAAATTCTAAGTAGGAAATTTTGTGAATGTCGCCATTGCCATGTGGAAATGAGTCAAGAGGATTTGGTCATATGGTTGTGATAAAATTAGTACTTATTTGTTATTCACTATATCTTAAATCATGCATCTAAGCATGATCAAAGACATGCGGGTGAAAACTTGGGCTCCTAAGCAGTTGACTATATTTTCCCATATTTAGCCAAATTTGTAATGTGGCTCGAAAGAGCTGAGTAAGTAGTTTGATGATGGAATATCTCACACGTATGGAAAGTTCAAGAGAAGGTGATAATATGGATTTATTTAATTACTTAGTTTATTTGTGTTTAATTTAAGATCATGTAATATAGCACATCAAAAGATATGCATATGCAAAGTTAGGCTCCCATGCAGTTTGACTATGTTTTCCCATACTTAGCCAATTTTGTAATGAGGCAAGAAGAGTCGAGTGAGCATTTTGATGGTATAATATATTACACATGTGAAGGTGTAAAGATAAACTGATCATATGGGGTTCTTTATATTTTTTAGTATAGATTATTTGCACTAAATTTGAGATCATGCACTAGAGCACAATAAAAGTTATGCTTGTTTAAATTTGGCCTCCCAAGAATATTTTGACATAGTTGGCTCTATGACAGAAGATTTTGAGAAGGCATTCTAATTGCATTATATCTCACATATGCGAGGGTTTTAATAGTAGTGTGTCACATAGTTGGATTCTCCTATATGAAGAAATCATCTAGTCCAAGTTTTAAAATGTAAGTATAAGAGAAGTTACTGAGGTGCATAAATGGATACTCAGGCATATTTAAAGGGTCCTCATAATTAGTAATTTTTGAAAGTGTTAAATATAGAGCAAGATAAATGGTGCATGTTGCTCCAAAAAGTTAGGAAGAAGTGATATGAGGATAGGTGCATGATGTTGAATGACTGAGCAAAGGTACAAGATAAGGATCCAATGGTGAGTGGACATTTATATAAATTGGTCAAATAGTGAGTTTTGATCACTAAAGATCTAACTAATCTATAGAGATCAATGGAGCATGTTGAGTCAAAGTTTCAAGGCTACATAAGATGAGGCCAAAGTGATTGAGGTTTAAATGTCTAGCATTTTTGGATTATGTGTTAAAGATAAAACAATATCGATGCTACATATTTGATCTAATTTGAGAGGACATGATATTAAATCATTGTGTTCGAAGGTTAACTATGAATGTTTGAATTCAAATATTTGAATTTAACATAGGAAAAAACCAAAGCTCTATATTTTGTCTATATCTTTTGATAGAAGTCAAATTTGTTGGTGATGTAAAAAGAAAAGTGGTAGAGGACTACAAGGCACATTTGGATATATATATTTCAAGGTATGGAAGTGAGTAAAGTCAAATATATTAAGATTATAATCTGACTTTGTGTTTGTGCTTATTCTACAAATGACTCGATAAGGATATTTGAGCTCATTTTGATGTTATTTCAATGTCTCATGATAAATTGGCTATTGGGGAGTGTTGTAGACTCTATGAGGATGTTTTGTGTGGATTTTGGAGTTATGATCAATATATTTTGAGTATGAAAAATTCTTAATAATTTGACTATTTGTTTATTAATGGTGTTCTTATGTATACGCTGTATGTTTGAGTTATTTGTGCATACTCAGATGTAAGCTAAGTTGACTATGATAATTTGAGGATGTCAAAGGGGACATAAGGAGTGGACCCATGTATTTGAAAGTGGTCTTGTGTTATTTTTTTTTATGAAGTGATAAAGGAGTGAATGGGTTCACATGAGACCTATAAGAGCTAAAAGGGCCTTAGTAAAAGGTGTAGCTATTTAAGGGTGAAATATATATTCTATAGATGACCTATGAATATTATATTGAGCCATTTATTTGTATGATATATTATTTAAGGGATAAGGCATGTCTAATGGTTGAAAAAGATATTGGTTATCAATATTTTTGTATATATAGTGAAATCAAAGATAATGATTTTGATATTGTGAGTGAGAGACTAAGAGGAGTGATTAGAGAGAGGCTTGTGTATGTATTGGGGAGAGGAGGGGTAGAGTGCCTTGAGGATGATTTGAAGAGAAAATTAATTTTAGGACTATTTTTATGACCTATAGGTCATAATTCTATTGGTAGAATAGTTCTCTTACAGATTGAGTGTGAGCAAAGGTGAAGTGTGATAAGAAGAAGACCATCATCAAGTGTTATTGACATTAGTTCAAAGGTGAATGTGCTCTTAGGTGTTGTTGTGGAAGCTCAAAATCTAAGGTGGTTATAGCTTCCTTGCAAGGTATAGATTTCTAATAGGTTTGGTTGTTACAACTTAGCTAGACAAGTGTGGCAACACCTTGTGGGATTGTAGTCTCACTAAATAAGGATTATAGTTCATTGATCATTTGTAGATGGTATAAATTAGATCTTTTTATTATAGGATAGTAGTCCAATTACTAGTTCTATTTTTTTCTCCCTCAAGAGGGTTTCCCATGTATGCTATGTGTTATGTGATTGATATTGCATTATCTCTCTTGCTCATTAATGTGAATGTTATATGTTCTTCTTGAATGCTTGTGGTAACTAATTAAGTGTTTGTAAAGATTATAATTTAAGTTGGATTATTTTGGCTAACTGATTTACCCCCCTCTCTCAATGATTTTACATCTAATAATTAGTATTAGAGTAGGTCTTTCATGCAAATTTTAACAACTTAAAGGTGATCAAAGGTACAATGGTTGACAAAGAGGTTATGGCTTGTCTTCAAGACAATCTAGTTTCTATTTTATCAAAAGTTAATAATGTAAAGACACAAGTACAAAATATAGAAGTAATTGTCAAGAATCTCCAAGTCATGGTGAACAAAGGTCTCAATAAAAGGATAGAATAATTGAAAATAAGGTCTTGAATTACTTAGATGTGCTCTTATCCAAGGACAAAAGGGATTATAGCTCCACCAAAAGGATCAATAATGAAAATACATTGAGAGGTAGTGATCAAGATAAGAGAGGGTTAAACATGAAAAAAGTTTTCAATGAATATTTCTTCTCCTATAATACATTTGGTCATAGATATAAGGATTGTGCTCTCTCTTTAGAGATCAGAAGGGATCTTGTATGTTACAACTGTAAACAACAAGGTCACATAGCCAATAACTATAATAGATCCTTCTAGAAAGAGGATATTTAAGTCATTGACACTATCAAATGGTTTAAGGAGACAAAGTCTAAAGAAGAAATGAAGTAAAATCCATGAAAATCACAAAAGGAAGAGTCATTGTTTGCTCAAGAAACTTTGCATACTAAATAATATGAGAATAAGAGATGGTTCATAGATAGTGGATGCTCAAATCATATGACAAGAGACAAGAGCAAGTTTATCTCTCTCAAAAAGACCAACCCATGTGAAGTTAGATTTGGTGATAATAAGTTTGATAACATAGTCAGTAAAGGTACTATGATTTTGTATAGTGGTTATACTAGGACTGAGAATGTCTTATATATAGAAGGTTTGAAACATAACCTTTTAAGTTTGAGCCAAATGTGTAAGCAAGGAAATGTTTTAACTTTTAATGATGATGTATGTGAAATAAGAAAGGTAAAATTTAGTAGACTAATTGTAAATGTTCATAAAATAGATAAAAACATGTATGTATTCCATGAATCCAAGAAGGAAGAGTGTTTCATAAGTCAATTAGAAGAAATTGGATTTGGTATAGAAGGCTTGGACATATAAATTTTTATAATATGATAAAAATAAGTTCAAAAGGGTTGGTAAGAGATATGCCTAAGATACAAACACCAAGGAATTCTCCACTATAGATCCATTAGAGTTGATCCACACTAATCTTTGTGGACCTATGAGAACTCAAAGTATTCAAGGTAATAGTTACTTCATGCTTCTCATTGATGATTTTACTGGGATGACTTGGATATTTTTTCTTAAAGATAAATCAAAATATTTTTCTAAATTTGTGGCATTCAAATCTCTTGTTGAAAATGATAAAGGTTCAAAGATAAAGTGTGTGAGATCATATAGGGAAGGTGAATTTTAGTCTCATAAGTTTGATTATTTTTGTGATGAACATGGGATAAAAAGATAATACTCTGCTGCTAGAACACCACAATAAAATGGTGTGGTTGAAAGGAAGAATAAGACTATTGTTGAGATGGGTAAAACCATGATTCAAGATGAAAAAATATCAAATGGCTATTGGGAAGAGGTAGACAAGACTTATATGTGCATCCTCAATAGGTTTCAAATTAGATTAAATGGTATTAAGACTCCTTATGAGTTATGGAAAATAGAGAGTGGTTAATGTCAAATAGTTTAGAGTGTTTGTGAGTAAGTACTTCATCAAAAGAGATTAAGATAATCTTGACAAATTTAATTCAAGATATAATGAGGGAATCTTCTTAGGATATTCTTATATTATTAATACCTATATATGATTAAAAAGAGGCTTCACAATATTGTTAAAAGTTTAAATGTAAGGGTATATGAGACAAGTAGATTCAAGAAGCCAAAATTTTAGGTAAATGACTCAATTCAGAATGTTGTTGCAAATAATGATGAGTTATCTGTTCAAATGGATGATGAAGATGAAGAGGAGGAAGAAAAACAAGATACTAAAGCTCCATCTAGAATAATTTAAAAAGATCATCCAACCTCTCAAATTATTGAAAATGTTGGTGCAAGGTTGTAGACTAAAAGGAAAATGTTGATCAATCAAAATCAACAAGATTCAACTTTATTATCCATGACTGACCCCAAAACATTTATGGAGGCTAGCAAATATGAAATTTGGAATGATGAAATGGATGAAGAAATTGATCAAATTTAAAGGAATGAAACATGGGACTTAGTTTCTAGACCAAAGGATAAAAATGTGATAGGTACCAAATGGGTTTGAAAAAACAAGATGAATGAAAAAGGAGAAGTCATAAGAAACAAGACTAGATTTGTGTGTAAAGGATATGCTCAAGTTAAAGGAATATATTTTGATGAGAATTTTTCTCCTATGGAAAGGATGGAAGCAATTAGACTCTTTTTGGCATATGCATGTTCAAAACCTTTATGGTATGTCAAATGGATGTGAAATCTACATTCTTGAATGGAAACTTAGAAGTCTACATTGAGTTACTTGAAGGATACTTGATGACAAGTAATCAAGATTTTATGTGTAAATTGAAGAAGGATCTATATGGTCTTAAACAAGCTCCTAGAGATTAGTATGACATGCTAGATAAGTATCTTTTAAGTAAAGGTTTTAAAATGAGGGTAGCTAATATTAATTTTTACATTAAGATATAAGGTCATCATTAATTTATAATTGTTGTATATGTTGATGACATATTTTTTGGATCTAACAATGATATAATGAGTAGAGAATTTGCAGATACTATGAAGATTGTGTTTGAAGTGTCAATGTTGGGAGAAATATCTTACTTCTTAGGATTACAAATTAATTAACTCGGGATTTTCATTTTTTAGGCTAAATACATCAAAGATATGCTAAGGAAGTGTGACATGATGGAGTGTAAGCCAATGGGTACTCCAATGATCACAAGATGCAAGTTAAGTAAACTAGATGACTCACCAAAAATTGATCAAACTTTGTATAAATCGATGATTAGAAGTCTTTTATACGCTACAACATCTAGGCCTGACATTATGTAAGTAGTAGGTCTTGTAGGAAGGTTTCAAGATGATCCTAGAGAATCTCACTTGAAATTAGTTAAAAAAATATTGAGATATCTCAAAGGCACCATAGACTATGGATAATGGTATCTTAGGAGTAAATAATTTTCCTTAAAATCATATACTAATGTTGATTAGGCAATATGTGTGGATGATAGGAGGAGTACCAGTGGTGGGGTCTTCTTCATGGGAGAATGTTTGGTATCTTAGATAAGTAAGAAGAAAAACTTAGTGTCTCTATAAAATATAAAAGCTAATTATATAGTAGCTACCTCTTATTGCACACAAGTCATGTGGATGAAACAAACTTTGGAGGATTAGAAGGTAAGATAAAATGGACTTTGTCTTATTTATTGTGACAATACTAGTGCAATTAGTATCTCAAAGAATCTTTTTGTGCACTTAAAAACTAAACATGTTCCTATTAGATATCATTTATTGAGAGAACAAGTGATTAATTAGTGTGTTAAGTTAGATCATGTGCCTACAAAAGAGTATCTTGTAGATATTATGACCAAACCATTATCAAAAGCTACTTTTGAGTATCTAAGATAGAGCTTGGGTGTCATTTCTTTCTCTATGAATAAATATAAGGTCTTTGGTTAAGGGGGAGAAACATGTTCATGAGTTTTATCTAGAGGTTTGTGAAGGGGATATAGTACAGGGTTAGGATGGGTGTTCTTTAGTAAGATTGAGAGTATGTTCTTGTTTGGTGAGTGGTATGAAGTTCTAATTGGTGGTACTTGTAATAGCTTGAGAGAAGAGGTTAATTATAATGTGTGATGGTTCTTCATGATGTGTAGAGATTTAAATATGCTTATAAGGTAAAATTGATAAAAGTTATTAAGGGGTCCCTCTCAAATGTTTCTTGGTGAAATACATTAGTTTTTAGTTCTTTTATGTGTTCTTGGTTAAAGAAAAGTGTTGGCATGAAGCAAGAGAAGTTGTCAAGACAAGAAGAGGTTGGATCAAGGTAAGGGGGAGTTTGTAACATATTTTTGAGATGATAATTTTCTATTTTATAGAATTTTAATGTCTTCAAAATCAGCTTTTACCCACTTTGTCACTGTGTCAAAAGGGGAGAAAGTTCCTGTTGGGGGAGTGTTTGAAGAGAAGAACGTGAGTTATATATTTTTATATATGATGGTTGTTGACATCAATGAAAAATGGGGAGATTATTGGAGATATTTCATGGTGTTTTTATGGAGGTGTCCTATTGAGTGGATGAAGTGGCTTGATAGCCTAAGTGACAATGACAATTTGTGCAATGTGTTTGTTCTAGTGTGCTTTATGTATGGTTGGTTGATCTTCAGTATTGACATAGATATAGAGGACAATGGATGAGTATGGTGATTTAAGCATGAGAAAGGGTTCCTATCAAAAGTCAAGAATGATTTTAGTGCTTATGCATATAAGTGGAATTCATTGGGTTTATCATTGTTCTCATCTAGACATTTTAGGTCTAGTGGCAAAAATTCTAAGTAGGTAATTTGATGACATCACCATTACCACATGGGAATGAGTCAAGAGGAGTTGGTCATATGGTTGTGATCACATTAGTACTTAATTATTATGTACCCAATCTCAAGTCATGCATTTAAGTTTAGTCAAAGATATGAGGGTGCAAATTTGGGCTCTCAGGTAGTTTGACTATGTTTTCCCATACTTAGCCAAATTTGCAATGTGGCTAGAAAGAGTTAAGTAGTTTGATGATGGAATATCTCACGTGTATGGAAATTTTAGGAGAATATGATCATATGGGTTTGATCATTTTTTTACCTAGTTTATTTGTGTTTAATTTTAAATCATGTGATATAGTGCATTAAAATATATGCATATGCAAATTTGGGCTCCCAAGCAATTTGATTGTGTTTTCCCATAATTAGCCAATTTTGAAATGAGGCAAGAAGAGTTGAGTCAATATTTTGTTGGTTTTATATCCTACACATGTGAAGGTGTAAAGATAAAATGATCATATGGGTTTTTTCAATTTTGAGCATAGATGATTTATACTAAATTTGAGATCATTTACTGAAGCATGCAAAAGTTATGCTTGTTCAAAATTGGCCTCACAAGTAGATTTTAATATAGTTGGATATGTGAAAAAATATTTTGAGAAGGAATTATATGGAATTATATCTCACATGTGTGAGGGTTTCAAGAGCAATATGTTACATGGTTGGATTCTCCTATGTGAGGAGATCATTTGGTCTAAATTTGAGATCATGCGAGTAATCATAGAAGTTATTAAGGTGAAAAAATGGCTACTCAAGCATATTGAAAGGGTCTTCATAGTAATTTTTTAAAGTGTTAAAGCTTGAGAAATATCAATGGTACACATTGCTCTAAGAAATTAGGAAGCAGTGAGATGAGGATAGGTGAATGATGTTTAATGACTAAGAAAAGTTACAGGTTAAAGATCCAACTATGAGTAGGCATTCATACAAATTGATCAAATGGTGAGCATTGATCACTAAAGACCTAACTGATCCATAGAGATAAATGGAACATGTTGACTCAAAGTTTTAAGGCTACATGCGAGGAGGTCAAAGTGACTAAGGTTTAAATGTTTGGCATTGGTAGATTATGTGTTAAAGGTCAAACAAGATCGATGGTGCATATTTTATCTGATTTGAGAGGACACAAGATTTGAGCATTGTGTTTGAAGGTTAATTATGATTGTTTAAATTCAAATATTTGAATGTAACATAGGGAAAAACTAGATCTCTTTATTTTTTTTGTATCTTTTGATAAAATTCAAATTTTTTAGTGTTGTAAAAATAAAAATGGTAGAGGACTCTAGGGCACATCTGGATATATAAATTTGAAGATTTTTAAAGTGAGTACAATCAAAGATATTGACCCTAGAATTTGACTATGTGTTCGTTCTTCTTCTACAAATGACTTGATAAGGATATTTTAGCTTATTTTGATGTCTCATGATGAATTGGCTACTGGGAAGTGTTATAGACTCCATGAGGATGCTCTGTGTGGATTTTGGAGGTGTGATCAATCTATCTTGAGTATTAACAATGCTTAATAAGTTGAATATTTGTTTGGTAATGGTGTTCCTATGTATAAAGTGTATGTTTGAGTTATTTGTGCATACTCAGAGTTAATCTAAGTTGACTGTGATCATTTTTGGATGTCAAAAGGGACATAAGGAGTGAACCCATGTATTTAAAAGTGGTCATGTTTTCTTTTTTAGTTTGATAAAGTTCTAAAGGAGTGAATGGGTTCACATGAGACCTATAAGAGATAAAAGGGCGTTATTAAAAGGTGTAGCTACTTAAGGGTGAACTATATATGTTATAACTGGCCTATGAAGATTGTATTAAGCCATGCATTCATGTGAGATATTATTTAATTGATAAGGCATGCCTAATGGTTGGATAAGATGTTGGTTATCAATATTTATCTATAAATAGTGAAATCAAAGATAGTGTTTTGAAGACTATGAGTGAGAAACTAAGAGGAGTGGTTGGAGAGAGGCTTGTGTGTGTATTAGGGAGAGAAGGAGGGGTAGAGTTCCTTTAGGATGATTTGAAGAGTAGATCAATTTGAGGACTAATTTTATGACCTATAGGTCATGATTCTATTATCAAAATAGTGTTCTTATAGATTGAGTGTCAGTGAAGGTGAAGTGTGATAAGCAGAGGACCATCATCAAGTGTTGTTAACATTAGTTCAGAGGTGGATTTCCTCTTAGGTGTTGTTTTGGAAGCTCAATATCTAAGGTGGTTATAGCCTCCTTTCAAGGTATAACTTTCTAAAATGTTGGGTTGTTGTTGTAGCTTAGCTACATAGGTATGGCAACACCTTATGGGATTGTAGTCTCCCTAAATAGGGTTTTAATTCCTTGATCTTTGTAGATGGTACAAATGAGATCTTATTATAGGATAGTTTTAAAATTGTATGTTCCAATGGGATTTCTCCCCCAAGAGGGTTTCCTACATATGTCATGTGTTATGTGATTGATCTTACATTATCTACCTTGCTCATTGATGTGAATATTGTGTATGCTTCATGAATTCTTGTGGTAATTGATTAAGTGTTTGAAAATATCATAATTAAGTTAGATTATTTGGGCTCACTGATTCACCCCCCTCTCAATGATTATACCCCTAACACAACTTTCACTTCCTAAAAATAAAAGGAAGGCTATCGTTATTAAAAAACTTACTCCTAGAGAATATAATAAAAAATTGAGTTTAGGTCACCATGCCATGCATGGATAGGGAATGATAAGTTTGACATACACAAAATTCTAAATATGATAAATAAATTCTAGGGGATGCCATGATTGATGGATGGTTTATTTGTGAGTTTATTTTAAACATAGGTACTGAGGTCAACATCTTGAGAAAGAATGCTTGGGAGAAAATGGGTAGTCCAGCATTAAGATGTTCCCATAATGTACTCTTCATGGCCAATAAAACTCAGGTGTAACTTATCAAAATTTAGAAGAGCATAGTTGTAGATATTATGGGCATCAAATTATGCACTAACTTTAAAGTCATAGAGTTAGTATAACAAGACAACTACTTGGCACTTCTAAGAATGCCATGGTGTTATGAAAATAATGAAAATATGCACTTCAAAAGGTATTACATGACATTTGACAATGGAAAGGATATGGTGGTTATACCTCTCTCAAATGACCAAGTACCCTATATGTCAAGATCATAGACATTGAGGATGAGATCAACCATATCTATAACATCATGATGCAAGGTGCCAAGACTCTCAACCTAAATGATTAGGGAATATTAACTTAAGAATATGGATAATTATCCATAGACACCAAAAATATTGCTTACAACTGAATGGTTGATGAAGCATATGAGACCACTAGTTGATGGTGCAATTTGGTGCATGCAAAGGCATCAAAAATAGTAAAGATAGGGTAGGTATAGATTGATGACACTCCTAAAAGATAGGTTCCTTATTCCAATAGAATGGGAAGAAGAGTGTTTTACCTTAGTAAGGAAAAACTTGAAGTTCTCCCAATATATGGGGTAATACAATGGAACATTATGTCTTTAACCTTGATTCATGCATCCCAAAAGAGGTGGATAGAATGGGTGCACTATTATATACATTAAAGAGCACTACCATTCCTTTATGGGTAGTGAAAAATCCTAGATTGATAACATGGTAGGATGTGAAGGAATCCACTTGCACTAGATTTAGAAAGAATAATGAGGACATGGGACATTTTAGTCTACTCTAGTGACTCTAACCCTATCACACATATATTCCTTTGTGAAGAAACATGGATGACATTTTAGCCTACTTTGGTGACTCTAAAATTATCACACATAGACACCCCTAATAAATCTATTGTTACACACATTTTATAGGACCTTGAAGACTTGGGCATGGGCATAGTATGTAGTTAATGAGACATGTCATGAGATAGCCAACTAGGTACCCTTAAGGAGTAGTTTATTCATACCTTCTCCTTTTATTCTCAAAACCTTGGATTGATTGAACCATTATAGGTAGTTTAAAGGTTAGTGTTTGAAGACACTGCTATAATATAAGTGCCTAAAGGATATGTTAGGAAAAAATTGGTTATCATTCCCAACCTTCTTTGAAGATCAAACTCTGAACATTGACTCTAGTGATGAATATGGTGACACATAGAAGGCATGAAATTGGAATAATTTAACATGAAAAAGAAATTTAGTGTGCCAATTTGAGGATAATACCTTAGATGAATAAGACCCTACCCATGTTTGGGTTGAAACAACTAAGGGTAAGAAATAAGTTTATGATTCACACTAAGAGAAGAATGCACACTATCAAGCACCATTACGGACTACTAAGGTAGATATAAGTTTAGAGGGGGAACCCAAAATTACTACTTTGGGTGACTATTGGTCTGACATATAATTAATGTGTATTGTTTATCTCTTGAATGAATTCCAATACTTGTTCCCAAAAGACTACAAGGATATGAAAAGTGCACACCCATCCCTTGAGAAGATGAACATAAAACTAGTCGATGGTGCAAGACCTATCAAGAAGAAACCTTACAAGATAAACCCAAATATTCACACCAAGGTCAAAACTAAGATCAATGATATGCTAGTTGTAAGCATTATCTACCTCATGAAATAATATGAATGGGTTAGCCCCATGGTCATCAGCATCAAAAAATATGTGTGCATCTAAATTTGTGTTGACTATAGACTATAGAATGCCTCCTGCATGACCGACCCCTTTCCAACTCCATTCATTGATGAATTATTAGATGGAATAATAGGTTGAGAGATAACACATTCACTTATGTATTTTATGGATACCATCAAGTCCAGATCAAGGAAGAGAATAAGCCCGTAACCACCTTTGTGATTGAATGGGGTTGTTTTACATATAACATGATTCTATTTGGGCTAAAGAATGTGCCAGTCATGTTCTCTAAAATGGTGATCAACTCATTCAAATACTTCATTCTTAAGTTCCTCCAAGTATACTTAGATGATGGGACACTATATGGCTTGATGAAGGATCACTATGAAAATTTGTGCCTAATGTTTGAAAGGTGTAGGTAGTTGAAAATTTCATTAAACCTCAAGAAGTGTATTTTCATAATGCCATTTAGCACTTTGATTAGGCACATCATCTACAAGGATGGTATGTTCATTGATCTAGACAAAATTGAAATCATCCTTCACCTTCAAATACCATCAATGCAAGAAGTCATTCATGCCTTTTTAAAAAATTGTGGGTATTTCAAGAATTTTATAAGAAATTATGCTAGGATTGTGGTGTTGTTAGAAGAAATCTTATGAAAAGATGTCCCATTTTATTGGGGCATAATTTAGGAAGATGATTTTGAGACCCAAAATCTCAAACTCACAAGTGTGATGATATTGTAAATTCTTTCTTGGGTGAACCCCTTCCATGTCCACAGCGATGCCTTTGGTACCATAATTAGTGTCATTATTATGCAAGAAGGTGAAGGTAAAATGGATCATATTATTTATTTTGAAATTAGGAAACTAACCAAGGAAGAACAAAAGTACATCATAACTAAGCACAAGGTTTTTGCCATGGTATATGCCCTATAGAAGTTTTGATAATATTTTTTGGTGAACCCCTCCATATTATTCACTAATCATGAGGTATTTAAGTACCTTATAAACAATCCCCTTTTGCATGGGTGAATTTTTCAATGGATTATTATGTCTCAATAATTATAATTCTCTATGGTAGTGAATCCCAACAAACAAAACTTAGGCCTAGACCATCTATCTTGCATCAACTCTAGTAATGCAAAAATTCTAATTAAAGATGATATGCTTGATGCACAAATTTATAGGGTATAATGCATATCAGAAGACTTGGCAAAAATCACTACATTTTGACCTCCAAATTTATGCCTCAAATAATGAATACTAAGGAGAGGAAGTAGCTCATGAATCATGCTAGACCTTTCAATTCATTGGTGGGGAACTGTATAAATTGAAATGTAATGAATTTATGCACTAATTTATTTGAGAGTACAAATGAGACTCAATACTACAAGAGGCTCATGAGGTAATTATGGGAGGCCATTGCATTGGAAATGCCATGGCATGAAAAGTAATACAATCAAGGTTATTATGGAAAACTCTATTTCATGATGCAAAGGAATATACCAAAGCATGTGATATCTTCTAGTGAATGAGAAAACCCAACCACTAGGATGAGATACCTCTCATCCCCATCCTTTTTTAGGCACTATTTGAAATGGGCCATTTTCTTT
The DNA here is from genome assembly GCA_037957365.1 of Torreya grandis. Taxonomy (NCBI): domain Eukaryota; kingdom Viridiplantae; phylum Streptophyta; class Pinopsida; order Cupressales; family Taxaceae; genus Torreya; species Torreya grandis. The sequence goes on from JARHVA010001270.1 coordinate 1,947,228, forward strand.
GGTAGGCCTATTACTCCCATGACAAGGTGAATAGGTTCCAAGTATGTTTTAGATGCCATAGATTACTTCACCAAATGGGTCAAAGCATCACTGACCAAATATTGTATAGTCACCATAACAACAACATTCATCTGGGAAAATATTATCAATCAATATGGATGCCCACTTAGTTTAACTAGCGATCGTAGTGTGCACTTTTTCAATGAAACCATTCAAATCATACTAACTAAATATATGGTGGCACACCATAAAATGACACCCTACCATCCCTAAGATAATGGCACCATAGAGGCATTTAATAAGATATTAGGGACATGCCTCAAAAAATTATGCAATATTAATTGCAAGGATTGGGATGACCATGTGTCATCAGTGTTAAGGGCCTATCACAAAACATATAAGTTCCTAAACAAGGATACACCATTCCAAATAGTGTTTAGATTAGAATCAATTTTACCCATGGAATTCCTAATGACCTCACTTCACATCACACATATTGATCAATTAGATGACTAAGAGTATTTAAGTGCATGCTTGGAATATTTGGAGAGGTTGGATGAGACATGCACCCAAACATGATGGAGATAGAAAATAAAAAAGGCACAATAAAATCTATGGCATGATAAATAAATAAAGCATAAGGTATTTATAGAAGGTAAAATAATCTTGATATATGACTCTAAGTACCTCAAGAACCTAGGCAAGCTATAGATTAGGTAGATGGGACATTATGTCATCCAGAATATATTATATACTGGTGCATGCAAGTTGTGCATGTAGATTGGTGAAATGATCTCTAGGAATTTAAATGGTAAAAAATTAAAGTAATACCATCACTAGGATGGAATTAATGCCATATACCACTAGTTTTCCTATCAAAAGTTGGTCATTTTAAGCTATGACCATGATAAAATTGGTGCAAGCCAAATCTTTTCCTTTATTTTGTTTCTTTTGTGTTGAGTGAATAAGTGTGGTGATTTTATTTGTTGGATTAATTTCTATTGATCTAAAGTTACTTATTTAATATTTGATTTTAGTTTATTATATTTTGTTAGTGGGATTGTTTGTTCATGGGAACGTTGGTTCCATAACCACCTCATGTGAAAAGCTTATAAAGTTATTCACATTCCTTATAAAAAATTAATCCCAACATAATACAAATTATTATTATTGTCAAATATTTTTAGAAATGTAATTTCTTCAAATTTAATCCATTTACTTTGGATCTCAGTGATATCCAAGTGCAAGATATTGAAAAGGAGGATTGAACAATTCTTCCTTATCATTATAAAGTGCAGAAGCTAAGGACTAATCGACATTTGTGTTATTCAATCAAACTACCAGCATACCATTTCATAATTTTATTTACTGTAGAAGCATGGTGGAACCTAGATGAATTTCAACACCAAAAAAAAATCTTAGACCATGCATCATACTTGTACAGTGTCCCAAAATGGCTCTTTGATTAGAGTTTTTTTAATTTTCTACTACATGAGTATTTATTTTCTATTGTTGTACTGATTTTAAATTTTCTTTAGAATTATATTGGTTGTTTGAGGATGGCATAGTAATAAATTATTGGTTGAATTTTGTTCATTTTTTATATCATCTGCCAACTTCCATGTATGGATACGTTGTGCAAAACATGAGATTGACATAGTAGTTAAACATATCTACCTAAAGAGAGCATGTATTATGGCTAAGTGTTGCACAAGAATAATTAGTTATGTTATTAAAAGAAAGATAAATATCTATATTGTATGGTGTAATTTTTTTTATTTTCCTATTTCAAATCAAAACTACTTCTCTGTTGAAAGTTAAAACCCATGCTAGAATTGTATGACAGATTAAGAGATTTTTTTAAGATTTTAAAAACCTTAATTTTTTTTCCTCTCAACATTGAAGTGGATCTCATGAAATAAGGAAGGTGAAAATATAATATGTTTTTTCAACAAATTAAAATTGGTCAAAGTCTTTTTACCATAATCTCACACTTTAGTTAAAGATTATACCATATATTTTTATCTTTCATTTGAAAAATCATAGTTATCTAGGATTTAATGCTTTTTAAACAATTAGATTTTTTTAGAATAAGTTGGTTAAAATATTTTATGTTAGTCCTTTTTTGATAAATAGATCAAGGTTCAAAACTAAATATTCAAATTTATTATTTTTTGACATCTTTTTGTAATGGAGTGATAAGGGTCAAATCAATGATATAAGGGTGTATTTTCAAAATTTTGAGACAATTTTTTGCCATCACTCTTTTCATGAAAATGTGGTCATGTGATTAGGTGATATTCATGGGTTTTGACATTTTAGATACATTATAATGATCACATTTATATTTTGAAGATTTCTTCTATGATTTTTGCAACAAATGTATTCTAAATGATGTATCAAGGTGCATTTTTGGTCAAAACCGACACCTCTCAAAATGAAATTCCATCACAAGTCCTAGGATTATTTGTAAAATAGAAGCTATTTCAAAGGTAAAACCTCAATATAATTCTTTACTTTTCATTTTTTTCTACATCATAGCTAAAATTGTGAGCCTCATTTTTGACACTGGATGCCTAACTCCTAAAAATTATAAGGAATGGTCAATGAACATGGACAACACATTAATTTTAAATGACTTATGGGAAGTAGTTGAAAAGAAACCAACATTTCCCACCAAAGCCACAAAACATGTAGAATTCCATAAACGTGACAAACATGCCATTGCTTTATTAAAATCAACTTGTAATGCTCAAGTTATAATTCACATAGAAGCCATCAAATATGAAGCTTGGAAAGCATGCAAACCTCTAAAAGACTTGTATGATAAATAACCTAATTATAAGAAAATTTACCTTCTTATGCAGTTACTCAACAGTAAACTCTATGATGATGAAGATGTTAAAACAATAATATAACACCATTGGTAGGAAAATTGATGATGAAATGCTCATTTTTATTATTTTAATGGTCCTAGCCCTAGCTATAGGAATTTTTGAAAATATTACAACTTAGTGATAAAATTAAAAAATCTACTTTTGATTCCATTATTGAGTTACTCACTCAACATGAGCGATAATTTTCAAAGAAAAAATCTACGGAGGCACACTATTCCAAAATAAGAAATCCATTGTATGAACCTAATAGAAGACACAAAGAGAAACAAAGGCACTCTCAAAGGCACACTTCCAAGTATAAGCATCATTTTGGTTCTTTGAGACATAAGAATCATTTTAGACATAGGGATCACTCAAACTCTCCTAAGCATAGACATCATTCTGGTTCTCCAAAGCATGAGCATCACCATAAACATTCACATGGACACAATGACAAGCACATACATTATTCTTCATGTGGCTATTATTCCTCTAGTTCTAGTGGACATGAGAGAATATGATAATATTGTGATTGTATAAGGCATCTCTCTATAGAGTGCCCCTCCAAAAAGAGGTCCTCTCAAAGTCGATAGAAGGTAGAAACAAACATTGTTGGTCATTCTTATGGGTCCTCTTCTAGCTATTCTTTTGCATATTATTCTAATGGATGGGATGACTACAAAGTTTCTTGATCTACAACTAGTGACTATACATTTTGAGATGGTGGCACACCCATCTTGTGCAAGTTACTAGGCTCAAGATTGGGATTTGATGTAGTAGCATTTTTTGGATTATGTACTTTGATTTCATAGATGTAGTGTTTCTATGATTTTTTATGTGGATAATTCTAGTGGCTTATACTTAGTTTATTTTCTACATAGATTCTCACCTCTCAACTGATAAGGAGAGAAGATATTACATATTACCTTTTGATCAGTCATTGGTGGTTATGGTATGAGTTAGCATTATGTTGATAGCATTGTTAGTGTTGAGAAAAGGCCTATGGGAGATGTTGGAAATTATTGGACATCAGTTTGAGATGTGTCACTTGTTGGATGGATTTTGTGTGAAGATTAATGTAGTTGGATAGTACATGATCATGTTATCTTCAGTGTAGGGATGACCAAGGTGTGGATCAGTCTATGATGCATAGTGTACCAGTTGTAATTGTGGTTGAGTCTACTTGGATGACTCACAGTTCTTTACTTCAATCTTTCTATACCCCTTTAGATCAAGGGGGAGTTTTTTGGATTAATTTCTATTGATCCAAAGTTACTTATTATTTTTTTAGTATTTAATTTTATTTTATTTTATTATATATTATTAGTAGGATTGTTGGTTCTATACCCACCTCACATGAAAATCTTATAAAGCTTTTCACCTTGTAAAAAATTAATCTTGACATAATATAAATTATTTTTACTATCAAATATTTTCAAAAATGTAATTTATTTAAATTTCTTGCATTTACCTAGGTTGTTAACATGCCTATAAGATAAATTTTATAGTGCTTTCACTAGCATAAATCTAGTTAGGTGAGTCAAGCCTAGTCACTTTTTAAGTTCCTCAGGCTAGACACCTAAGTCCCAATGATTTTGTGAAGTTTTGCATGTTCAAAAATATATAAGTATAATTTGACAAGGGAATGCACACAAGGAGTATGTGCATAAGAAACCAAAAAGAAATAATGAGGCATTAGAGTACCATAACAAGCATTTATATGGGGTAGGGAAGGACCAAGTAAGAAATGATAAAGTGTAGAGAAATTTACCAAGAAAGAGAGACATGATTTAAAGTAAGAAAAACATTGAGAAAATATGGAACTAAGGAGGTTGAATCATGTGTATGTGAAGTGCTATACCCAGGTTGCCATAAGAAGGGCAAATGTCCCACTAATTTGAACAAAGTTCAAGATAATGACCATTTTAATAGCTTGCACCCACCTAATGGTTAGTAGGAAGTGACCATTTGAATTACCTATTAGGAATATAGAACACATAGAAATATTAATGAATTAAAAAAGAGAATAAAATGTATAAATTACAACACATTAGAGACATAGATTTAATATGGTTCACCCAATATGGGTTACATCCACATGAAAATAACTAGTCTTTATTATCATTCAATCTAATAAATGAAGGGAAAAACTTGTAATACATCCAATTAAATATCCTCTTCACTCACACATATTATTCCACCATGATGAAAATACCCTCATATCAAAGGAGGGTTACATATTATGGAAAAAATGCACAAACCTAATTCTACCATTAGATCAGTGATGTAATAGTGAACGGTCTAGATTTACTATAAAATTATAATATTTTATAATGCATTTTTAACTAAATTTTATTTCAAGGGTGTTTCCCCTAAACCTCCACCAATGGGTAATCTAAAATAGGTCACCACCCTTGGACCCAATGGCAGCCCTAGTGGGGGCGGGGGTGGGGGGGGGGGGGGGGGGGGCGGGTGGAGAATTGCCCCCCACACCCCCCTTGTCGGGAACTATGCAGTAAAATAAGATCAGGCTCCACCATCCAACACTACATGTAACTTCACCAAATAAACCATTATCAAGTTAATTATATGGTGATGAAAGAAAAAATATCCATAATAAATGAATAGTTGATGGTGGATTTTAGTGGATTTTGTAGGTTTAGTAGATTTCAAGAATCTAAACACCACCAACCATCAATGTGGTAGCCAAAAAAAATGTATAAAAGGGTATATGAAAGAATTTAAAAGGTTGCTTACATTTTTAAGAATTAAAAATAGAGAAAAAAACCAAAACCATTAAAACTAGAGGATACTACCTAAGATAACTAGTCATCTACAACCCCCTAAAGCAAGAATGAAAGACCATAAACAAGATTGTGTTCTGCCCTGAGTTAAAAAAGAAGTGAGTGGAGAGAATTTGGTAGAGAAATAGGAGATAAAAATTATATAAAAATGACTAGGCTAATATTAATAGGGTAGGAATCTTGATATCCAAACACAGTCACATTTTTTATGACTGTGAAGCAGCACCAAGCACAATTTCAAGCTTTGGTAAAATCAACCAGCTATATTTTAATAGCATTAGTTTTAAGATGGTAAATAAGTGGATAATCACATGTTTATAATAAACATAGAAAGAATTAAATAAATAATGGGTGGTGAGATAACCAACTATTGTGAAACTAGAGGTGTAAATGTTAGAAGTCATGAGAATCATAGAAATAAACATAGAAGTGAGCATACAACCTATCTATAGAGAGATGTAATACACCCTATAGGTCATGGTAGGGTAGAAGTGGGTGTCCTTTGTGCATATGTTCAAACTTAAGGAATAAAACCACATGATAAGCATCAACCTTCAAGAATTAAGCAAAAACTAGATGGTAGACACTAAGAAGAAGACCAAGGTAGGCACCACACTCTTTGACATCTCCATCTGAGACAAATTTTAAAGTATGGGTACCACACAACTATTTGAGCTATCGAGCTTTAGAAAACTAGAAGACTTTATACATTTACTCCTTTCCTAAGTATATGGTGACTAATTTTACTTTACTAGATAACACATGAGGATCTTAGTGAGCCTCATTAGTAGAATCATGAGGTTACCTAACATAGGAGTAGACCTACATGATATGATGGAGGATAAGGTAGAGGTAGAAAGGGTCACAAATCTCCTAGACTAATAAAATTTAGAGTTTATGTTCCCCATCAAGGACATCCAAGACCTTCACATAAGGGTATTGGTATACCTTGTTAATGCCAAACTTTATCCTAGCAATCGATGGTCTAATATTAGAAATACCTGCTTGTACACTACCCACCACATGGCATAAGGAGTAAGATTGAACATCTCCAAGTTCATTACAGAGGAGATAGTCAATAACGTGTAAGAGTGCCATAAATCATACAAAACCTTCTGATAGGGTACATGCTGATATTGATAGTAAGGGAGGAGACATGAGTTCTAGATGGTAATGATGACCACCTATGGTTGTTCCCACCTAACAATGAGCACTTTATAAAGAAGTACCAAGACTTCATCTACCTACCTAGATTTTCATATAAGTATAAGACTAAGGTACAAGGGTGGTTTGATATTTACATAGAAGCCTTTGGGAAGGAGTGGCATATCCCTTAGCATTTTCCCCAACAATTGGTGGGAATGGAAACCTTTGCCATGATGCAACACTTTTGTGTGGTGCACCTAGAATTTATAGATTTTAATACTTTAGGATGGCTTTGATTGCCTTATGCATTCTCATCCAAGTACTTCATGGTGGCACTAAGGAGAATCCCCAATATGTAATAGCTTGAGATCCTGATCAAGGTCATGGATCATGATAGACTCATGATGAGGTGATAATTTGTGTGCCCCAGAGACAAGGCCACCAAAGATGAGGAATATTACACTAATAGGATGGACATCCATCCCTTCCATATGGTGATAATAAATGAGAGGATATTTAACCTCTACTAATAAATAAAACCACATAAGAAGGGTGGAGATCCTGTAAAGGATGATAATCACCCTCTCCTATTTAGGGATGAAGGTAAGGTTTCACCAAAGCAAAAAGTGAGGAGACTACAAAGGAAATAGGGTGAGAAATTAGAAGAGATCAAAGAGCTCATTCAGTTAAAAATAATTATAAAGAACCAATTATGCCCCCTAATCCAAAAAAGCACATGAACTTCATGCAAGAGAGTGATTATTACAATAAGAAGCCAAAGAAAAAGACCAAGGTACTTATAGCATTCCATATTATAACTCTTGTATATATGTAAAGAAAGGTAAATATCAAACCCATAATAGAGGAGGAAACTAAAGAAGACCGAGCAGGGAGCTATATCCTATAAAGAGGGGAAGGAGAAGAGAAAATTAGCACTAAGAATGTGTAATAAGCCTTGAAAAGTGGAATGACCACCATGTTTTAGGTAATAGAGGAAATAGAGAGCCTCACATATAATTATACCTCATTAATGATCCCTCTAAAAAAACCAACACCGACATCCATCAAGGAGGCCTCCCCATCACATCTAAAAATAGTCAAGGAGAAAAGAGTGCTTGTAAGAAGATTGGATTGAGAGAGGAGGATATCAATAAGGATTTGGCACTTAAATATAAATGAAAGCTTAATCGATAGAATAAAAAAGCCAAGTTGGAAAAAAGGGCCCCAAAGGTTCTTGTAAGCATAGGATTAATAGTTAAAGTGGTGAGGCAAGCACCAAGTAATCCCACCAAGAAAGTAGAAGAAGCTACACAAGAGGTACACCCAAGTAGTGAAGGGGTATCTAAATAAAAATAAGGTGACACTAGCACCTTAGAATAACAAACAAAGATGATGGAGGAACCTTGATAGCAATAAGGCGATGTTGGTACCAAAGGAATTACACTAGAGGTAAGTATTGAAAAACCCTAAGATGAGGAAATGGATGAGGGGAGAAGTTTGAGGAAGAAACCCTTAAGGAATAAATAAGTGAATCCTCAAAGGATATGAATAAAGAGAGTGGTGTCACCGATGAATAGGATTAAGTATAGACATAAAACTCCATCAATGAGAAGAATGAGAAGGAACTAAATATAAGGTAGATGACACATAAGAATTGGGTTGATGAAGATCTCTAAATGTATGAAATTATGACCCCAAGCTGCCATAACCATGATGTGAAAACAACTCTCATTTTCACTAGACCACTATTGTCACTAAATCTTGCACCTAAAAGAGCTTGTTCAAGATTCTTTTAGATTTGGGCAACATGGGAACATTTCTAGTTATATGGGTGTACCTATATTTGAAATGAGCCTCTAGATTTAAGGGTTAGCTCCCTGAATATATCTTGAAATGATATTATCTATGAAAAATTATTACTTATGGGTAAAAGAGTTAGATAATGTATGAATTGAACCTACTCCAAAGGAGGTGGTGTACTAAATGTTTAAAGATAAACTCTCAATATTGAACTCATTAGCACACTAATAGACTATGAATAGAACTAATAGAATATCTATAATGGTTTCAAATAAATAATGCTTCAACTAGAGGTCAATTTGATGGAATAAGGCTAGAGGGAAATGAGGGTAAGGCTTGATTGGAAGCACTTATAGTTAGCTACCCACTCTACACTTGAGACATCAAACTTAAGACACACTAGATGACTTACAAGAAAAGTTTATTAACACTTAGGTTGAACTTGGACCTATAAAGGGAATATGACAACCACTTTTGCATATCAAAAAAATACAAAATACTAAGAACATATTAGTAAACAAATACAAAATGCTCTATTAATAACTCTAAGAGGTGAAAAATATAATTTTTGGTAGTGTCTAGTCATACCAGCTTGAGGGATACTTAAAAATATCTCAAAGGCTATATTTATAGAAGAAAGTGACTTTAGAAAGAGATATCTTAGTGTTAAAAGAGGAATCAATGATCTCAACTTCATTTAAACTATAGTTACAACTACCTCTACATTTATGCTCATTCAAACTTCTTGATTGATCTGAGTTACTTCAAGTCATTACACAATTATGTTATTCCCTCATTGACGTTCCTTGATAGTTGCATCAATGGGATCAAGTTGTTTCAAGATAGGTCCTAGCATCAATGTAGTTACAACCATTAGATCAATATGTTAGATCTTTATCTTGGTGCTAACTATTCTTCATTGGTTCACCATGGCGAGCAAAAGTGCAAAGAAAGGTAATTTTCATGTAGTTGGTCCTAGAAATGAAACCATTAGGGTTTACATGTATGCCTTCATGGCATATTTTAAAATTTTATCTCTTATTCAAACTAGATCATACTCAAACTTGTCCCCATGTATATAAGTCTACTATAGACAGAAAACAAATCTCAAACTATTGGTTTTCCTATACTCATTATGTTGATGCATAACTATAGATTATATAACCCCATTTCTTGATCTAGATAGGTCCAAACAGACCCATTATGTCATTAAAAGAACCAAGGATTCACCATGTACACATATTCCTTTAATAAAATTGAACATAGTCATATAATGAAACTTGCGACTATAGAATGTTAAACCAAAGGTGCATACTAAGATTTAATGGTGTCCCTTTATGTTCTTGATCACCTTGGCCACATCACTATGTATTTTTTATATCATTAGATCAAGATTTAATGGTGGTATGTATCCTTTGAAAAGGTTTCCCTAATTCAACCTTGGTCATGCGTTCAATCTCCAAGAAGTCCCTTAGCTTCTCAACCTTTAATTTCATTGGTAATTGACTATGACTTAGATCATTGACTCATTGAACTTTGATTACATTGTTCGATATCCATGGTATGAGTTAATGTGAGCCCTTAGATATATCCTTGACCTATCATATTTATCCAAGCTAGTACCACTTGGAAGTCCCATATTTATACTCAAGATCTATTATCAATTTACCTGCTTTACATGCTTACACCATGTGGTGGCCTCTTGAGCTCCTTGACCTTTTAACTCATTTGATGTCATCAGATCAAGATGTACAATGCAACATAGATAGTTTAATTTTCTTAGATTTGAAAATAAATGGCTATTTATTTTGGTTTAAATTTGGCGTATGCATGAACATCATTTGATGTCTACATGATCATCATCAGCGTCTATGTAATTGTTAAATTTAAGATCCTATTAGTTTTTACCATAGCTTAAAGTCAATATTTGTGCAAATGTTTCCCATTTTTGACCAATTTTGAAGGCTTGGATCTTGAAGTTAAAATTTCATAGAGGCACCAAATTTACAAGAGATGTTCTTTATACTAAAAGGATTATGCCCACTTCACCTGCTAGTTCTGGGAAATTTTTGAGTGTGTTTACTAAGTGTTAAAGTGAGCAAACCTATGTGATTTTCATGACATCCAAGTACCTATCACTGATAATTTGAACTTAAAATGGCTATTTACAAAGGCTTGAATTTAAAACTTGTATGAACATTTTGATCTGTATGACTGACTTTGAGGACATAGATATTGATCTAGAAAAGTTGCACAAGCAAGAAATTTGTAGAGAAAGATATTAGAATAAATAAATCCATGGTGATGTAATATTTTAGATCACAAGGTTTTCTAAGGTACACTTGTAAAATTCATAATCAATGACTAGTTTGATTTCATGTGACGTGCAAGATGGCCTTGCCTTTTAAACTCGATAAGCTAAATTTTGAAGGCTTGATATCAAGATAGAAGACTCATCAAGATATGAAACTTGAAGAGAATGATCTTGGCACTAAGGACATTAATCATGCATGTTTTTATGGTCATGTGAGGTTTTTTGAGAATATTTATCAATTTCATAAATAATCTATCTGATCTGGTTCTTCATAACATCCTGATGATGGTCTAGTTTCACAAAGATTGTTCCTGAACTAATGCTTGATCTTTTATAACTCAAATTAACTTCTTGGGGCCTATGTGAACTCTTTCCATGATATTGACTTATTAGACACCATGAAAACCTACCACTTGCACATATGACTTTAAAATGACCCTTAAGACACCAAATAACATAAGGACTATGCTAGACCATGACCAAAACTAGAATGACATATGAAATGATATAAAATGAACTACAACATACCATATGAAATTATAAAAATCCCATATACAAGATTATGACCATAGGGGGTTGACCCATTTTGGCTTGTGGTAAAAATGGTCAACATCTTTGGCAATTTCCTAAGGGTGGCATACTTGTTATGCCATGACTAGTTGCCTAATAGTATCTATTGGCTTACAGAGTCACAAGTATATAGGTGTGATATATAAACTTCCATGAAAACACATCAGACAACATAAAACAATAAGAACAAAACATAAACCAAGAAACACATATGTGCTTATGATCACTTATTAGAACACAACACAATAAGAAAGGAAACACAAACCTAATATAATATTTACAAAATTGACATTCATTTATTAATAGAAGGGTTTCAAATGTATCCCATTCATAAAGATAGGTATCTCTTCTCCATTCATTCTTACTAACTAAAAAGAGTTGATATGCTTGCACTTGATGATGACATATGGTCTGCTCAATAAGGTATCAAATTTGGTATGTCTCCCTATTTTTTTCTATCTTCATCCTTTTTAAATACTCTATCACCTTATTTAAATGATCTTGGAGCTGAATTCTTATCAAAATACCTCTTCATTAGTACTTGGTGATGCTCCATAGTTTGATGAGCCTTATCTCTAGTCTCTTGCAACTCCATTAGTTTTTTTCAATCTCACCTCTATTAGGGTATTCTCAATTAAATATAATTTATGTGATAAATCTAAGGTAGGTAACTCTTGAGGGATAGACAACATATTTTCCCTTCCATAGATACGCACAAAAGGAGAATTCCTTGTTGACCTGTTGGGAGTTATCCTATCAACCCATAAGGTTGTCTTCAATTTGGTGTGCCAAGATCTTTGGTTATGATCCAAGGTTATCTTGATGATTTTGATTAGATTATTTTTAGTACATTTATCCAACCCATCACTTTTAACTTAATAGTTGGATGAAGTTTTCAAGAATATGCCATTACTATTTTCCTAATAATTTATCTTAACACCCATAAAAGCAAGAGAATTATCTAAAATAATAGTAGGAGTGACAAATATTATTATGATTCTCTCATAGAACTCCAAGATAACATTCTCATTAGCTTCCTTCAATGTTACTTCCTCAACCAATCTTGTAAAACAGTCAATTATTGTGAGTATCTATTTATGCCTAAAACTTGATGGGGGGTTTATCATACCAATAAAATCAAGACCCCATTACATGAAAGGTTGATCAACTTGGATAGGTTTAAAAGGAAGAGATGCAAGCTTCTATTTTATTACAAATGAGGCACATTGTCCACACCTTCTCACCAAATCATGGTACTCCTTGAAGAGGTTAGGCCAATAATAACCTACCCTCATGATCTTGGCAGCTATGGTTCTTGGAGAGAAATGGCATCTTACTATCTCATCATGAAATTTCTTGAGTAATACCCCAAACTAGTCATCATTAATGTATCTCAATAACACACCATTGATGTCTCTCCTAAAAACACACCATCCACAAGACAAAATGGAATATATTGCAATCTAAAATATATCCTTTGTGATCTACTCATATTTGTTAAGATAAAATAAAACACATATTTATCTCAAAATCATATACAAGAGAAACTATGAAATGAATCGATAAAACATACAAAAAATAATCATAAATATGTACAAAATAGGAGACAGTAGATTTAACATGGTTTACCCAACATACAAAAAATAATCATAAATATGTAAAAAATAGGAGACACTAGATTTAACATGGTTCACCCAAGATGGGATACATCCACCAATCTTGTCCAATATATTATTTCTAGTAATACAAGGGAGAAACAAATCTTGCAACAAATCACGTTACACCTCTCTACCTCTTTATACCTCCTCTTTATGTGTAATCTATCTCATCTTTCATCTTAGCCATGTAAAAATACATTTTAGGGTGAAAAACACTTAAACATAACCTCTACCATCAGATATGGAAACCTTTAATCAATAGCCATCATGGATACAAAGAATGGGAACCAAAACCTAGTTGTAATAACATCATATTTTTAACCTCTGATCTTGGAAGATAATTAGACTACACTCCTAACAATCTCCCACTTGGATACTGATTGAAGTAACTCGACCACTACTGCATACACTTTACTATTTAAACCTAGATGATTTCATTAATTTAATTATCATCCATGAAGACCAGTTGAAGTTGAACAAATATTCAACTTCTCTCTTGTAACCACCTTAGTCATCATATCCATAGGATTTTTACTAGTATATATCTTCTCCAATTTTAGTTTCTCTTCCTCTATCAATAAATGAATGAAATGATACCACAACTGAATTTGTGTTATTCTAGAGTGAAAAGCTATTTAGATAGATAGATTTCACTTTGACTGTCACTATATAGAGTAAATATTTCTTGACTATGTCTAAATTCTTTCATCAACTTTTTTAACCAAATTATTTCCTTGCTTGCTTTTATAGTAGTAATATACTCAGCCTCTATGGTTGAAAGTGACATAACCTTTTGTAACTATGATACCCAACTAACTAATATAACTCCTACTATAAACACATACCTTGTCATGCTTCTTCTACCATCCAAGTCACCAACCATATCTGAGTCAACATATCCTTGTAATGTCACATTTGATCCACCATAGCTTAACACTATATCTATGGTCTCTCTTAAGTAATGAAGGATTCATCTTATTTCCTTTCAATGTTCCTTTCCTAGATCATTCATCAACCTATTCACCACTCCCACTACATGTGAAATGTCTAACCTCATACACACCATTACATACATTAAACTACCAAGTACTGATGAATGGAATTTTAAACATCAAGTTCTTTTCTTCTTGTGTTTTAGGACATTGTTCATTTGTTAATTTAAAGTGTGCAGCCAAAGGTGTCCCAACTGATTTTGTATCCTACATATTAAATCTTTCCAACACTTTTATGATGTACTCTCCCTATGATAATTCCAAATTTCTATTCTTTCTACCTCTAGTTATCCTCATACCAAGGATCTATTTAGCTACACCTAGATCCTTCATAGAAAAACTATCACTTAATTATTTCTCGAGTACATTAATATTATGCATGTTGGAACTAAATACAAACATATCATCTACATATAAAAGCAAAATAATGTATCTTCCATTTTCAAAACTTTTAAAATATACACAATGGTCTGAATGACATCTAAAATAACCTTATTCTATCATAAAAATGTTAAATTTCAAATACCACTATCTTGGATCTTGTTTAAGGCCATACAAACTCTTTTTCAACCTACACACCATTTTATCCTTACCTTTGACTTTATATCCCTATAGTTGCTCCATATATATTTCCTCCTCCAAGTCACCATGAAGGAATGTAGTTTTCACATCTAACTATTCAAAGGTGTAAATCTTCTCCTAATACCAAACTTAAAATAACTCTTATAGAAGTCATTTTAACTACTAGATACAATATTTCATCAAAGTCTATACCTTTCTTTTATGCAAAACTTTAACCACCATTCTGGCCTTGAATTTATTTTTACCTTCATTTTCCTCCTTTATATTGTATACCCACTTATTTTACAATGCCTTCTTTCCTTTGGGAAGCTCTACCAAATCCCATGTCTGGTTTTCCATTAGAGCATCATACTTCTCATCCATAGCTTGCTCCCACTTATCCTTGGCATCAATTTGCACTACTTCATATATTTCTAGCTCACCACCATTAATTATTAATAAATAATATAAAGAAGGATAAAAATGATCAGGTGGTCTACTTACTCTTTTATATATTCTAACAAGGGTTTGAGGTACATGTTCGTATTGCACATTTTGTTCAAGAACCTCTGGGACATGTTTTTCTATAATGTCTTTTAATACTGTATATTACCTTTTGGATTCTTCTTACTTCTTTTCTTGAAACTGGTCCCTGTACATGAATTTTTCATGGAACACATCTCTACTCTTGACTATTTTCTTATCTCCCAAATTCCACAATCAGAATCCATAATCATTAGTTTCATAACCAATAAATGTGCATTTCTAAGACTTAGCTTCTAACTTATTCTTATGATCTTTGTCAATATAATAAAATGCCTCACAACCAAAAAATCTTATAAAATAATAGTCTACCTTCTTTCTAGTCCATGCCTCAAGTATTCCACCATCTAAAGCACTCGAAGGTCCTCTATTTATCAAATAAACAGCTATAGTTACTGCATATATCCAAAACTATAAAGGCAAACTTGCATGCAATCTCATTCATTTGGCATGCTCCATAATAGTCATGTTCATTATTTTTGACACACCATTCTATTTTAGTGTTCCTAAAACTATTTTCTATCTATGAATTTCACTTTGTAAACAATAGTTGTTAAAATCATTAATACAATACTCACCTCCATTATCTGATCTAAGACATTTTAGTTTTAAACTTATTTCATTTTCAACTAAAGTTTTCCATTTATTAAATGTATAAAAAACATGAAACTTCTTTTTTATATAATATACCCAAACCTTCCTAGCTGTATCATTAATAAATGTAACCTAATAATTTTAACCACCAAGTGAAGATACCTAAGTTGGTCCCCATACATCCGTATGCATAATTTCTAACTTCTACTCCTTCCTCATTGGTCCAACCCTAAAAAACCTCACACATTTTTATTTTCAATATATATAGTGCTCACAAAAGTCCAAATCTAACTTTTTCAAACCTGGTAGTTTATATTTTGCATGTAGGGTCTTCATTCCCTTTTCACTCATGTGGCCAAGTCTATAATGCCACAAAGCTACATCTTTACCTATAGCAGCTACAACACAAGATGAATTAACATTATTTATAGATAAATATAAATTACCTACTTTATTACCTTTTGTAACCACCATAAAATCCTTTATAACCTTCCATGATTCAGTTGTAAATGTGACCATACAACCCTCACTACCTAGTTGCCCTACAGAGATCAAATTTCTCCTCAAGCTTGGAACATGCCTAGCATCCTTCAACACCCAAGTGTTTCCATTATGTAATTAATTTAAAAGCTTTCTTTTTCAACAATATTATAGGATTCATCATCACCAAGGTAAACATTCTCATAATTACCTTGAATGTAATCTATAAAATAATGTCTATGAAGGGTCACATGAAAAGAAGCACCCAAATCTAAAACCCAAGATTCAAAAATATTATCCAAAGAAAGTATAAGAGCATATTTTAGTACATCACCTACTACATTTGATTCTTTACTACCTTCCTATTGGTCCTTACCTAATTTATCCTTTCAAAACTAGTACTCTTTCTTTGTGTGCCATGGCTTGCCATAGATCCAATATTCCATCTTGCCTCTTGATTTAGATCTTGCACCCCCTTTTGATTTTCCATGGCTTCCTCTTTATTCATTCTTATACCTTCCTATTTTATCCACTGTTAATGTATTTCTAGATATGGATGTTTCACCTATGCTTTTCCTTTGCATTTCTTCACTTAAGATAACACCTACCATATCTTCAAAATTTAGTTTAACACTATTAGACACAGAGTTTTTTACTACCACTACTAAGTTATTCTAGATTTTAGACAAGGAACAAATAATAAGAAGATCCCTAACTTCATCATCAAAGTCAATATTTATGAAATGTAATTGACTAGTAACCATGCTAAACTCATTTAAATAATCTGGTGTTGAATCATTTTCAAAAAATTTCATATTAAATAATTGTTTCATCAAAAATATTTTATTTGAGGTAGATTGTTTTTCATATAAATTTCCTAATGCACTCATAAGACCTTATGTCGTCTTTTCTTGTGATATGTTGAATGCTGCAGAAGATGCAAGGCACAACCATATGGTTCTAAGGGCTTTCCAATCCAATAATTTCTAAGCGTCATCTGACATTGTCAATGGCTTCTTGGCTTGTCCTCCTAAGGGAAAATATAGGTATTTTTGGTAAAGGTAATCTTTCATATACATCTTTCACAATCCAAAGTTTTGTCCATTGAAATTCCCCACCTTAGATTTATTTCCATCTACCATAGCTCCCACTTGAGGTCAAACCCTTTTCTTCCTATGATTTAAAATTATGCAAATAAAACCTTTGCTCTGATACCACTTTTTAAGATAAAATAAAACACAAATTTATCCCCAAATTACATTCAAGAGAAACTATGAAATGAATCAATCAAACATACATAAAATAATCATAAACATGCACAAAATAGGAGATACCATATTTAACGTGGTTCACCCAAGATGGGATACATCCACCAAAATTGTCTAGTATATTATTTTTAGTAATACAAGGGAGATAGAAATCCTAAAACAAACCCTATTATACCTCTCTACCTCTTTCTCCCTCCTCTATATGTGCAATTTATTTTTTCTTTGATCTCAACCATGTAACAATACATTTTAGGGTGAAAAACACCTAAACATAACCTCTATTGTCAGATCTAGAAACCTTTAATAAATCTATTCCCCCTTTGCAACCCCTTATGCCATCATGGATACAAAAAATGGGATCCAAAACCCAACTAAAATAACATCATATTTTAAACATTTGATCCTAAAAGACAATAAAGCTCCACAACTAAAGATATTATTAGGATACTCACCATTTTGAATAAATTTAATCACATCTCATGTCCAACTTTGTGGAGGCAATGAACTATCCAATTGGGAATAATCATGATTGAATAGAGCCTCTTCCTTTGACTCAAAGATTTCAAGCTATATGTTCACAAATGTCCTTAACCCTTATCAATTTTCTCACCTTGATATCAACATCATATTCCATTACTTTAGTGACCCACATTTCCCTTTTTTCACTAAGATCTTTGCTCAAAAGAAACTCTTTGGTACTAAGATCAGAGACCATAACATGAATCTTGTTATTGGAAACCATATGTATAAACTTCTTTATTCACATTACAATAGTAAGGACCTCTTTCTCCATAAATGTATACTTAACTTCATAATCTTATAAACCTTGACTAAAGAATGTGATTGGTTGCTCCACACCCTCATCATTCTTTTGCATTAACATGGTTGAGATAGTATCAAGGTTAGCAAATGAATACAACATGAATTATTTAGTAAAATAAATATTCAAAAGAATAGGATCTTCTATAATTTCTTTCCTTATGGATTTAAAACTACTCTTACCCTCATTGGTCCAATAAAATATTTGGTTCTTCCTGAGCATAGCTATGATAAGTTGCACCAAAGATGCAAAACTAGGTATGAACCTCCTTAAAAGTTTTATCTTGCCTAAGAAAATTTGAAGACCTTTTTTATGCAAGGGAAATGATAATCCTATAATATCTTCTATTCTTTCAAGATCCATAGTCAAACCATCCTTAGAAATAATATATCCTAAGAGCTTACCTTCATAAACAACAAAGATGCACTTTTTTAGATTAAGAGATACTCCATGTTACCTACACATTTCAAACACTTTCCTCAAGTGTTTTATGTGTTCATTAACATCTTTATAAAACAATATTATATCATCTAGATAAACCAATATCATCTCATTTATCAAACCTTTGAAATCCATGTCCATTTCTCTTTGAAATGTGGCACCGACATTGGATAAACTAAAGGGAATATTTTTATAAGAAAAATTCCCCCATTTAGTAATGAATGTTGTCTTAAACTGATCATCCTCACTGACTAAAATATGATTATAGCTTGAATATCCATTTAGAAGAGAAAAATGTTGAGAACCTGAAACCATTTTAAAAATCCATTCAATTTATGGTAGAGGATAGTGATATTTGAGTGACACTCTATTGAGATCTCTAAAGTATACACAAAGTATTATCTCCCCATTCTCATTTATAATAGGCACAAGGTTAACTACCCATGTTGAATTCTTGATGGGAAATATTATCTCAAATTTAAGGATTTTGGTAAGCTTTAACCTCATGAGTTGCTCAACCTTGGGGTTGATGGGTCTTTGCTTTTATTTAACCGATTTAACTCCAAGTTCCAATTTAATGGTATGGTGTGTTAGGCTAGGATAAAATAATTTGAGTTCCTTATATTTATAAGCAAAGATATCATGAAACTCTCTACATATCTCAATGAATTCTTACTTATTTAATGTAGAACAAACCTTGCCTAGTTTGAGGGGTTTGTCCTTTGAAGATCAAGACTCTTTCATAATTCTCCTATTTTTTAGACATACTTTCTCCTTCTGATTTTGATCATTATAATTGAAGATACTTTTTAAGGTCACCAAAACCTTAGGTATCTTATTGGTTCTTAATTTCATAATCTGATCACCCAATTATTCTTGGAGCTTCCTTTGAATCCTTGAAGAAAACTCAACCTCATTTTACAATAAGTATGTAATGTGTTTATCACTATCAAACATTTACTAAGACAATTAATTATCAGGTACATAATTTATGATAATGATATTAATATGAAACTATTTTCCCTCCTCTTTTATGGAAATTAGAGTATCAAATTGAGTTCTTATGGTAGCTAGTCTATCATCATGACCATTCTGCTCCTTTAGGATTGATTGAATATTGAATGCATTGAAGTATTCAATAAAATACCATAATATATGATTTTATTACTTAAGAAAAGGGTGCTTGGTAGCAACCACATTCCTCACCTGATGCATAACTAATTCATTATCTCCATATACTTTCAAGTTCTTAATTCCTTTTCCCCTTGCCCATTGAAGGCCATGAATTAAACCTTCATACTCAACCACATTATAGGTAAAACTAAAATTAAACTTTTATGAAGCATAATACTATTGTTTATATGGGGATACCAACATAACACCAACCCCTACACAAAATTTACTTCTTGAAACATCAAAAAGCATCTTCCATAGCTCATCATCTTCACCCTCTTCCTTGAAAAGTAGAGGTGTTAATACTCCATGTATACAATACACTCCTAAATATTTTTTATTCACAAAAGAATAGGGATAATTTTCATAAGTATTAGTGATATTTTCATCAATAATTTTTTTTTAAATACCCTTAATATTGGAAGAAGTGCCATCATCTACAATAAAGTTTTTTCTTCATAGGCCACACAATTTAGATTAGAACTTATCTCAATGTGAGGCTCAATATGAAACCTTGCAAGGGGTTGTGTCCTAATTATCACATTAGAATTTTTCCTTGTTTTAAAGACCAATAAATACCAATCATCTAAGAGATAGCCACCTATCTTTGTTTTGAATTCCCTTCATAGGTAGATTGCAAAGTGGGTTGGGAGATCAACCACAACTATGTCTTATAAGATAGGAAAACAAAGACAATCATGCAAGAAAACCTTCAATCCTTTTATTAGTCCTATATCTTGGTAGGTATTACATATAATTGAATTACCCCTTTGCTATGTGGATCATATTTCAAGCCTAGCTTGTTAGCTACAACTTTGGGCATGACAAAAGTAGAAGCTCCACTATCGACTATGAAATTGTGTACCAACTTGTCACCTATAGAGGGTGAGGTAAAATGGTGGAGGTTTATCATCCATAGTGGATGGTTCAACAATGGTACTAGGATAATTTCCAATAGCAATATGGACATGACTTTGATTTGAGGTTGAGACACTAGTAGGGATAGTAGATAGTTACTTTTGTAGTTCTTTTTAACCAGGCATATGAAGAACAACCCAAAGAAAAATAGATGTTTTAGTGTTCTCAAAATAATCTCCAATGTTTAAATAATCCATAACTACTTTCTCTTGGGATCTTATAGGCATATAATTACTTGGAACTTGAGGAATATGAGTAGACCTTACCATAGTTTGACTTGATGGAGATGTAGAAGTTTTTAAAACTATCACACTTATAGCTATGTCTTGTTACCTTGCAAGAGGATTATATGAGATTGTAAGCATGATACTACCACATCATATAGCCTTCCTCTTGGCCCTTTTATTTTCTACAAAAGAGTCTATTTGATATAGCATAAAAATGTCTTCAACTAGAAAATTGATGACGATCTCTCCTTGAGGTTGCCAATCCTCATAAATTTGCATCATCACCTCATCCTCATTTGATAAGAGGGGAGTAACTACTCCTTGAGCCACAAGATATTTCTCTCCATTTTCATTAGCATCTGTAAATTGGTCTTGCTACCAATATTCTCCTTGCACTAAATTCTTATGAATTAATACCATCTCCCTTGCATTGGTGGTAGAGTTAGGACTATATACATTGGTAGGCCTATTGGAATTAGGCTTCCATTAGCCTCTTCCTCTTCCATATTTTGGACCATACTATTTTTGATAGGGGTAAAGACTATGATAGTTACTTTGTTGCATATTATCTTTCCTATTTTAATCCTCTAAGCCTAAGGACTTTACTTTCTAATCAAAATTATTTTTTGCTTGTTTAGAAGTAACCTTAGTTTTGGTATTGGCATTAGGAACTTGGGATAAATCTAGAGTATTATCATAAGTGTGATATAAAAGAGGCATAAACACCTTAGGAGGCAATATTATATATTTTATAAGACTATTATCATCTTTGATAACAATATCATATGCTTCAAAAAGAGTGGAATCTCCCATAAATTGAATCATGACAACAATTTTAGTCTTAATGGATTTCAGGTAAGTAGGGAACCAAAAAAATAACAAGTGATCTCATGGGAGGAGGCAATTTATTCCAAGTCTTTTGAAAACTTTCATTGAAGTCATGCATTATTTCTTTTGGTCCCCTTTTTATCATGTTGAACTAATGTATGAGAGAAGCATGGCTACATTCATTTCCAAATTTGGAAGTCAAAAACACTCTAAATTCATCCCATGTTGTGATACATCCACCTTATATATTCCTATTCCAATCAAGATCCATCCCTTTAAGGAACATGGCAAGGAGTCTAATGGCAATGTTCTCCAAAACAATATTATGGAAACTACAAAAGCTAGAAACATCTCTAATGTGCTCACTAGGTGTGACATGACTCTCACCATTGAATGTGGGCACACCTTTCATGGAGTTAGGAGGAATGACAACATATACATGAAGTTGAATTGGATTTTTAGTATTGAAGGTAGGGAAAGCATGAGGTCTAGCCATGTATTCTACTTTAATATCTTCAATTTATTTAGCCTCTTCACTCTCTTCTTCTTTAGAAAAAATTACTTGTTCTTCAAAGGGAATATTATGTTGTCGATACTGAACTTTAAGAGGAATTTAATTCGAAATGGGTGGGTTAATAGGATTGAATGTTCTAACAAAGGATGACCTAGTGAAGACCATGAATTATAAAGGTAAGTTTATAACAAAATAATGGACTTGACTAGATTTACCTTGAAGGAGTCTCCAAATACTAAGTAACACACCAATTTTTAACTGATGTTATCAAGACCAACATTCACCTTGACATGTTATCCTAAATACAATGTGTCTCATTAGGAGTGCTAGATAATGTTATCACCAAATCTTGCACCCTAGAAGAATTTTTTCAAGCTTATTCTAGAATTGGGAAACATGGGAACATTTCTAGGTATGTGGGTGTACCTATATTGGAAATGAGTATTTATATTTAAGGGATAGCTCCCTGAATGTATCTTGAAATTCTCTTATCTATGTTAATAGATTACTTAAGGGGAAAAGAGTTAGAGAATGCATCAATTGAACCTCCTCTAAAGGAAGTGATGCACTAAATGTTCAAAGATCTAATCTCAAGATTATACTCATTAACACACTAATCAACTATGATTAGAAATAATGTAATGTCTATAATGGTTTCCAAGAAATAATGCTTCACTTAGAGGTAAATTTGATGTAATTAGGTTAAAGGGAAATGAGGTTAAGGATTGATTTGAAGTACTTACAATCAACTACCCACTCTACACTTGAGACATCAACCTTAAGTCACACTAGATGACCTATAAGAAAAGTTTATTAGCACTTAGGTTGAACTTAGATTTGAAAAGGGAGGATTAAAACCACCTTTTCATATCAAATAAATACAAAACACTAAACCTATATTAGTAAAAAATTACAAAATGATCTATTCATTACTTTAAGAGGTGTAACATATAATTTCTAGTAGAGTCTAGTCATACCAGCCCGAGGGATCCTTAAAAATAGCTCAAAGGCTATATTTATAGAATAAATGGCCTTTAGAAAGAGAGATCTTGGCACTAAAAAATAAATCAATGAGCTTAACTTCATTAGAACCACAATTACAACTACCTCTACTTTTATGCTTATTCAAGCTTCTTACTTGATTTGGGTTACTTCAAGTGGTTTCATAGTTACATTATTCCCTCATTGATGCTACCTAATGGTTATAATAGTGGGATCAAGTTATTCTAAGCGGGGTCCTGGAACAATGTAGTTACAACCATTAGATCAATTTGTTAGAGCTTTATCCTAGTGATAACTGCACTTCATTGGTTTGTCATGACATGAAAAAATGGAGAGAAAGGTCATTTTCATGTAGTTGGTCTTGGAGATGAAACTATGGGGGTCTACATGTATGAATTCATGGAATATTTTGAAATGCTAGATCTTGTTCAAACTAGATCATGATTTAACTCATTCCCATGTCCATAGGTCCACTATAGATAGAAAACCAATCTCAAACTATTAGTTTTCCTTTAGTAATTACATCGATGCATACCTATAGACTATATATCCCCATTTCTTGGTATAAATAGGTCAAAATAGACCCATTATGTCATTGAAAGAATCAAGGATTCACCATGTACATGGATCCTTGTAATAATAGTGAACATAGTGTTATAAAAAACCTACCAACTATAAAATGTTGAACTAGAGGTCTATATTAAGCATTAATGTCATCCCTTTATGTTATTTATCACCTTGGTTGAATCATTATATATTTTACATGGAATTTAATTGAGATTCAATGGTATCATGTACCCTTTAAATTTTTTTTCCTAGTTGAACCTTGGTCATGCATTCAATCTCTAAAAAGTCCCTTAGCTTCTCAACCTTTAATTTCATTAGTTGTCAACTATGAATTGGATCATTGACTCATTAACCTTTGTTAGCATTATTTTATCTCCATGGTAATATTTAAAATGAACCCTCAAATCTATCTTTGACATGTCAACTCTATTCGAGTTGGTGCCACTTGGTAGTCCCAACTTTGTACTTAGGATCCATTATCAATCTACTTGCTTTATGTGCTTATGTCATGTGGTGGCCTCTTAACCTCCTTGAACTTTTGAATCATCTCTCACCATCAAATAAATATTTATGATGTAATACAAACCATTGGATTTACTTGGATTTGAAAAAAGTGGCTATTTACCATGGTCTAAATTTGACATTTATGCAACTATCATTTGATGTTTATATGACTATCATTGACATCCACATGACCATAAAAGTTAAGACACTAGTGGTTTTTGACATAGCTTAAATTTGATGTCTACATAAATGTCTCCCATTTTTTGACAAACTTTTAAGGTTTATATTTGGAAGTGAAAAGGTCATGGAGGCACCCAATTTGTAGATGTTCTTGATACTAAAAGGATTGTGTCCACTTGATCCCCTAGTTCTAGGAGATTTCTAAGTGTGTTTAAAAAGTGTTAAATTGAGTTTACTTGTGTGATTTTCATGATGTCTACATGCCTAAAAATTACCATTTAAACTTAAATGGCTATTTTTTTAGGCTTAAGTTTGACACTTGCACAAACATTTTACTCTACATGACCAACTTTGAGGACATAGATCTTAAAATAGAAATCTTGTAAAAGCATAATTTTTTTAGAGAAATATCCTAGCATGAATAAATATATGGAAATATAATACTTTATCTCATGAGGCTTTCTAAGGTGCACTTATAAAATGCATAAGCAAGCTAACCAATGTGATTCTATGTGACGTGTAAGATGGCCTGGCACTTTATACTCAATAAGCTTAACTTTGAACGATTAGATATTGAAATAGAAGACTCATCAAGATATAAAACTTGTAGAGAATTATCTTGGAACTAAGAAAATACATCATGCATGGTATGATGGTCATGTGAGGATTTATAATCATATTTATAAATTGTACAAGTAAGATATCCAGTCTAGTTCTGCATGACATCTTGATGATGGTCTGGATTCATAAAACTTGTTCTTGAACTATTGCTTTATCTTTAACAGCTCGAATGAGATTCTTGAGGCCTATGTGAAATCTCTCCATGATCTTGACTTATTGGATACCATAAAAACCTACCACTTACATATATGACTCTAAAATGATCCCTAAGACACTAAATGACATAAAGACTAAGCTAAACCATGACCAAAACTAGAATGGCATATGAAATGACATCAAATTAACTACAACATATCATGCGACATTATAAAAAACCTATATACAAGATTTTGACTATAGGGGGTTGACCCATTTTAGCTTGTGGTAAAAATGGTTAATAACTACTATATATACAAGACCTAATTTGAGATGCCTAGAGTGGTGACTTCAAGTTTGGAAGATGCTAAAGAAGGGTAGGACTCCCTCCTTATTAACCCTTACAACATGAACCTAGTATAATCATGGAATGAATTAATAAGAATGGACATAAAAGTTTTGCATTGAAACATCATTAATGATGGCAAGGTGAGGAAATGGAAAAGGCTACTCAAAAAAACCAAGGATAAGGCACATGATAATAGATTCAAGTTGTAATAACTCTATGAGTATGTGGAGGTTGTTGAACCATATATTTTGGTCAGTGTTGACACTTTAGACCTTTTATAGGTCAAAAATATTTGTGTATTGGTGGATCAGATACACCCAAGGTTAAAAGCCAAAATGGCACATGAAGAAGAAAACCCCAACATCATGTTATAAAAATAGCTAGTTGATAAGCTCCAATAGGTAGAATACCTCTTCAAAAAATTAAAAGAGGGTACAGAGGCTATAGATGTTATTTTATTAATCTTATCAAACCAAGACTTGGTAATAGATGCATGTCTAAAGAAAGTGAAGGACTAGAAGGAGAAGTTGAGGGATCAAGTGTACTTGGAAAGTAGGGCATAGAAGATGATGAGTCCATAAAATGACTCATTATATCCATAACATAACATCCTTTTTCTTGAATATGAATAAGATCTAAATTTAGTTTCCTAACTTAATTAGATCTAAATTTAGTTTCCTAACTTATAGTTTATTTAGAATGAAATAGTAAGTATATATCATGGTTATGTCTTTTAAATTCCTTGTTATCTATTAGTTAGCTATTTATAATGATTATTGGGAATAATTTGTTAACGAGTGTATATATAATTCATAATATACTAATAATAATTCAAAGTATCAAGAGTCACCATGTTGAATTCTTCTATAATAAGATCAAGTATTCTGGTCAAGATATAGACTCCTACAGGATTGTTACAATATCTCTAGATTACAATAGGTTTGTTTAGTAGCTATCGATTACAACAAGCTTTCTATATACCAACTACATATTACATTATACCATCTATATATTTCACTAGGATTGCTATAGATTTTACTAGGCTTTCTATGGATTTCACTAGGCTTGCTACAGATTTCAACATGCTTGCTATGGATTTCAACAGGTTGCTATGAATTTCACAAAATTGCTCTAGACTTTAAAAAAACTACTACAAACTTATTTAGAAAGTATTTCTAAGATTATTTTAATGTTCTAACTATCATAAAGAATTATTTACATTTAGATTCTTTCTATATATAGATTTTTATGTATAGAATTTCTATTTGTAGATTTATTCAAATATAGGTTTATGTAATTTTATTTCAAATAATTAACTCTCTCCATATTTGGTGGAGATCAACATTATGTTGTCATAGATTTCATTATTAGAATAAATATCTCTCTCCATATTTTATGAAGATTGAGATAGAATAGAGTATCTCGGTTGTTACTCCCAAATAAGGTGTTGGTTGGAAGCATGAAATTATAAATGCAACCTTCCACACCTAAATGAATAATCAATCAATATAATTTTTCTTTCCATTATTCTGATTAGTCCATTCTAAAAATTGTGTTTTGAATAAATCCTCTTTCGAGGAATGAGCTAGCCACTCATTCCAAGGAAGCTAGATCCATGTATTTTTATTTATTTTTATGTTATGTAATTATCACTTTGTTGTAAATTATTATTTTATTTATTTCATGTTGTAAATGTTTTTCTTTTGTATAGCTTCTTGTAAACCTATGGTATTTTATGTGTTTATCATTTATTTTCAATTTAGAAATTTACATTCTACAAGTGTGATTTTTAATTCTATCAAGTGTGTTTTTCAATTCTTGTACTTGTGGAGTTTGATATAAAGAATCATTTAATATAGATCTCTTTCTCCTTTTGCATATAGCATTTAGACACTAGTCTTAGATTGACATTATTAAATGAAGGGTATTTCTGACACCCATCATTTTTGGTTCCATTGCTAGGGAGCCACAGTGTTATTAGGAGATTTAGAGCCTACTAAGAATTTCTAGTGACAGGGAATATCTCTTTGCAAATTTTGTGATAGGAGATACTTAGTTAATGGTTTCTCTAAGATTTATTTTTTGAAACATAGATTAGAATTTATTTTTCTAAAATTAAAAATTTTACATTTAAAAATAAAAAAATAAAAATCCCCTAATACTAACATTGCTATGTAGTAAATAACAACTACTAACATCATAAAGGAATATCTAATTATTGATGTAGGATGGAAATAAAATTTTGAGATAGCCAACAAGATGGATAAAATAGTTTGATAAATGAATTTTTGTAGTTTTTAACAATCAATAAATCTAAAATAAGGAATGATCTACATTTGAAATTAGTTAGATCAACTATATATGGTTGTGAGAAACCTATATAAATATAATTGCACCTTTTCTAGAACCACATATAATAGATCACACATATTTTTAGATGATTTTGTAAAAGTTGCATGTTAAGAAACAAGTAAAAATCATTTCTAAATTGGTCTCTGACTATTTTAAATCATCTCATTTCTACATGTCTAAAACAACAATATTTTATTGTTTTCTTTTTGGTTGAAAAATACAAATAATTTTCAGCAAGATCAAATTGCACATCATTTTTTGATTGGGAACAAAATTTAGAAATAGCTAAAATTTACAAAAAGAAGGCTGAAGTTTACTAGAGGATCGTTGAAGTATACAAGGATATGTCATTGTAGATAAAGAAAATTATGCTTGATAATCTCTACTACAATAAACTATTTTGCAATCCAATATGTGTAATTGGTGAAGGTAGACTCCTGAGCCACAATTATATGGGGTATTCAATCTCACAGGTAAGCATAGTTTATTTCCAATAATGATTGATATAGAAATATTTATTCAATAAATTAAATGTTGTATGATATACTAAAAATAAATTGTCACTCCAACCAAAATCCTAGTGATTTCATTAGATTAAATGCTACGTTTTAATCTAGTATGCATGATAATGGCTTCAATGATTTTTTTGTTAATTCATGTCACGATCTAGTGGATGGAAAAATGATCACTAAATCAAGTTAAATCAATGGACAGAAAGATTCATGCAAGATTCATGGATGAATTATGCAAATATAGCCTCTTATAATGTTGCATGCAATATCATCATACAAAAGAAGTTATTTTGTACAAATTCTATGTGGGTCAAATAAGTCAAAAATAATAAAAATCTACATGCAAGGCAGATCATGATGAAAGAGGATACATGGTCATGCAACAGATTTGACAATTAGTTTGTAGCATGCAAAGATATAACTCTAGATTTTTTGTGAGTCAAACATCTCAACATAATCACTTATTTTTACAATTTTTTAACATGTACAGTTTGACAATTTAAAATTTTTAATTTCTATTTTCTCTTTGACTAACCACCTAGTTTATAACAAATTTTATGGAATTCCTTCTAAACTACAGTATAACACCTGATAGAAAATATCAATTAAAATACTCAAGATCAAACTATTTCAATTTTTATTTTTTCTTTGAATAATTTCTAGTGTTGATTCTAAATTCTGTAAAATTCTTTCTAAATTATAGCCATAACATCTTAAAAAAATATAAATTGAAATACTAAAAAATTAATCTAGTCTCAATACTATATGTTTATTATATTTTCTATGTTTGTTGTTAAGTCTGCATGGATGTGAATTTGTTCAAAAAAAATGATGATAGTCTAAAAAATAATCAAACTTTCATCCCAAGTTAGACTAGCATGCAAACAAGAACCTTAGATTTACATGTAGTTGCATGAGACCAAAGAGTTAAGAATTTTTGAGTGCTGTAGAAGCTATAAATTAGTAATAATTACATGTTTTCAATAATCTATCTCAATTAGCATGAAATGATTAAAAAATCTTCAATGCTAAGAAAATCTATGGTTACAAAAGTAGTAAATTAGGCTTAGCTTCAAGGGGATCTACCCCTCATCCCCACATTATATCAAGATATGGAGCATGCAAGGGGTGTTACGCCTTGACCCTACTGGGGGTTTCCACCCCTAGACCCTTGATTTTGATTTTCTAGAAAAAAAAGAAGATAGTGATAAGCTTGCTCAACATGATGTAAACCTAGGCTGGGTTTTAGATGAAGAACACAAAATTTTTAGCAATAAGAAGAAGCATACAAAAATCTATTTGCAACAAGGAAGCCAAGGACCTCCAAAATTTAGTTATCTATGTATATTTTTTAGTTTCTAGTTTCCATCCAATAATTTAGTAATGTAATTTTATCTTCCCTATACAAATAATAGTTAGTCTTTTCTACACAATCTATAAATAAAAATAATTGATGATATTTCATTTCACTTATTTCCATCCATCATCATAAATTAACTAAACTCATATCCACTTGCATAATAATATAACTTATCTAAATAATTTATTATTCTCCACAATAAAATTCCATCATCACTAATGTTAATTCCTAAACCATCAATCATTCATACATATGTTGCAATGCATTCTCCCATATCCATTCAAATGTTCATCTTAACATTTTATTGTTGGCATTTTTATTTATTTGAGATTGTTGATATTATGCTTATCTGGAAAGGTTTTGTTTGTTTTTGGTTTTTTTAGGATACTTTCATTATAAGGAGTCATTTTGGAGATGAAAATTTTTTGCCCATGACTTTAGCAACCAATTTGTAGATTATCTTGAGTTACCTTTGACAACATACTGTAACAAAATTAATAGGTGCCTATCACCAATTATTGGTTATCACTATAGAGACCAATGATGAAGAATGTCAACATATAGAAAATTTCAAACCTTATTTGAAATAAGTATGAATATACATAGAGTCTATGGCTAACATTTTCCATGTCATCAATTTTCTAAAAATTAAAAAAAATTAAAAATTAAAAAAAAATCAACAATGAGAACCTTCAGGTATTGTTGGTAGCCTTGGTTTGAAAACTAGATTGCTAGAGGATCAAGTGCTAATATTAAGAGCCTTGATTAGAAAACCTGTTTACTATCTACTCAAGTGAAAAAACATAACAATAAAAAGAATACAATTTGTTCAATGGAAAAGTTGATGCAGTTTTTTACATGGTTGTTTACTTCTATACTCGTATTTCTAGCATAGTAAGACTATACTTTTCTCAATATTTTTCACTTTGGCTACCATGGAAGCAACACTAAAGACTGAAGGTATGCCATGGTATTTTGATTTACTATTTTACATTTAAATTTACTTATAAGTTTTGTTATTACATGAAGATCCACTGTAACAAATAACTTTGTTTTGGGGAAAGGGACAACCTTCTATCTAATATGTGTAATCTCATACCACTTCATTTATTTGGCATGCATGAGCTTAGGTGTGTAGGAGGAGAATATCTTTGAAGATATAAGAATTGAGATTATACAAACATAAAAAAATGGTTTGATCTTGATCAAGGTACATAGTTTTGACAAGAGCAAGAATATTTTTTATGTCAAAAGTTGTTTTTATGTTAAATCCATTTTATGGTCAAAATAAATATGTATAATCACAACAAAAAAATCTCAATACAAGAACCTGCTCTCACCTCATTAAAAAAATAAGAATAAGAAGAATATGAAAAGAAATAAAGAAGAAAAGATGAAGAGATCAGCATGAGAATTCCACACAAGAACATATGATAAAAGGATTAAAAAGAATCTAAGGATAGTAGGACAAAATATCCACACAAGAACCTATCCTTAAATGTCCATTTTCAATGGCCACTTTTGTATGAGATTTTAAAATAAAAATTTCAATATACTTGTACCAATGTAATTAATTTGGGAAGCCCATTTGAAGTATGAAGCTAAGTCTAACCCATGCATATGTACCATGATGTTTTAAATAGTGGTATGTATGAGGACATGCATGAGATTAGGTGTAAAAGAGATGATGAGTCCATAAAATGGCTCATTAAATCCATAAAATAACATCCTTTTTATTGCATATGAAGTGGATCTAAATATATTTTATGAACTTATAGTTTATTTAGAGTGAAATAATAAGTATATATCATAGTTATGTGTTTAGAATTCCTTGTTATATATTAGTTAGCTATTTATAATGATTATTGGGAAAAATTTATCGATGAATCTATATATAGTTAATAATATGCTAAGAATGATTCAAAGTATGAAGAGTAACCATGTTGAAGTCTTCTACAACAAGATCCAATATTATGGTCAAGATATCGACTCCTACATGCTTGTTATAATAGATCTAGATTACAATAGGCTTGTTATAGCAGCTATGGATTACAACAACATTGCTATAGACCAACTATAGATTACATTAGACAAGTTATAGATTCCACTAGGCTTGCTATGGATTTCACTATGATTGCTATATATTTCAACAAGTTACCACATATTACAATAGAATTATTCCAAAATTTAAAAAAACTACTACAAAATTGTTTAGGAAGTATTTATAAGAGTATTTTAATGTTCCAACTATCACAAAGAATTCTTTCCATTTATATTTTTTCTATATACAAATTTTTATGTATAGAATTTTCATTTTTAGATTGTATTCAAATATAGGTTTATGTAATTTTATTCCAAATAATTAGCTCTCTCCATATTTTGTGGAGATCGAGATTATGTTGTCATAGATTTCATTATTAGAATAAATATCTCTCTCTATATTTTATGGAGATTGAGATAGAATAAAGTATCTTGCTTGTTACTCCCAAAAAAAGTGTTGGTTGGAAGCATATAATTATAAATGCAACCTTCCACACTCGAATGAACAATTAATTAATTAGTTATTATAATTTTTCTTTCCATTATTATGAGCAGTCCATTATGAAACCTATGTTTTGAATAAATCCTCTTCTAAAGAATGAGCTGGCCACTCATTCCAAGGAAGATGGATCCATGTATTTTTATTTATTTGTTTGTTTTATAATTATTAGTTTGTTGTAAAATATTATTTTATTTCTTTCTTGCTATAAATATTTTTATTTTATATAGTTTGTTGTAAACTTGTAGGCATTTTATGTGTTTATCATTTATTTTTAATTCAAAAATTTACTTTTTTTAAGTGTGATTTGATTTTAGCAAGTGTGATTTTTAATTCTATCAAGTGTGATTTTCAATTCTTACAAGTGTGGATGTGATAGAAGAAACCATTTGCTAAAGATCTCTTTCTCCTTTTTCATATAACCTTCATACACCAACCCTAGATTAGCATTAATAAATGAAGGGTGTTGATAACACCCTTAGTAGACATAAATAATGGGTAGTATAAATGTGTTCATTAACTAAATTAAGGACAAGGAATATACCTTAGAAGCACTCTTCTACACTCTACAAACTAAGGCCTATGAGTAAGGAGAGATCTTAGATGGAAGTATGAAAAATGCAAAAGCCAATGTCAAGGCCTTTTTAAAGGAACTTAAAAAAATAAATATACTTGTGTTAATTATTGTATCCTTTGGGATATATAGCACTACAAAAGAAATCAAGCTGGTCATTAAGGGATTTGAAGACTTCAAAATCAAAATCAAGGAGAATGAATTTGAGTTCTACATTCCCAAGAGTTTTACATCTTATTTTTAGGTAAAACTATTTTTTTTGTATGGGATAATGTTGGGAACCTAACCCATTAGTAAATGATTCACACCAATATGACTTGCACCTAGGCACAAGGTGATCCTTTTTTCAAGTGGTTAGCCTTCAGGATTTTTATATCCATATAGAGGTTACAATGCATATCTTGTTTCAATTTATAGGTGGATAACTATCTCTCAAAATTTTAGGGCATCTTCAAGGATTCGAAGAGATGTGGCAGCTACAATGTAAACTTTATGGAGTCGTGGAGCTAGTGGTTATGATCATAAAATTCTAGCTTGGCACTTAGTGTATAACTTCCACCTTGGTGAAGATGCTCCTAAATATTTATTTAAGGAGATCGAGCTAGTAGAGGAAAAGGAGACAAAGAACTATAGTGGAGATTTTGAAAAATGAATCCTCTATAGACATTGCTTCAGTGGCCGTTAAGGCTTAAGAATAGTACAGAGGATGCTTGAATCCATTTTTATGTGCCAAATATTATCTTTGATCCTCTAGGTTATCAAGTATTATGATATAAATATACACTCTATTATTAACTTTAATTAATGGTGAAGGCTATTGTATTAAAATTTAATATGTCTGGTTTGCATGTCTTTCTAAATTACTAAGATAATGTATATGTATGTAATGTCATACTTTTAATTGAATTATGTTAATTCGTGTTTTTACATTTTTATTGGTTTATTTCATTAATGGATTCCCTATAATGAATTTTGATGTCATCATAACTTTGAATAACTAATGAGTATATATTTTGTGCCAAGTATTGCAATCCTTGTTAAGATTACATGTCTAGTATGAGTAGTTTGATTGAAAGTAGCTGTTTGGACCTTCAAGTGCCTATATGACACTAAGTTTCATCCAAGAAAGGCCTACACCTATGGATTTGGCTTAATTTTTCTTGAAAATACTAAGTCCCTCTTGTGAAGTTCTACACCATGGAATAACTAGCCCAATATGGGCCCCAGTTCCTTCTTAACTACACTTTAGGTGAGTGTATAAGGCATATCCTTATGTGGGTTGACTTCAGTGTAACCAAGTGATTAAATACTTAGTGTAAATGGAACATCCCATGATTATGCCTATTTACAATAAATTAAGAACTGACTAGACTTATTCATAACACCACCAATACCCAAAAAGTCATTATTATTGTATCTATCTACCATGGAAAAAGCCCTATTGGCACTTATATCTCAACATGATGATAATGGAAAATAACATGCCATGTAAAATGTAAGTCATACACTAGTCACCTATGAGCACATTAAAAAACCTATTTAGCTATGGTCTTTACAGATTAGAAATTATAACATCACATGTTAAACAATAAGACCATGGTTATTTCCATAACATATTTTCTCAAGTATATACTATAAAAAATAGATTTGAAAGGCTGTATGGCCAAATGGATCATGTTTTTGAGTGAGTTTGAGATATAACATGTCAATCAAAAAGCTATCAAGGGACATGTATTTACAAATCAACTTGTTGAAGCTTCCTTTTTAGATACAAAACCTCTAACTTTTTAGTTCCCAGATGAGTCCATTATAACCATCATTGAAACACCTCTTGAGGAGAAGCATTAGAAGATATATTATGATGGATCATTCATAACACATGGATTAGAGGTAGGCTTATTATTTATTACACCACTAGGGGATCTTATCCCTAAATCATTTCATATCAGCTTTCCTTAGACTAACATGGCTGAATATGAAGCACTTATTATAGGATTTTTATAGGTATTAAAATGGAATATTCAAAATCTAAAGGTTTATGGCGATTTCTAGGTAATCATCAATTAGGTTATATACCACTTTAAAAGCAAAGATGATAAGTTGGTTCCATACAAGGATATGGTTGACACTCTCAAATAATAGATTATCAACATATAGTTTGAACACATTCTAAGGGCTAGTAATAGAAAAAAAATGCCATGGTCACCATTATCTCTTTGATTCATCATTCAAATAAGGTGAAATAATATCAGTTCCTCATTGATCATATTTTCATGCCATCTCATGAACCTTCAACTATCATAATGATTTGTGATATTGTTGGTCCCATCTCTATATTGTATTCATAACTTTATACCTACCTTCATGACCAAATTATGCCATCAAACCTATCTCACAAATAATTTAATGCCTTTATCCATCATGCCACATGATATACCTTACTTAGACCAACCCTTTACTGCCATAACTTTGATGGAACTTTGATTCATTATTTAAATTTTGTAGAATCAACATTAGCATTATAAGAAGTTCATGAAGAAATATGTGGAACCCAAACCAATAAGGCCATACTAGCCAAAAAGCTCCTACATACTAGGTATTATTAGCCAACTATAGACGTATATGTAGTTGCTTAGGTCAAAAAGTGTGACAAGTGTCAACAACATGCCAATCTGATTCATGCCCTAACCAAAACACTAAAACTAATGCTTATTCCATGTCCATTTTGGACATGGATCCTTGATCTCATTAGGAAGATAAACTCCACCTAATCTGATTAACATAAACATATCCTTACCACCACCAAATATTTCACAAAGTGGGTTGAAGCTATACCCCTCACTTACATGACTAGAAATAAAATTTCCAATTCATATTTAATCATCTCATTTTCACTATGGTATCCCATCTGACATTATATCTAATAATGGTTGATCACTAAAAATAAGGATGTTAAATCATTGTGTACCAAGTATAAAATTACTCTACATTTTTCTACTTCCTAATATCCTTAAGGTAACATACAAGCTGAAGCATCCAACAAAACCATTACCAACATCCTTAAAAATATTATCAATGATGCTAGCTATAATTGGCACTTCCAAATATTCCAAGCCCTCTAGGCATACCATACCAATTACCGTAGTCTAATAAGATCCACTCCATATTCATTTATTTATGGCACTGAGGCCATTCTTCCCATTATAGTTGAGTTACCTTATTTGTGCATCTCTTTGAAGTACATCTTGGATGATGAAGATTATTGAGTACCTCACCTGCAAGAGCTAGAGTTACTTAATGAGAAATGCTTGGCCACAGTCAATAGTATTCAAACATACTAGAACAAACTCTGTGGACACTATATCGATGGGTCATCTATAGATAATTTGAGCTTGGTGATCTTATACTTAATGAAAATCAAAAGAATACCATGGCTAAAAAGAAGCACAAGGGAAAGTTTAAACCCAACTAGGTAGGACCTTACATCATTATTGTAAATTATGGCTTTAGAGCATTTAGGATTTCTACACCATATAGTGATAAACTTGATGAGTTGATGAACATTATACACCTTAAGCATTATATTTCTTAAGAGACTAGATCTATTATCTATGAGGCCCATTTATATTGTACCATAATATTGACATTCTTATTTGTAACATATATTATTCTATCGTATACCATTCTACCATGACTTTTCTATCGATTATAGTTTTTTTTACCCTCCCTATCTAGCCTTTTGACCATGTTTCTATTTAATTGGATCTATAGCCACTTTCAGTGTGAATATTAAAATTAAGTTTTAATAGTTGATTTAGTATTCTAGATAGAGCTTGTATTTTGGAATAGTATCATAGTAGTTTGGCAATTGCTTCCTTCATTCCTTATTTCATGTTCCTTTTATGTACTATTGATTATAACTTCATTTGGGAAAATCAGAGTACCAACCATCATCCTACTAATTATAACCATGTATGGCCAAATTAGTATCATTGACCTATGTCATTGTTTCCTAATTATAAATACCTATGGGAAAATTAAGAACACCCATGTTTATCATGCCTGAAATTACAACCTTTCCCTTCCTATGTCTTACTATGTTATTTGCCTACTTTGCCTATTTTGTTTGATATTTTTGATGCTATCTAGTTAGATTCCTCCACTATAAGGTGGAACTACAGTGACTTGAGGTCCCATCCTAGGACTATATAGGCAACACTCAATTTATGTTGAGGTCATCTCAGTCATTCTTTGCCACACTCTCACCATTTTATGACAATTTTAAGTTTGAATGCTCTCTCCATTTTATGAGTTATACAATTTAGTATCTCATCATTCTCTATTGAGTTGAGATACTTTTAAAATTCCAAAAAAAAAATTGTAAAAAGATCTAGAAAATACTAAGCATAAACTACTTCTTTGACTTAAGGATTTTGGGAACCCTCACTATTTCAAAATAAACCACTTGTCATTTATTTTCCCCATCCTTACTGGCCTCATGTCCCATGATATCACCATTTTTTGAGCTCATTCCCATATTCCTCTATGACACAATCATGTTTTCTTTCTCATCATTTTTTATATCCCATATCCTAGGAGAACTACATTTGGTTTAAATTTTATATTGGATATTTCATCCATGAAACTATTTAGGCAACATCCACTTGCTTAGTTCCTTTAGAGTCATCTTAACCACCCATTTTCTTGTATTCCCCTCATTTTATTTGTTTATTTCATTGTTTCTTATAGCTTAGGGGCATTTATCATCATTTTGTTTGTTCTATGTTTGTAATCACATTATAATTAATGCTTGTTTGTGTTTTTTTCATTTTGTTTTTCATTTTTGTGTTTTATTTTATCTTTATTTTTATTGTTTTGTTTTTTTGTTTGTTTGTATATTTTTTCTTTATTCTTATGCCTTGATTCAGTCTATATGCATTCATTGGGTGGTTCTTATTGATGTAGTTTTTATACACACCATAGTCAATGAGGTAGCTTCTAACATTTTAGGATCTCAATGGAGGTAAACTCCACTCAGGGCATGAGTTACAAGTATGTAGTTTGAAAAACCTATTAATGAAATAGCTAGTAGGACACATATGTTATCGATAAAGTTTTTTGGATGGAGGTGTGGTCTCTTCAAAAGTGGTGAATTCCTACGTGAGTTAGATGGATGGATAGTTTTTAATATAAAATGGGTAGGTTTAAAAAAAAACTCAAAAAATAGGGGAGGGTAAGGAAAAAAAGAAGATTTTGTGTTTTTAGGAATCACCTCTCTGGTTAGTTTCTAAATGGACAAGTGCTTTCAAAACCTATGCCTGTTGCAAGTAGACATTGCACACCAATAGTCAGACATTGCTTAAAATTCAAAGGGTATATTGATATAGGAAACTCATAAGCCTTAGTCAAAGGTTGGACCTTTTAGATTAGTTATTACACACCCTTAATCAAAATATTATGGCTCAAGCTAATGAGGTATCTGAGGTAGCTTTTACACACATAAAAAATACTATATCAAAAGAAAGTACTTCTACACACTTAATAACATGAATCAATCAACTCAATTGACAATAATCAATGTAATTTACTAATCCTTCAATAGCTATTACACATATAAGACTATTATATCAATCAAGACAAAAAATAATTCACTGTAGCTATAACACACTAAGAATTATTGAATCACACAATGAAAAGAAGATAAGCCTAATTACACAAAATTTGAAGAGAGGATACACAAACACATTCACTAATAATCAAAGTTGATGCTATGCCTATATATTGAAATTTTTTTGACCCCTCTAATTAGTGGATTACAATTATTTAAATAGACTTGGGGAAGGGGTTGCATCATCCTAAAAGTCCATGCAAATTCATTACATGTGATAGTCAAAACTTGAGTTCTAACTATAGTCAAAACTGTATAAGAGTCTTATTATAGTTATCAATTTAATTTATCCTTTTTATATGCTATGCAATATGTGCATGTTTACAAAGAAGGTAAAATTTTATAATTATAGTCTGAAATACATGAAAACTACAAATATATGCATTAAATGACAATACCTTCTTCTATAGGTTGTGAGAACAACCTGTTAGGAATTCAGACATGTATGAAGAACAAGTGTCCCTTTACCAATGCCTCAGAGCCAATAACACTATTTAATTATGACTAATCTAACATAACTTTACATTTCATGTTGCCCCTATCTTTAAAAAATAGAGTATTCCTTTGAAAGGATTTATAGGGTCTTTAAATCAAAAGAATTTACTATGTCAACTTAATTGACCTTTGAGATGTCTTTATAACTGCAAATTTTTCTTGTTCTATTTTTGGATCTTCACTTTCATATTCACTAACTAGATTAAGTATAAAACATGTATGTTCATATCCCTGATCTTCACTAGTTCAGGAATCTATCATGTCATGTCAATGTGGTAATGCCCATGTCAAGTTGTTATCTTTGGACATGTGTCCTTACTTCATGCTTTCTCAGGCTAAATCAATTTTACACCATCAAGCTCGTTCCCTAAGATCATTAAAACATGCCACATGGTAGCTTATTATTAGTCCTAAGACCTTTGAAATGTCTATCTTAATTTATACTATCGATCTCAATTGTACAAATAAATTACACTTCATTGATCTTAATTTTGCATGATTAAATGCTAGTATTCCACTTGGTAGTTTGTCAGGGTTCTTTATGTACTTTATAATCCTAGATTGAATGACTTTATGCTACACGGTGGCTTATTAATAGTTTTGGGACCTTTGAAAAATCTCCATTGATCTCACGCTATTGATCCCATTTGTATGGATCAATGCAGTCTATTGATCTTTGTGTATTGGGTTCTACCTTTGCACTATTGGATCTCAATTAAGCTATCTTATGATGGTGATACTCATCACCACCACATTCACTTTTGAAAATTATTTGTTTATTTAATCTCAATTATTCACTATTAGATATTTGGTACATGAGTTAATCCACACCATATATCTTGGTGCTTGAAATTTTGACTCCTGTAATATTTGACACTTGTCACTTCCTTGAAACTCTCTACTTTATGCATGTGCCACTTGGAAACTCTATGGGGCTTCATTCTATTGATTTGTTGAATCGAGGGAAGATATTATAGATCATTGGATCTATCATTTAGATATCTCAATATGTTGACACTTGTTACTCTCATGGAGATTTTATAACTTTGACATTTCAACCATGTTCTCATATCATTAGATCTTTGGTATGTGAGTTAATGTGCACCATAGATCATGCTTTGAAATTTATTGACTTTTGACCTTTGCTGAAGGTCATTGATCTATTTTGAAGCCTCAATATCTCACCACCTATCACCCCTTTTATTCATTTTTATGGGCATAAAATATATAAAGTGTTAGTTTAATGTTTCATTGTATTAACAAATATAATTTGAAACTTAGTAAAAAAAAAAAGCTAATCTTAGGCTATAACAAAAGATCCCTCATCCAACAATAAGACATAAAGGACCTAGCATAAATAATTTAACTTAAGGTCTTAGTTTTATTAATAAATATGATTAGGACCTAGGCTAAAATCTTAAACTAAGCTTATAATATAACAAAGTGCTCCTTAGTAATTTTGACCCTGTGTAAAATTTGAGTCTATTTTAAAAGGACTTTATGCTAAATAAATCAGGCTAAGGTTTTAACGTGATTTTAAACATAAATTCATTTTAATCAATAATAGATCAAGGTTTAATAAAAATAAAGAGCCAATTTAGCATTAAGGTGTAAAACCTTAGGTAGTGTTCACATCAATGAGACCTCATTAAACTTACAACATGAAAACATAGGAATCAAACGTTAGCAACATTAGATGAAGTAAAATGAAGATTATGTGATAAAAGACCCCTGTAAACTATATCAATACAAGATATTTAATACTAGTTCCTAATTAATTTGAATGTCTAATTTATAACACAATTTTTTTAGAATTTTGAGCAAGGGTCCTCATTTTCAAAAATGGGGTGTGTTGGGTACAAGTAGTGGTGACTCACAAGGGGAATACTCCTAAGTATTTAAGAACCTAGAACTTCAGTTAGTAATTATTAAATCAATCATGAAGTGTGTCAAATAAGAATACTTAAATCAAAAATATGAAAGTGACTCTTAAGCTAATTCACACAACATACTTTCCTTCTAATTTTTTGGATCTATGTGTGTCAAATATGTGATTCATTTCACTCCTGCTATGATGAATTTTTCAAAGGCTTTATGAAGCTATATGTTCTATTCAAGTATTTTTTAAAGATAATTAAATAAAGGGAAGCTTTGGCATCACTCTGATTCTAGTTAATCATTCATAACCTTGATAGAGATACCTTAGGCTCCTTTCTCCTCTTTCTATCATTTTCTTTTAATCATGATGCATGGTACATTGACCTTATTTCATCATGTGATCCTTTTGATTTTATTTTCCTCTTTTGAACCCATTAATTATTTTATTATTTTGTTTTTATTTTGTTATTTAATGAAAATATAAGAGATGAAACCCTAAAGAGCTAGTAGATTTATAAAATAGATCATTATTAGAACATCCATACCAGCTACACCTATACCTAGAATTGTCATTTCCAATAGGTATTTAATATGATAAGTACCTTTGATCTAATATAATAAGAAAAATTTCTAAATATATATGAATTACTCTAAGATAAAATTACACATGCTTGTTAAAAGTATTTAGTTGTGACAATATCTAGAATGTTTTTGATTACATACCTTTATCTTGAAGACTCAAAACATAGAGATATGCCCAATCTATAAACTAGTCCCAAATTGCCAAATTTTATTTTTTCCCATTTCTAAATGTCATAAGGTAAATTAGTTGAGATTTTTCACTTGGTTATAGTCAAATCAAACATAATTAAAATCACCAAAAAAATAATTAATCTAATAAAATAGGAAACTAATATAATAAAGCAAAAAATCTAATCTAAAAAAGTAAGAAATATAATCTAATGCTATAGCTACATTTGTTTATTCCTCATCAATCAATAATATCTAAAAATGGCATATCCCTAAATTAGTGCTTCAATAACTATCCATTGAATGTATATGTAAGCTCATTACCTTGTGGATCCTTTAGATTAAATGCATTATTACCCATGATCTCCAAAATATGGTATGTTGCAATCCACAATGGGGAAAACTTAACATGTTGTCCTTTCTCCTCATGGGCTTTATCCCAAAGTAGAAATAGATCCAAAATATTGAATGCTTTGACCTTTAATATTTTATCAAACCACTTCTTGATCACATCTTGGTGTTTGATAAAGGTCTATAAGGATTCAATCCTTGAATCTACCATTTCTATTATGTTCAACAATCTTTATTTTATTTCATCACATAGTTCCATGTAGTCTTGAATGAAATGATAAGTGGGTAACTTCAACATAATTGGAAATATAGGCATTCACCCATACACTAATATATAGGGTGGAGCTTTAAAAGCTTGTTTGTATCTCATTTGGTCCACCTAAAGAGAATACTTTAACAAGTTATGTCAGTCTTTGGGCTTATCCCCTATTGGTTTCTTAATTACATCTATTATATTCTTACTCATTGATGCTACCAGTCCATTTCCTTGGATGTAATTTTTAGAACCTAACTTGATAATAATCTAGTTATTGTGTGCCCACTAAGTAAATTCTAGTGATATGAAAGCTAGTCCATTTTTAAAAACCAAAAAAATGGGTGTGCCAAATTTGGTTTTTATGTGTTCCTCCAAGAAATGAATCACATCTTGTTCTCTACAATTATTTATGGCTATGGCTTTGGTCCATCTAGTATAGTATTCAGTAGCAGTAAGCACAAATTTATGGCCAACTATGGAATTTGGGTTGATGATGCCAATTAAGTCTAAACCCCATTGGGAAAATGGCCTTCCTTCAATCAATAGCTATAAATGCATTGTTGTTTATACTTCCCTTTTGGCTAAAGATTGACTTCATGGCACATCCTCATGTGAGTCTAAGCATACTTGAAAACTATTAGCCAATAGTAGCCCATTATTAAAATCTTATGGGATATGGTATTCTTAAAAGGATGACCACTACCTATTTTTGAATACAAGATTTATAAAAAAATAGCTTCATTTGTAAACACACACTTGAGGTAAATACCTTCATATTTTTTTATATAGAGAACCCCCTTCTTAATCATTTTATAAGCAACTTTAAGCCTTAAATCTCTCTTTCATTCTCTGTTAGGTTCTAGGGAACAAGTACTTGTAATCAAATACTATATGACATCAGTATACCATTCTCCTTTGGATACTTGAGATTCACATATCTCTTCAACAATGATGCATAGATCATGTTCAAGCATGAGATGAATGATGCCTTAACCTTGAACTATTTTTGTAGGATTGATATCTATATCAAATTCTTGTAATTTCACCATCCATTTTCCTCAACATTATCTTAATTCATTATATTATAGGGTGAGCTTGAAAATAGGATTAGGCATAATGGAAATGATTATATTCCTCAAGATGTAATGTCAAATTTTCTTTATTGTCTTAACAAGGGCAAAAATCTATTTGTCAATAATGGAATACCTAAGTTTTGCACCCTTCAGATTTGTGCTCATGAACTCAATTGGATGCTTAGTTTCATATTTATTTTTTGTTATGACAACAAAAATTGTATGTTCTGAAGAGAATGAATATAGATATAAATATTTCATGAAATTTGGATTGATTAATACTGGAGCCTATGATATTGCATCTTTAATATCCTAAAAGGATTTTTGGGCTTCAGCTGTCCACTCCATTTTGGCATTTTGCTTGAACATGGAATTCAAAAGCCTAAAAAACTCTAAAAATACTAAGATAAACTTC
The DNA here is from genome assembly GCA_037957365.1 of Torreya grandis. NCBI lineage: Eukaryota > Viridiplantae > Streptophyta > Pinopsida > Cupressales > Taxaceae > Torreya > Torreya grandis. The sequence goes on from JARHVA010001270.1 coordinate 1,991,336, forward strand.
ATTATGAAGTTAATATTTTAGAATAATTATTTTATCCCTTTCTTTTTATTTGGTGGTTTAATCTTTGAAATTCCTTAAATTTTATCTAGATCAATTGTGATCCCATCCTTGGTGATGATGTGCCCTAAGAGCCTGCCTTTAGTGGCTCCTAATATACTTATATTTGGGTTTAGTTTTATACCAAACATTATTCATATCTCAAATATGGATTGTAGGTGACTTATGTGATCCTTCCTAGGCTTTTAAAACACTTTAAGATCATCCATGTAAATGATTGTACATTTTCCTATCAATCCTTTGAAATCATGATCCATAGTGCATTAAAAGGTTTATCCCACATTTACTAGGCCAAATGGAATATTATATATATATATATATATATATATATATATATATATATATATATATTCCCCAATTCATGGTAAACATAGTCTTCATTCTATCCTTGGATCGTACCAATACTTGATTATAGCCTGAGAATCCATCTAAGAAGGACATCATTTTAGAACCACTTACTATTTATATCACCTCATCTAGAGAAATGAGGGGATAATTTTCATTTTTATAAGCCTTATTCAAATTCTTAAAGTCCACACATAGCCTTATCTCATTGTTCTTCTTTCTTACTAGGACCAAATTAGCCACCCAGGTATAATGTTTGATTGAGAAGATGATTTTAACACTTAATAGCTTCTCCACTTCTCTATGAATGAGAGGCTTCATCATAAGATTGACTAGTCTCTACCTCTATCTAAATGGCTAATGATCTATTTTTAAGTGGATTGTATGAGTAATGACATGTGGGTCATATACTTTCAAGTCTTTATATGTCTAAGCAATGACGTCCCTATACTGAGTGATTAAGTCCTTCATTCATTATCTCTCTTCTAGGGTGTAGTTAAGACCAATATTAACATAACATGGGCTATGTTCATCTCCTAGTTTTTCTCTTTTAAATTTTGATTCATTGAACTTGAGCTATTGAGATTAGGTGTCTATATCAAATGACTTTTCTAAATAGACCAACTAAGCCAGGATGAAATTTTATTTAAGTTAGAGAAACCTTCACTATCTAATCCTTCTTGATAGAGGTGATTAATATCCTTGTCATCAATGATTTGGGACTCAAATTCCCTTGAATTAGTTAAAAAATGAATAATTTGCTGGTCATCATCAAAAACTTATAAATTTTCTACATTATCAAGAATAGAGGGACAAGATACCAATTCAATAGAGAACCCTTTTACCTTAGATTCTTGAAGGGGATCCATATAAGCAACAGTAATAGCTAGTGAATTAGTAGCTTTATTTTTCTCTCTAGGAAGGTATGCTCAATTGAAAGCTTCAAATCTTTCAATCAGGTCTCATACTCTATGTTTGTACCTTTTTAAATAAGATATCTTGCACTGATATCTATTTCTAACTTGGTTAAACACTAGCTCTAAGTCACCAAATACTAATATCTATTTTACATTATTTTTAAGTGCAAACTATAATCATATAATTAAAGCCTCATACTCAGCTCTATTATTCATGCATGGAAATTTCAATTTGTATATTGCCAAGAAATTTTTACCTTATAGATCAATTAACTTGATTCTCACACTTGATCCTTACTTGGATCTCATGCCATAAAAGTGTAAATTCCATATCTAATTAGAACTTTCATATTCTATATTTTGTACTTGATTATGCATAGAAAATGTGCAAATACCAAGACTAGGGGATTCATACTTCACATCTTCATTATTGACATTATATTCCATGATGGGATATGTAATTATTTTCTCTCTATCAATTCTAATTTGATTTTCAACTCCTCTCCATGGTAACTAAATATGACATAAATTTATAGAAAGATATCCATTGAGTATATTGAACCAATCTCTACTTAGTAATAGACCATAGCATTTAAGTATGTCCATAACCAATATATAAATGGTCATCTAAATGCATGGTTAAAATCCTAATTGGATATGCACATACCTTAGTTTGCTAACTATGGGCACTACTATCTTATCCAGTTGTGAAACTATCCTCTTTGAAGGGCTTGGCATAAAACAAAGATTTTGACATATAGAAGTAGGCATGAAAATTATCTAGAAATAACTAAATAATTATGAATATTCTTACCAAATTCCCTGATAGTTAGAAAAAAGGGTAGAAATTATGGCTTGCTCTTGTAGATAGCATTGGTGTTAGATGCTTTTAATTTGTTCATAGATGTTTTTGATTTCTCCATAGGCATCTCCCCCATAATAGATTTATAGAGTAGCTCATTTTGTTTAGCAATCTAAGATAACTCATAAAGATTTATATTTTCTTTGACCTTCTTCATGTCTTCAACAATGTTATATCCTCCCTTGTTAAGTTATTCCTTGGTCTAAGGCTAATCACTTCCTCTTAGAGGAGGTGGATTATTGTCTGCTTTATGATTAGGTGGAATTGCAGTAGTATTTGAAGGAGTTGACATTGTGAGTGACTACTTATTCCTTAGATTGTATCCATGTTTCTATAATTTCTAAAAATCTTTAACTTGTTCATTTCTGTTGTCCTCCAGCTCATTATCATCTTCTTTTGAAAAGGGAAACTTGTGAGTTTCAAAGAAATAATAGTGTTAGAAGGGACAAGATCTGGGTGATGTTCAGGTGGAGTATGCATCTGGTCTTGCTTAACCACCTCTCTTTAAAATATTTTGAATGTTGCATCGAATTCAATGTAGTTGAGATCATCATGCTTATAAGTATTGTGAATTCTACACCAATTAGGGAGAGCTATTTCTACCATGTTGATCTCTAGGAGCTTATTAGGCTACTCCATATTATTCACAGGCCTATTGAATGTCCTATTGTACCTCTAAAATAAAATATTCTAATTTTAATTTGAGTTTTTAGCATTACCCATATTCATTTGCATGCCTAAGAAGTCATTGCCTAGCTTTTGGACAATATTTTGAATAGCCTTGAGTTCTACCTTCATAGATTTAGTACCCTATAGAATAGTAGCAAGAGATATAGTTTATCATTGATTCTATTGGTAATAATTTCATTTCTTTTGATTGTTCAATAATTCATAATTTGGCTACATCATTTATGTCATGGGAGGTAGTGTATATATATGGTTCTCATTAAACATCAGGACATTTTACCTTTCATGTGGAACTGGATTCAATGTGGGAAATCCATTGTGGACATTGGACATAATGGGTACTTAAGGATTGAGATATATGTCAATATTAATATCTTCTTTGAATGCTCATGTCAAATTTTTAGTGGCAGTAGCTTTCCTCAAGAACACCACAGTAATTAGCTCCAATGCATTCTTGTGCATCTCTAATGCTAATGCTTCCTCTATCTTATAATTTAGAGTTAACCAATTGTACATATTTTGAAATATCATGTTGAAATCATGGATATACTCATTAGGCTCTCTCTTCATACTAGTAAAGAGCTGGTATATTATGCTGGGATTGGTAACCTATCCAAATTATGTAAGAAAATTAGCTTGACACTCATCTCTAGAATTGATAGAGTTCTTAATTAGATTTAAATACCAATCATAAGTAATATCCATTAATGTAAAATGGAATAATATGCATACAACATATTCATCAATAACATTCATTAATCTCAAAGCATATTTAAAATATTTGATATGTTCTTCCACTATCCTTTCTCTTAAAAGAGAAAAGGATGGTAGATACTTCTTACGATTCTTAGGTAAATCATGCATGTCTCCTATGATGAAAATAGTAGATCCAACTAACCAAGGTGGTTGAGCTATTAGATGATTAACAGGTAAAGGGTTCCTAGTTGGAGGAGGTGGATTGTTATGAACTAGGGTTATTGGCATAATTATAAGTTTCCTATGATTTGATAGGGTGAGACTAGCAAATCAACTTGGGAATTGGATTTAGTCATTCTCCTAGGTGACTCTAGCACAACTCTACACAAATAATAACTACTATTATCAAGGGTGATAGACCCTCCTTACAGCACTAATGAAACTATTGATGTGGTTTTTATGTACACCATAGTCAATAAGGTAGCCTCTAATATTTTAAGATCTCAATAGAGGTAAACATCACTTCAGAGCACAAGTTGAAGTTATGTGGTTTGAATAACCTATTATTGTAGTAGATGGTAAGGCATAAGGTTATTGACAAGGTTTTTTAAATAGAGGTGTGGTCTCTTAAAAAGTGGTGAATTCCTATGTGAGTTGGATGGATGGATGGTTGCTAATTTAAAGTGGATAGGTCTCAAAATAAACTCAAAAAGGAGGGAAGGGTAAGGAATAAAAGAAGATTCTATGTTTTCAAGAATCACCTCTCAAACTAGTTTCTAAATGGATAAGTGCTTTCAAAACCTATGCCTATTTCAAGTAGCTATTGCACACCAATAGTCATATATGACTTAGAAGTATAAGGGGATATTGATATAGGAAAATCATAAGCCTTAGTCAAAGGTTTCCCATTTTAGATCAATTATTTCACACCCTTAATCAAGATATTATGACTCAGGATAATGAGGGATCTGAGGTAACTTTTGCACACACATAAAAAAATTTATTAAAAGAAAGAGCTTCTACACACTTAATAACATGAATTAATCAACTTAATTTTCAGTAATCAATGTAATTTACTAATCATTCAATAGATATTGCACATCTAAGACTAGCATAGCAATCAAGATAAGAAATAATTCATTGTATTTGTTGCACACTAAGAATTAATTAATCACACAAACAAAAGAAGATAAACCTGGTTACATAAAAAATTGGAGAGAGAATAAACAAACACATTCACTAACAATCAAAGTTGATGCTTCTCCTATATATTGAAAATTTTTTGACCCCTCTAACTAGTGGATTATAATTGTTTAAATAGTCTTAGGGAAGGGGTTGCATCATCCTCTAATTCCATGCAAAGTCATTACATGTGATAGTCAAAACTTGAGTTCTAACTATGGTCAAAATTATATAAGAGTCTTCATATAGTTATCAGTTTGAGTTAGCCTTTATAGAAGTTATGCAACATGTGCATGCATACAAAGAAGGAAAAAATTTATAATTATAGTTTAAACTATATGAAAACTAAAAATATATGAATTAAATGGCAATACCTTCTTTTATAGGCTATGATAACAACATGTCAAGAATTTAGACACATATGAAGGACAAGTGGCCCTTTACCAATGCCTCATAGCTAATGACACTATTTAATTGTGACTAATTTAACATAACTATGTGTTGCATCTTACCCCTACCTTTATAGAATATAGTATTCTTTTGAAAGGATTTACAAGGTCTTTAACTCAAAATAATATACCATGTCAACTTAATTAACCTTTAAGATGTCTCTGTAACTACAACTTTCTCCTATTTTATTTCCAGATCTTTACTTTCATATTCATTAACTAGATTAAGTCTAAGACACGTGTTTACATCCCTGATCTTCACTAGTTCAGGAATCTATCATGTCATGTCAATATGGCAATGCCCATATCGAGATGTTTTCTTTGGACATGTGTCCTTCATGCTTTCTCAAGATGGATCAATTTTTCACAGTTGATCTCATTCCTTGAGCTCATGAAAACATGACATATGTTAGATTCCTATTAGTTCTAGGACCTTTTAAAATTATATATTGATACACTTTCAACCTCAATTACAAGAATCAATCGCAATATATAAATCTTAATTCAACATGATTGAACACTAGTATGCCACTTGGTAATTCCTCAAGGTTCTATGTGTACCTTATAGCCCCTTTCTCAAACATATTTATGCCATTTGGTAGCTTCTCTCTAGTTTTGGGACCTTTTAAAAGTCTCCACTGATATTGCACCATTGATCTCATTTGCATGAATAAACATTATTTATTGATCTTTATATACTAATTTTTACCTTTGTACCACTATATCTCAATTAAGTGCTCCTATAACCGTGACACTTATCACCATTATGTTTGCTATTGAAAATTCTTTTTTTCTTTGATCTCAATTATGCACCATTAGATTTTTGTTATGTGAGTTAACATGCACCATAGATCTTGGTGCTTGACCTGTTGACTCCCATAAGATTTGATACTTTTCACTTCCTCGATACTCTCTGCTTAATGCATGTGCCACTTGGTATCTCTACAGGGCTTCATTCTATATATTTTTTTGACTCTAGGGAAGGGTATATAGACCATTGGATCTATTGTCTAGGTCTCTCAATATTTTTCCACTTGGAACTCTCATGGAGCTTGTAGAACTTTGACATTTAAATCATGTTCTTACATTTTTATATCTTCAGTACATGGTGAGTTAACATACATTTTAGATCTTACTTTGAACTTTATTGACCTTTTCCATGGGTCGTTGATCCATTTTGAAGCCCTTAGATCTTGCCACCTATCACCCCCTTTTTTTATTTATGTGGGCATAAAATATATAAAGTCTTATTTTAAAGTTTAATTGTATTAACAAATATAATTTGAAATTTAGTATAAAAAAATTAAGCTAAGCTTAGGATATAACAAAAGACCCCCCCATATAACTATAAGACATAAATGACCTAGCATAAATATTTTTACCTAAGGTCTAAGTTGTATTAATAAATATGATTAGGACTTAGGTTAAAATATTAAACTAAGTCTATAATATAAAAAAGTGATCCCTAATAATTTTGACCCTATGCAACTTTTGAATCTATTTCAAAAGGTCTTTAGGCCAAACAAATTAGGCTAAGGTTTTAACATTATTTTAAACATAAATTCAATTTAATCAATAAGAGACCAGGGTTAATCAAAATAAAGAGTCAATTTAGCATTAAGTTGTAAAACCATAGGTAGTGTTCACATCAATGAGACCCCATTAAAACTACAACATGGAAACATAATAATAAAAGTTTAGCAACATTAGATGAATTAAAATGAATATTATGTGCTAAAAAACCCCTGTAAACTAGATCAACACAAGATATTCAATACTAGTTCCTGATTAAGTTAAATGACCAATTTATAACACAAATTTGTAGAATTTTAAACAAGGGTCCTCATTTTCATAAATGGGGTGTGTTGGGTGCAAAATAATTATTCACTAATATTGTTATCATGGTTTTTTGTCACTGGTGCATTATTTTTAATGGAGTATTGGATCACGTGTCAATTTTTATGCATATTTTGGCTAAGTTTTCATGGTTTTTTATATCATGATTCCTATCATCATGTGTTACAAGAAAAATTAGTTTAGTAAGTCTTACATGCAATGTGTCCATCATATATCTCCTTAGAAAAACAATTCCTATTCTACCCAAATCATATCCCATTTAGAGTAATTAAATCATGAAAGATTTTTTCCCCCTTGCTAGTTAGGATGAGAATATCCATATTAGTAGGTTTATCAAATTTATCTTTCTCCTTTTTACCAATTTTCCATCATCAGGTTACCAATGATTATAACCACCTTTGGAAAAATCATTGTGTCCCTTCCCACTTGTGATGCCAATGATTCTAACCACCTTTAGACAAATCATTATGTAGTATTTCACCCACAAAGTTAATGTTTATAACCACCTATGTTCAAATCATTGTGTTTCAATCTATCTAGATGTTACGGATTATAACTATCTATGGGAAAATCCTTATCATTCTTTACCCAACTATGGCACAATTTCATTGTGATAAAGCTTATAACCACCTTTGGGAAAACCATTATCTCTATTCACCTTACTGGGAAATATTTATATCCCACCAATGATTATAACTACCTATGGGTAAATCATTGTTTTCCCATTTAATGATTATAATCACCTTTGGGAAAATAATTATCTTGTTACCCTAAGCCTTTTTCTAATGATTATAACTACATGTGAGAAAATCATTGTTTTCCATTTTAATGATTATAACCATCTTTGATAAAATCATTCCCTTGTTACACTAAGCATTTTTCAATGATTATAACCACCTTTGGGAAAATCATTACCTTTTTTTGTCCCACCTATGTGGATGATTATAACCATCTATGGGCAAATCATCCTATTTGTCTACCCAATCAGGGCATCTCCATATGCCACTAATTATAATATACTATGGGAAAATTAGTATCTTCTACCCCATTTTCTTCTTTTTAATCTCATCATTTCCTCCTTTAGAGGGATCGATCATCGACCCCTTTGCCAATCACTCCCTCGAGGGGGCATCTATAGTTCATCCATTGGCATTGAAGTCATAAGCATACATGACCTTTTCATTATTTGAGAATAAATTAATTTGAATATATCTTGTAATGAATCCCAAACAAGGGAAAATTTTAGACACTTCAAATTGGCCACAGTTGGCTTTTAACTAGAATTCATATTGATTCCTACCAACCATTGTAAATTAAGCCTAGAAATCACTGAATGTCCCAAATTTTCTTGTGCATCATTCATCAAAGCTCATAATAATGTTGAAACATACATAATTAGGTGTATTATATTTTATGAAATAATAACCTCTCATGTATTCATCCCTAATCATCTTCTGACATAACAACTATCAATTTGACCTATGGACCTATTAAGTGGGGAACTTGCACAGTCAAATCAAATATTGAAAGAGATAAAAGGCTAATCAAAATAAATTAACAAATTAAACATTATTAAATACCTAATTGAATTATCCATTTAAAATTAATAAATATCTAAAAGAGAAAATTCAAAAATCAAAATTTCCTAGACTTTTATCATTGCATTTATGAGTTGTCAAGCTCTTTGAAAATATCCAAAAATATATGTTTTTGAGAGACATGCCTATTAATTGAAAATCATAATTAATTGAAAACTATTAACTATATTAGAGTTATATTTGACTCACCTAAGTTTAGTTTGAACCCATTCCAAGCCTAAACTCAACCCTAACTCACCTGGGGTGAGAGTTAATTCTTGAATTGATAAATACAAGGCCATACCTCATCATTTCTAATCTCTCATAATCCAAAGTTATAATGATAATTTAGAGAGAGACAATCTTTGATATAGTGTTATAATGCCAAAATATTAAGCCAATCAATTTTAAGCCACATCAAATCCATGGTGCTAAGGATCCATGGTGTTAAGGAAAGAATGATCCAACAAGATTCATTTTCCAAAGACTTCTTGATGCACAAGCCAAGAAATCCATTCAACAAAGCAATTTTGAGCTCCCAAGGAAGGTAAAAAAGTCATTATACTTTATTTTTATGTTGTGATTTCATTTAATATTTTTTACCAATCTTTTCCTAGTATCTAGGTTAGGAGTGTAAGTTTTAGTGTGTTTATTTGATTCTTATTTGGTTAAACTAACACTATACTAACCTACCTTATTGTATTTTTATTACATACATGAAATTTGAGATGTATGTTGTAATATATCATTAGATAAGGGTGTCAAGATATATGTAAGAAATGTATATTAGTAGTAAAATCTGAGTAACTACCTAGGGGGATGGGGCATAACGTCTATAAAGGATCCCAAGTAGGATAAGTAGATGCATGATATGTCTCGTGTCATCGAGAATTAGTGTGTGTGTGTGTAATAAACAAATATACATGTTATGGTGTAGAATCATACAAAATAAATAAACATACAATCATATGAGGCACAAAAGAAGTAGGCCAAGGGGCCACAATAAAAAGGACATGGGCACATGTAATTAAATCTTAGAATGAAAACATACAAGGACATGTTCAAATATACACATACACAAATAACAAACAATTTGACATAGAGACATAGAGAAGGACATGTTCAAATGTCCACATATAGAAGCATGAAAGAGCAGCACACAATGGACATGGGCATATGTCCAAGCATACAAATAGAGAAGTGGCATAGAATCCAAAGAACAATGGAATATTCAAAATCCTTTGAATATTTAAGAAGCATATTAACACAATCAAGTCTAATTAAAGAACTAGAAATGAAAGAATGTATAATTGTGTAATACAAATCTATGTAGATTCTAAGGTGCATATATACTAATTCTAACTAGTGATAGTCAAAATAAAATCTAAGCAAAGAGGAGTAATGATAACTATCAATATAAATCAATGCATAAACTAGAATGTATAGTATGTAAAGATAAAAAATGGTTTTAAAAACTATGTAGGAGATTCCCCCAAGTGGGTGGACATATCAAATGTATAAACCTAGATTAGTGTAGATGCCCCTAATGGGTAATGATAGTTGGTCTGGATTAGTGTAGTGGATTGAAATCCTATACATAATCTAAAATAACTCAACAAGAACAAGTGAAGAATATGTGTATGATAAAACCAACTACACTAGGATAGCTATAAATATGCAATATTTGGCAAGTAGTATAAATTTAAAAAAAATAATGCATACAATCTAAAAAAAAAAATAGATTTTTTAAAATATTTAAATGTTATTGTATTTTATATATTATATTGTTTTTTTGTTTAATGAGTATAATCTATGTATAAGTATATGAAATTAAATTATATACAAGGATCAAGAGAGAGAAATAAGTATGTACAAGGGTAAAAACCATACTAACCAATGAATATCATGGGAGACTCATCATCACCATGATTTATGTCAAATAGTGGAATTGTGATCATATTTGTGTGTGAAAGGGAGGTTGTGAGCCCATGATCTGGTGTGTTATATAATCTAAACCTGAAACTACCTAAGTATTGATGTTATGATGCTTTAGCATTGACTGTGATGTGTTGTGAACTTTAGGGGTCTTAGGGACCTATTTGGTAGATTTAAAATCTATAGGTGATGTAGGTTCCCTATGTTAAGAACCCTTGACCCTAATATAATTAATCTCAATGTGAACCACATAGAGGGAGGTCCTATAAAATACATAACATATATCTGAAGCAATGGTCTCTATAGTAATGGTCATTGAGGAAGATTATGCATGCATGTAGACATTGTAGAAGTAGACCTAGCATACTCTGAGGACTTTGCTAAAAACTATTATGTATACATAAGAGTTGCACTCTCTATTTAAATGGATAGCCATTTAATATCTAGTATTAGAAATATAAATATAAATGGTTTCAATTCTAGAAGTGTGACTGGAATCTATGCTAGAACTGCCTATGGGATGGGAAGAGGATACTCATATGAGACACCCTCAATCTTAACCACCTAGTTAGTATATATATACATCATGAGGCATATATGTATTGTAGATGGGATGGCTATGAGATGATATAACCATGGACTTCCCAATAATATGTTGAACACACTTGCACTAGGTACTACTAGAAACTAAGTGGATATGTATGTTGGTTCCACCTATAATTGAAGCATTATATCCCTAATAAAGCTCTAAATGTGGCCACTAAAACCAATAATAATTGTATTTATAGGGAATGTATCTTGCTCCATGTGTCCCAAGTGTTGTAGGAGTGTCATGGTACACATGATTATGCTTGACTCATTGTTAACCATGACACTATGAATAGTATGGTAGTTTATATATGATCATATGAAGAGTGCATGTAAATCTATGTCATCATTGATAATCTCTTGCACTAAAAAAATGATAAGTGGCATAGGTGGAATTTTAGTGTGATACATGCCAATAATATTATGTAGGGGATGTGTCTCCTCTATAAATTTATGATAGGAAGATGGTAGTAGAGGAGCCTCATATGTATAATGAACACCTGATGTGACCTCTACCTTATTATTTGCATGCTTAGGAAAAGGATCTAAAAATATCTTAAGTGTCTTTGCCTCTGTTTGTTATTTTAGTGCCTCGGTAGGTGTTCCCACATAAATAATGTTTGCCTCAATTAGATATTGTATCTTATGCTTTAGGCTAATGAATATATTTGTGGTGTGGCATGGTGCCTTATGATACTAATAAAATGCATTTTAATCATAACTCTTTGGAAGAGGTTGTGTCATATCAACTTTTTTAATGGGAGGGAGAGATAAGACATTGCATTTTAATAGTTTTTTTAAAACTCATGTTGGTGACTTTGGTAGATTAGTGAATACTAAAAACTAAGGAGATGATAAAAATAATATAGGAGAAGGATTTGAAGCTACATTGACTATTTTATTTTGATCTATTTTTTTCTTTGTGGTCCTAACCTTATATGAAGGTTTTTTTGAACTCTTAATAGTTGAATATGATCCATTGGTGTATTTAAGTTTTCCATTGCTAAGTGATTAACCTCTCTTTCCTTAAATGTGTGGAACATGTTTATAAATGTGGGAAAATTATTTAATAAGATTAATTTATGAAGTGATGGTAGTAGACTCTATTTGAATATATCTTGAAGTTATCTATTTACCATGGGGTTGGTCAATTTTTATAAGATCATCTTTTATTGTAAAACCTAATTAGCTATGGGCTCATTTGACTTTTAATTGATTTGTGCCACTTGTGAATATGATATATTATTAGTGATGTTGATATAGAAGTGTGTTAGGAACATATATTCTAAAGTATTCAATGCCATGATATATTTCTTAGTAAAATCAGAGAACCATTGTAGGACATAATCCTTGAGATTATGGAAATAGCTTCTTAAGAAGCCAATTGTTAGACACATATTCCAATAATAATACATGAAAGGCTCTAAGGTTATGCTTTGGGTCACCCTAACCATTATATAATGTGATCTTGGGTGATACTAAACTATATGTAAAATAAGTTGCCACAATGTGATGTGTCAATGGTATATGCAATATGATGTTGGAATCCAAGGTGTGAGAAGACATAGATGCTCTTTTCTTAAGATGTAACACCTTAGATTGTAGAGAATGAACTTGATATATAAGGGATTGTATATCAAGAGGAGAATAACTATCCATAAGTGGAGTAGTTATCACTGATGGATGAATAACAATTTTTCATTATGGTATCTGAGTTGGTTGAGAGGGCTCCACTAAAGGTGTAACAATATCATTAATTGGAGAGGTAAAAGATTAACCATTGTTGATTTTATACTTGATTTATAATATGGCCTATAAAATATATGCATGTTCATGGGGTTATTCCTGAATTATGTCCCTAAATCCTTGTAATACCTCATCTTTGTTCATAACTATATAATTGTCATTAAATGGAGGTAGTGTGTCTTGATCCTCAAGATGGCCCTAATATTGTTCTTAGATATATTTCTCATCCTCAAATGCATTTTTATTAAATTACACATAATTAGGATGTGAAGGATTCATATCTAGAGTTTTAATAGGTTCCTTATCCTTGTTAAAGGTTCAAATAGCTAGAATCTAAATAAGATCTATAGGATTGCCACCTAGTCTAGCACTTCTTAAGGGAAGAGAGATTTTTTAGATGAAATATATCAAATAAATTAAAATAGATATACTATAATAGAATATATATGAATTTTAAATAATTCATAATAGTTAATGAAAATATGAGGAAAAAGGATACAAACCCTAAGAGCATCTAGGTTTAAGGTTTTTGGAAACTAGGGTTTTTTTGCAACAATTTAAATTAAATGTAAAAATAAATTGAAACCCTAATGTAAAATTCATTTTATTTAGCTAGGTTATCTAAATAGAATTAGAAAATCATAAGTATGTATCCATGAATTTATTATACCAAAATATGAACTAATGCAAGATAGGGTTTTATGCAATACTCAAAGTAAGTTGGGTTCATTAAATGATTTAACATTTTAGGGTTTTATAACAGTAATTCCTATATTTGGTTAAAGGGATGAGATGTCTAAATCAGTTAAATACATTAAAATAATTAACCTACTAATTTTTAAATAAATTTGACCTTGATTGAATTTCTAATAATATAAATAAATAGGGAGAAATAAATACTTAGCTAAAAATGGACTTTTGTGGATGATCTAGGTTCTAAAATTTGAGATCTAAGTAGTTCTGAGTGTCACAAGCAAGATTTTGATATTTTTCTATTCACTAGATACTAGTACCTAGTTTGGATAGTAGTGTCATCCATGTGTAGTGTCTAATATATGGCATTAATGTACTTTTTTTAGGATTGTTCATATTTTCTAAGAGTACCTAAGCCTGTGTCTATGTGTTTTGTTCCTCTGAGATTGAAGCCTATAGCTATGTATTGTACTTGAAAAGCTTGATTTTATGTGCAAACCCTAGTTATCTTTGAAAGTTTGATATGAGAAATACTTGAGTGTGTTATTAGGATGAAATGGATATCCTCAACACCTCACTATGTAGAGAGTTATCTACATACCAATACTTTGAATAGGGATCAAGTTTAATGTAGTTCTCCCACATAGTTCTTGATGTATGTAAAAGTGAATGCTAGAATGAGAGTGACATTAGATGCCTTGAATGTGTTTGAGATTTGGAATGCTTGAAAAATATACTTAGGGTTTCTCTAGATGGTATTATGTAGAAAGTAGGGTAGAATAGGGATAACCTACCTTCATTTTGAACAACTTTATTTTTTGGTTTGAATAACTTTTGTATCTATTTTCCATTTAATGAATAAAGGTGTATTAGACATATATTTATAGGGTTATGTTTCTTATGAAAAAAATAAAATGAGCTTTGACTAACCTTAGGAAGCATGCACACACATTTTAAAAATTATTCATTGGGAAGACTTAGGAATAAGGATAGTAGTGTCCAATTGGGAACATTAGCGGCATGTTGTTGTAGTGTTCCAATTGTGGCACTAATGTCCTTTTGGAAAAATTATAGGAAAGTTTGACTGGGGTTAGAGGTGATAGTTTAAGGAGTATGACTTGACTAGATATAAGTGAAAAAGGTTTATTGAATGGCTGAAAATGCAAGTCTAAGGCTTTAGAATAGGTCTATGGCAAGCATAGGGATAGGATAACTCAAGAGACACTCTTAACATCCAATTACCATTTTAAGGTGATTACACCTTCCAAAATATCCCATGACTAATCAAACACCCTTCTTTATTTTCCTACTATGTTGTCTAGGTTGATCATGTTATGGATTGAGTGCACATTATGAAACTATGTCAGTGTGACTGACCTAGTTTGAAACCTAATGACTACCTTTCCCGCATAACAAAATTTAGATGACAAATCTTGTCATATAAATTACCTATAGAGTTTAGAGTTAATATTTATCTATAAATATGATCTTCACTTCAATACAATATATAGGAACATTCATTTTAAAATTATTATAGTTTACAATTATGTTATCTTTACACTTGAGGAGTCATTGATTAGGGTTTTACCTTAGAAGGAAATAAGCTTGTCTTATGAAAAAGTCTTGGTTTAAAAGTAGGAATATTTTAGCCTATAGTTGATTTATATATTGTGTTCATTACAAATCCGCAACATCTTTTTTCAAAAAACCATTGGCCAAGAGAGAGATTGAGGCATGATAGTTTTATTCAAGGTAAACATTCTTAATTTCTACTCTTTAATTAATTAGATATATATTTTATAGAGTAATAGGATGAATGTTTTACTAGTTACTTAGTTTACTTATAAATTGACTTGAGTAAATTTTTATTTGCATGTTTTATTTTTATGTTTAACTATCCCCCTTTGTACCACAAGATTTAGTGAGCACTAAATTAGATTTATTTTATGTATTATATTCATAGATATGCTTATTGCATAATACCATTTTCCTATAGGCTTTAGAACCCTCCCTTTGATATTTTGTAGGAATATATCCCTTGGTTATTGTTGACGTAGGAAATTGTACCCTTGGCAGGAGGTCGAGCTCCTGCCTTCTCCTCGCAACTATGGAAACTCCCCTCTCACCTGTGGGACTGGCGAAGCTAGAGGGGAGAGTCTCTAGATAAGGGCTAGCTCCCTTTGATGTATCATGTTCATTTCAACAAGTGAAAACACACACACATATACACACACAATAAGGGGGGGGATGAAAAGAGAGAGAGATGTAGGAAAACAAAATACTCTAAAGAGGTGATGCACCAAAATAATTTGACCTTCTCACATCCACACTTGAAATTAGACAAATGCATACATACATTTTAGACTTGGCAGAAGGAACAAGCTGTAAGAAACTGGCAGGAGGCTTTCATGAAAACACAAAAAAATAAAGATTTCACCAAGGTGTTGTGGAATGCACACTGTAAGTAATCTCCTCTATTTTGAACTTCTCAAATACTGCTCTCCTCCTGTCAGCTACAGAAATGGCACCTTGTAGACAATAGGTATGTTGGTGTTGGGCCTATGAAAGCATCAAGAAATAATGACTGAACACAAATAAACACTCAAGACATACGCAGGAAAATCTATCCAAGATGGAGGTAAAACTTCATTTATTGATTTAGGTAGAAATTTTTCTAGGGCTATGCCTTATAAAAGTGAAAGATCCCTTTTACAAATGACAAGTCTTCCATATATAGGAGAAGAAAGGAGGCCCATTTGGCACTCCTTTTTTACAAGTGGTCTATCGCATCCCTTCATTGGGAAGAGCAAGTCACTCAAAACATTAATGAATTTCACCCTTTGTCTATTTGTAAGGCCACTTCTTCAAGGTCAATACACAATTTTGTCTACTCATTAATGTGAAATGGAAAAACTAGTTACACTGCTAGTTGTTTGCATCCCCCAATGGTCAATTCACTGACACTATTTCACCCACTTGAGTCACTTCTCAAATCAGTGATTCCTCTTGCCACTTAGACTAATTACCTATTCGTTCCATGCTTTTTGCTTTGTCTTTTCTCAATTTTTTCTCTTCTAGCTCCTTCGGCCCTCGAGGGCAAACATTCAGATGGGTCACTGCATTCTGGGCCCTTGGTTAGCGCTCTCTCAGTTTGAAAACAAATAGACATTTCATTTCACTAACTTTGACATTTATATGGTCATCATTGGTTTGAAAACCAATAGCTAATATACTTTCTTGAACTTGATGGCTTTCAGAATGCCTTTGTCCCTGTCAAAGCGTCATCGGGCCCATTTGCTAGCTTTGTCCTCAATTCTCCACGAACATTCTTTCCTTTGTCTCTATCACATTTTTGAAGGGAAGGTGACCCTTCGGCATTAGAAATCATCCCTTTACACTTGGTTGAGAGTCCCCCGCAAGGGCACCTACCCTTCGGGGTCCTTTGATGGGTCGTTTGGTCCTTTGGATTGCCCCCTAGGCTCCCATAGACATTTTCCCAGGTTTTGTTTACTTTGTGTATTTTCCACGGGCTTTTGTCTACAGACATATTATTGCAGACAAAAAGTCTATGGAAATTCTCCTCGAGTCTGTGCTTCATTTAGAACTGCACCCAAATTCCTTCAAACTTTTTGTCTAAAGGAATTCCTTTGGACAAAAAGTTTGAAGGAATTCAGGACTTAAACCAATTCGAATTTAAACAAATTTGGGACTTACCTAGTCTTTTCCATTGAAGTGCCTACCCTCCATAAGGGAATTTTAAACTTAAAGACTCCCCCCTCAGCCAAGGGCATGCCCTTGAACCAAGCAGTTGAGCCAAAAATGGTTCAACGGTTCAAGTGGTTCAACTATTGCGTGCCAATGAACTAGTGAACCAAGGCCGATGAATTTCTCCCTTTGAACCAAGCCCATTGAACCAAAAATGGTTCAATGGTTTAATGGTTCAACACTTGTTGAATTGAGATGTTGAACTTGAAGATGAAATTTTGAACCAAAGGTCGTTGAAACACTTGAACTAGGCCATGAACCAAACTCATTGAACTTGTGCAATCTGAAGATGACTGGCATGAATAGCAAGGGAAGAAGGGGACCAAAATTTTGCTTGTGGAGAAAAATTGATCAAAAAATTAGTGACTCCCAGGGGAAACATGCCTATTATGCTTAGAGACTAGTTGCCTTATAGTCCATTGGGCATGGAGTTAGATTGTAAATTTTAAAATTAGTAACAGCCCCAATTAATTCAAAAGCAATCACGCAGATCTACCTCCAAGGAAATGAGAACACACACAAGACTAAGAAAACTACTACTTGTGCAATAACACTTAGGGAAAATAGGAAAGAAAACAAGGGAAAGTATATACAGATGAAAGGAGACTCAGCTGCAATGCTTCAGATATATCCCATTAACTAGGATACATAATTCTTCACCATCTAACTTGGAGAGTTGGAAAGCATTATGCTACTTGTACTGAGTGACTATGTATGGGCCGGTCCATAGGGCATTGAATTTTGCATGCTTTCTAATCTTAGCTTGATCTTCATCCCATTTTAGGATAATGTATCCTTTAGAGAAATCTTTTGATGAAGATTTCTTGTCAAAGTGTCTTTTTGTTTGTTGTTAGTGAATGGTCATAGAAGCCATAGCCTGGTCCCTTGTCTCTTGGAGCTCCATCAGCTCGCACAGCCTAACCTCCATGCTATTTCTTTCTTCTAATTGTAGCTGGTGAGTGAGGTCTAATGCTGGTAATTCAAGTGAGATGGGAAGTCTAGCTTCCCTTCCATATACGAGTGTATATGGAGAATTTCTCATTGCTCTCTTCAGAGTGATTCACTTGGCCCACAGAGCTGTCTTCAGCTTGGCATGCCAAGTCCTTTAATTTTCTTCCATGGTCCTCTTTATGATTCTGATCAGATTTTTGTTGGTGGACTCAGCCAACCCATTCCCCTATGGGTAATAATTGGATGAAGTGTTGAGGTATATACCATACCTTAGCACCCATTCACTTGTTTTGGTTCCCAAAAAAGCTAAGGTGTTATCTACGATTATGGTGGCTGGGACCCTGAATCTTGTTACCAGGTCCTCATAAAACTCTAAGACTACACTTTCATTTGCCTCTTTTAGAGCAACAACCTCCACCCACCTTGTGAAATAATCTGTAGCAGTCAGGACCCACTTATGTCCAGCACTAGAGGGAGGATTGATCATCCCTATAAAGTCTAGGCCCCACTACGTGAATGGCTATTCCACTTGAATAGGCTATACAGGCATGGTAGCCAATCATCATTTCTCATCAAAAAGTGCACACTTTTGGCACTTTTTTACCTAGGCATGGGTGTCTTTGAAAAGAGTAGGCCAAAAAATGCCAACTCTCATTATCCTTACTACAGTAGCTATAGGAGTGAAATGATCGCCTGTTGGCCCATCGTGGAACTCATATAGTACTTTATCAACCTAGTTTGAATCAATGCATCTTAAAATAACCCCAAAGAGATCCTTCCTAAATAATAATTCATCAACTAGGACATAAGGGAGAGACTACAGCCTGAAGTACCTTCTTCTGGTCTTATCAAGACCCTATCAGCACTCACTAGTGATAAGGAAATGCCTCAGGTCTAATGTCCAATATTTTATGATAGCTAGTTCCTCTATTGTGGCTACATCATGAATTAGTAAGTTGTCTTCCCTTTTTTGCTTGAAGTCTATAGTAAGCTATTTGCACAGGCCTCTTCCCCTTACCAGCTTGGTGATCTTGATGTCTACATCATACTCCATCACTTTGGTGATCCACCTTGCTCTCTTCTCATTTAGGTCTCAATTGGTCGAGAAATCCTTGACGTCAGGATGTGGGACCATGAGGTTAATCCTACTATTAGACAACAAATGCCTAAATTTATTTAGGCTCTGCACTACTACCAAGACTTGCTTCTCTACATACATGTATCTAACTTTGAAATCCTCTGACCCTTGGCTAAAAAAATCAAGTGGTTGCTTGAGGCCATCACCATTTGCTTGGGTAAGCATGGCGGAGATCACCTCTTCATTGCTAAAAGTGTAGAGGTTGAAGTCTTTGTTGAAGTCAAGGCTGATCAAAGTAAGGGCCCGAGTTATGGCCTACTTGGCAGCTTCAAAGTTGTCCTTCCTTTGTGTTGTCCACTTGAACTCTTCACCCTTCCTCAGCATAGAGGTTAGGGGCTTGACTATCTCTACAAAATTCGAAATGAATCTCTAAATAAAATTTATCCTACCAAAGAAACTCTGCAGGCCTTTCTTGTGCTTAGGTAGAGACATCTCCAGGACTAAACGAACTCTCTTGAGGTCAATGGATAAGCCCTCCTTAGACACAATGTGGCCAAGGAGTTTCCCCTCATGAATAACAAACACACACTTCTTTGGATTAAGAGAGATGCCGAACTCCCTACACCTTTCAAAAATCTGCCTGAGGTGTTCTATCTGTTAGCTCACTACCTTGGAGAATACCATCACATCATCAAGGTATACCAGCACGTTATTATTTATCAAGCCTCCAAAAGCCATGTCCATAGCTCACTGAAAGGTAACACTAGAATTAGATAGCCCAAATGGCATCTTCTTGTAGGCAAACATTCCCTATTTAGTGGTGAAGGCCATTTTGTGTTGGTCATAACCTTACACTAAAATCTGATTATACCTTGAATAACCATCTATGAGGGAGAAATGCTTGCTACCTGTTACCTTTTGAAGGATCCACTCCATGCTTGGGAGGGGATAATGGTATTTTAAAGAGACTTTATTAAGGTCTCTGAAGTTGACACATACCCTGATCTCCCCATTCTTCTTTCTAATAGGAACAAGGTTGGCCAGCTAGGAGGAATGTTTGATTGGAAATATAATTCTAGACTCATTCAATTTGGCCAATTCCCTCTACATGAGGGGCTCAATCATCGGGTTAATAGGTCTTTACTTCTATGTGACTGGCCTGGTACCTTCTTCTAATTTGATGGTGTGCTGGGTGAGTCTTGGGTTGAAGCCCTTTAAATCACTGCAATTCTAAGCAAAGACATCGGAGAACTCCTGACACAACAAAATGAAAGACCACCTTTCTTAAATAGTGTAGAATTTTCTAAGCGCAAATAGCTTGTCCTTGAAGATCTCAACCCTTTCATAATTATCCTCTTTAGTTGTGATACATGCCTTGTCATTCTTCAATTGGTCATCTTGATTGAAGATGCTCTTAAGAGTAACCAAACCTTTAGGAAGCTTATTGTTCTTTAATTGAATAATTTGGTTGCCATATTGCTACTGTAACTTCACCTAGTTTTGTGTTGCAAACTCAGCTTCTTCCTTTAAGAAGAAAGCTATTTGTTGGTCATTTTCAAAAACCTGCCAATTTGCAATGTTATCAGGGACAGAGGGTCAAACTACCACCTTCAAGTGGCATGAACTGTGCACAGCCTTGACTTATTTCCCTTAAAACATCAAATTGAGCACCAATTACTGCTAGCCTATCTACTTGTTTGTTTTTCTCTCTAGGAATGGAAGTGATATTCAAAGCGAGGAAATCTTCCACCAAATCCTAGACCCTATGCTTGTAAGACTTCAGCAAGGAATTTTTAGTCAAATTTTGGCCTTTCACCTGATTTACAATCAACTCATTATCTCCCAAAACTTGTAACTCCTTGATCCCTCTTTTTCTTGCCCATTCCAGACCATGGATAAGGGACTCATATTCTGCAACATTGCTTATGCAAGAGAAATGGAAATGGAAAGCTAAAAAGTACCTCTCTTTGGAAGGGGAGACTAACATCACCCCACCACCAGCTCCCAGCTTACTTTTGGAATCATCAAAATATAGCTACCATAGGCCTAGGTCCTCTTAGCTTGCCTTCATTATATTTGGTCTGAAGGCACCCTCTTTATGCATGCAGTAGACTCCAAGGCCTGTATCCTCTATAAAATTTTAAGGATCATGCTTGAAGTTATCATTTCCCCACTCATCCAAGACTAAGTCTATGACTCCTTCAAGAGCAGAGGATAGAGATTGGTTTGTATGGGACTCTTCTGGATCAATAATGGTATAACAAACATTCACTACCTCAGGCGAATATGGTTTTAGATGATCCTTGTAGAGTGGCTCAGATTCAATTTTTACCTTGGTCCCATACTTGGTTCTAAAAACTAGGTATGACCAATTCACCGCTAGATAGCCACCTATCTTTGATGTGAAGTCCCTAGACAAGCAAATTGTGAAATAAGGAGGAACATCCGCTACCACTATATCATGGGTAATTGAGAAAGTTGGGCAAGCATGCAATGTCAAGCCTAAGCCCTTCAAAATACCAACTATTTTTTTAGGTATCCCATCTAGCTGCAGGACTCCTTTGTTCATTTTTTCATATTTTAGTCCCATCTTGTCAGTTATGCACTTGGGCATCACTGAGGTACTAGTCCCACTGTCAATAATACAGTTGTGTACCAAGAAATCCCCTATGACCAAGGACACATAGAAAGGGGGAATTTTCTCTTCTTTCTTTACTTGACCTGAAGTGGAAGGCTATCCATTTGTCATTAAGACATTATCAGTGCTTGCTAGGATAGCTTTTCAATCTAGCTCATGCAATTCCTTATTTAATACATCCCTCTATCCTAGAAGAGACAATGAATCCCATAAAGAGATGTTCATATGTAGCTTCTTCATCTAGTCCACTATATTGACCTGGGGACTACCTCCCTTCAAGCTTTCTTTGGGGCTGATTCTAGCTTGAGCTATAGGCTGAGGGGCTGAAGGTACAAATGGCTATCTAAAGTTTAGGGCCTTTGAATTGGAGTATAATGGAGAGGGTTCTGCTACCACTTGGATGGTAGCTTGGGCTTCTCCCATTGCTCTTCTCTTAAACCTTGTGTTGGCTACAACACAGTCGACCTGATTATCTATAATGCCTACATAATTCACTAAATAAAATTCCCCTTCCAGATGATTCATGAGGGTAGAATCAAGCTAGGCCTAATTACTACTCATGTTGGGTTACATTGAAGGCTCGAAGACCTGAGATTGAGTAGTTACCTGATTATCTACATTTTAGAAATAACTCATCATCTCATTTGTGTAAATAGCCTATTCTTGACCATATCCCATGGTCGAACAACTCGGTTGTTCCTGTACTAGATTGTTCTAAGCAGGCACCATGACTTTAGATGATGAAGGGAGGCCTAAGTTGTAGTTTTGAAATGGCCTGGTTTGAGTAAGCTGACCCTGACCTTAATTATAGTTTTGAAAAGGGGGTCTAGGGGCTTGACCATAATGCTGGTATCCCTGATTCAGTCTGTTACTTTGAGCTTGTTGTCTTTTAAGAGCTACAAGTTTGTTTGACATGCTCTGCAATAGACTTTTAACCTCATGAAGCTCATCAGATGGAATAATAGTTAGTTTCTCTATGGTAGGAAGAGGAGCCAATGTGAGAGCAACAACCTAAATTGGAGCTAGGTTTTTTGGGAACAGTGGCATGTGAGGTCTAGGGGCTATTTTCCTAGCCTATACTAAGCAATTTTTAGCTACTATGGCTATGTCATAAATAACTGGCAGTATATGCCTTCCCATGGATTGTATCATCATAGCAATATCACTGTTCAATGCCTTTAAATAATACAAGAAAGTGTAGCTGGGAGTCGGCCTTATTAGGATGGGAATTCTATCCCAAGTCTTCTGAAACCATGTGTTGAAATCTTGCATATACTCGTGTGGAGCTCTTTTTATGGTCTTTAGTTATTCAACAAGTGAGAGGCCATCACTTTTTTCCCCAAAATGGTCTATTAACTGAGTGCCCAATTCATTCCAAGAATGTATTAAACTCATAGGCAAGGTCCCATACCAGTCAAGAGCCTTGCCTTTGAGGGACAATGCTAGCAATCTGATGGCAATATTTTCCTTTGTTACATTGTGAATATTGCAAAGGTTAGCAATATTCCTAATATGGTCGATGACTATAATCATCCCCTCTCTATCAAAAGAAGGCACATTTTTTAGGGCTATTCCTAGGATTGGATCATAATGTGGGAGGTTCAAGGGGCTCTGACCATGAAAGGCTATAAAGGGCAAAGCCATGGCTGGGATGGGCTGTAACTATAACAGTGCCGCATATGCGTCCCTTATAATAGGTCTAGGAGGGTGGTTTGTTGGATAAGGATGGGTCCTCTCAAACCTTAGCCTTTTTGCAAAATTCAAAGGTAACTCAATGAAATCAAAAGGAACCCCTTTAGAAGCAGACCTTGTGGTGACTTTAGGCATAGAAAATTAAGAAACTGGTCTTGATTTGAAAATTGAGATCTTACTAGTGGAGTCCCCAAATGATGGAAAACCTTTATTTGCTATAACAAGACTAGCATCAATATTTAAACCTTACTGAGTTGTCAAATTGTGTCCCATCAGGCATGCCAAAACTGTTGATTTAGGAAATTGCACCCTTGGTAGGAGGCTGAGCTCCTGCCTTCTCCTTGCAACTATGGAAACTCCCCTCTCACTTGTGGGACTAGCAAAGCTAGAGGAAAGAGTCTCTAGATAAGGGCTATCTCCCTTTGATGCATCATGTTCATTCCAATAAGTGCAATCACACACACACACACACACACACACACACACACACACACACACACACATATAGATATAATAAGGGGGGATGAAAAAAGAGAGAGATGCAGGAAAACAAACTACTCTAAAGAGGTGATGCACCAAAATAAGTTGACCTTCTCACATCCACACTTGAAATCAGACAAATGCATACATACACTTCAGACTTGGTAGAAGGACTAGGCTGTAAGAAACTAGCAGGGAGACTTTCATGAAAACATAGAAAAATAGAGATTTCACGAAGGTGATGTGGAATACACACTGTAAGTAATCTCCTCTATTCTAAACTTCTCAAATACTACTCTCCTCTTGTCAGCTACAAAAATGGTGCCTTGTAGACAACAGGTATGCTAGTGTTAGGCCTGTGAAAGCATCAAGAAATAATGACTGAACACAAACAAACACTCAAGACATACGCAAGAAAATCTATCCAAGATGGAGGTAAAACTAAATTTATTGATTCAGGTGGAAATTTCTCTAGGGCTACGTCTTACAAAAGTGAAAGATCCCTTTTACAAATGACAAGTCTTCCATATATAGGAGAAGAAAGGAGGCCCATTTGGTGCTCCCTTTTTACGTGGCCTATCGCATCCCTTAATTGGGAAGAGTAAGTTGCTCAAAACATTAATGAACTATGCCCTTTGTCTATTTTTAAGGTTGCTTCTTCAAAGTTAATACATGATTTGTCTACTCATTAATGTGAAATGGAGAAACTAGTTACACTGCTAGCTATTTATGTCCCCCAATGGTCAATTCATTGGCACTATTTCACCCACTAGAGTCACTTCTCAAATCAGCGCTTCCTCTTGCCACTTGGACTAACTACCTATTCATTCCATGCTTGTCACTTTGTCTTTTCTCAATTATGTCTCTTCTGGCTCCTTCAACCCTTGGGGGCAAACATTCAGGTGGGTTGCTGCATTTTGGGCCCTTGGTTAGTGCTCTCTTAGTTTGAAAACAAATGGCCATTTTGTTTTGCTAACTTTGACATTCATACGGTTGTTATTGGTTTGAAAACCAATGGCTAATTTGCTTTGTTGAATTTGATAGCTTTTGAAATGCCTTTGTCCTTGTCAAAGTGTCATCAGGCCCATTCACTAGCTTTGTGCTTCTCAATTCTCTGTGGGCATTTTTTCCTTTGTCTCTATCACCTTTCTGAAGGGAAGGTGACCCTTTAGTATTTGGAAGTGTCCCTTTGCACTTGGCTAAGAGTTACCTGCAAGGGCACCTACCCTTTGGGGTCCTTCGGTAAGTCGTTTGGTCCTTTGGATTGCCCCCTGGGCTCCCATGGACATTTTTTTGAGTTTTGTTTGCTTCATTTATTTTCTATGGGCTTTTGTCTGTAGACATTTTCCCATGGACAAAAAGTCCACAAAAACTCTCCCTGAGTCTGTGCTTTGTTTAGAATTGTGCCTGAATTCCTTTAGACTTTTTTTCTGAAGGAATTCCTTCAGACAAAAAGTCTAAAGGAATTTAGGACTTAAACCAATTTGAATTTAAACAAATTTGGGACTTACCCAATCTTTTCCATTGAAGCGCCTACCCTCCACAAGGGCATTTTGAACTTGAAGAATCCCCCTTCAACCAAGGGCATACCCTTAAACCAAGCTATTGAACCAAAATGGTTCAACGGTTCAAGTGGTTCAACCATTGCACGTCAATGAACTAGTGAACCAAGGCTGATGAACTTCTCCCTTTGAACCAAGCCCGTTGAACCAAAAATGGTTCAACGGTTCAATGGTTCAACGCTTGTTGAATCGAGATGTTGAACTTAAAGATGAACTTTTGAACCAAAGGTCATTAAACCACTTAAACCAGGCCATGAACCAAACTCATTGAACTCGTGCAACCTGAAGATGACTAGCACGAATAGCAAGGGAAGAAGGGGACCAAAATTTTGCCTATGGGGCAAAATTGGTCAACAGTTATGTTTAGCATATCTAAATTGGTCATGTCTCGATATAATTAACTATGCAATGAGTTATTTTGGTAAGATTACCTTCTTTGATCTTATAATTCACCAAGTAAGACAAGTTTTAGATCCATACTAATTCATTTTATATATTTGAGTGAACTTGACATGAATCTAACACTTAAAAAATTTAATTTTCAATTATAGTCAACTAGATCATGTTTATCACTCCATTTTCATCTTCTATGTGTAGGTTTTAAACTATATCAATCTTATCAATCATGTCTTATCTTCTGTGTGAATGTTTTCAACTAGATCAAGATTTTCAATCATGTTTTATCTTCTATGTATAGGTTTTCAGCTAGGTCAAGCCTATCGATCACATTTTATCTTATGTGCATAGTATTTTCAATTTTAGCCAACTAGATCAAATTAGTCAATCCAATAATTTGTCTTATCTTTTATGCCTAAATAAATTGATCTTGATTTTGTTCATTTATATATTTCATATTTCAAAATAAATAAAATTGATTTGATTGATCTAGTTTCATTATTTTATTTTTATTGTATCAATTTTATTTAGACTAGATCAATTGGCTTGATTCTATCTAATAACATTTTTTTCTGCCTTTATAGGATTAAAAAGCTTCTTGGATGACCCAGTCAAATAACAATTCAAAAATCTTAGAAAAAAATGACTAAATTAACATGGTCAATCTTTCTCTATCCTCTAGGTTCGTTCTTAACAGCTTAGTATTTCTATTTTTTCAATATTAATCAAATTACATTTCCTTATTTTTAGTTAAAATATAAATTATGTATTATTTCCTTTAATTTTTTAGTTATGTAAAATTAGAGTCAACTAGATTAACATTCTTGATCTATTTATATATCTATCATCTACCATCAAACTAAATCAATGTGCTCAATTTTGTTTATTTGAGCTTGTTTTTGAAATAGATTGAGTCGACCAGTTTGATTTCACTCTGTATTGTTTGCTCAACTAGATCAACCCATTCGATCTTGTTCTATGTTTTATTTTTCATCATAAGAACCCAAAATTAACCTCTATTTTATATTAATTACAATCAATTTTACTTTTTAGTTAGTTTCTTGTTTATTTTATTTTAAAAATTACAACTTGGTTTTTGACAAATTTATTTTCATCTTATTTGGTTTTCCCAAAAAACTATGTATCAGTAGTTTTAAAAATAATTAACTACTATCATGAAGGGATAATTCATATTTTATTTATGGTCCTTGTGTATCATTTATATATATCATGGCATGAGGGGCTTTCCCCAAAACTCATAGCCATAGTATAAAACTAAACATGATATTTAGTTTCCACATAGCTCATGGTATTTCATAAATGCCTATAATTTTCATTTGTATTGAATCTTAGGAATCCATCCATTAGTTTGATTGCATAGTTAATTGGTTAGTGGTTATCACTGAGAAGTTACTTCTATATTACCATTGAAACTAGGTTTATTGGTCTATGGGAATGGCACTTCTTCCATAATTATCATTATAAAACACTAGATCATCACTATCTAATAGAAAAAATAGTATCTTTGGAATCCTACATTATCAAACAAAACCTTTAGTAAAATATCCTAAACTTATTTTTAGATAATTATTTAACATTAGGATTTGTATTTTGGTTTATATATGTTTATCATTTCTATGATGTATTATATATTGTATTATATAACATTGATACAATTATGTGTTGTGTGCTTTAACTAGATTGACCACTTTGATCAGGATTTTTATGTGATTATTTTACTTCTATTTTGAAACTAAATAATTCAACTTTAGAAAATTTATGTTTTTTTCCAAACCATATAAATAAATCAACCTACTCAATCCAATAGACTTTTCTATCATCCACTTTTTCCAACTAGTTTGACCAACTTGATCTAGTCACTTTATATATTGTTATGCTATCTTATTTTTATAATTAAATCCAATATATTTATTTATTTAGTTTATAGAATTTCATTATCCTATCTCTCTAACTAGATTGACCAACTCTTCTAGTCAGTTTATAAACTATTCTATTATCCTATTTTTCCAACTAGATCAGTTAGCTCGATCTAGTTAATTTATAGATTATGTTATCTTATTTTTCTAACTAGATTGACTAATTTGATCTAGTCATTTTAGTCACTATTTTATTTTCTTATTTTTCCAACTAGATCGACCAACTTGATCTAGTCAATTTATAGACTACTATGTTATCTAATTTTTCTAACTAAATCAAACAACTCAATTTAGTCTATTTATAAACTATTACATTTTCATATTTTTCCAATTAAATAGACCAAATCAATCTAGTCAATTTACAAACTATTCTATTTTACTATTTTCTAAACTAGAATAACCGATTTGATCTATTTAGTTTGTAGACTATTTTATTATCCTATTTTTTCAACTAGATAAATCAACTCGATCTAGTTAGTTATAGATTGTTTTGTTATCTTATTTTTACAACTAGATTGACTAGTTTGATTTAGTCAGTTTGCATACTATTCTATTTTCCTATTTTCCCAACTAAATTAACTAGTTTGATTTAGTCAATTTCTAAATTAATCTATTCTACCGATAGTCTAACTACATTGACCAATTTGATCTAGTTGATTTTTCAACTTTTAAAACTTTCACTTCTCCATTAAGTGTCTATATAAGTTTTATTTTCATCATGTAACATTTATTTGATAAATTTACACAATAAAACAAGACTAATATGATAAGTTTCACTAATCCTCATAAATCCTCAAAGGAGCATCTACTGTATCATTTAGTAGATAATCCTGATCTTAGCAACATCCATGTTACTACTAGAATTAATAATTATATAACTCATCCCCACTCTAATTATCTTAATCCTCTATTCATAAATATGATATAGGATGAAAATCATCTTTATTATATAATTGAAATGATCTTTTTCATCAGTGAAAACTCTCAACATCAGGATAAGGATCCCATAGTCATTTCTAATCTCATGATGGGAACTCAAATTGGATAACCCCATTCACCTTCACATAGATTTTATATAGGATTTAGGGAAATCCATTATATGAATTATGTCTCACCTTTCTCCTCTCTCATGCCTTACTATGATAGCATTTCCTCATTTTTCATGCCTTTTTCATCCTCCATGCCAACCATTGCCAAAATTATAGGTGTGACCTTTAGTGGGTTTACTCAACATACTCATATTAATACTCAAATTCATACAAATAATAGTGCATATCAAACTATCAATGCCTCTCATACTGCTAATGCATCCCATGATGCTTCCACTAGTCAAAATACCATCAATACTAATCAATTATGATTAAAAACTTTAATCTCAATGTCTAATTTTCAAATTAATAATGATAATCAAATTATTCAAATGATACATCCATTATTCAACCTACTCAATGGATCCACTAATCAAAATACCATCAATATTAATCACTTATTATTAAAGACTTTAATATCAATGGATATGTTTCAAATTAATAGTTTGCATCAAATTATTCAAAATACTTAATGGGGGGTGAAAAATCCTAATGCCCCCCACCCGACTTAGAGATACACATGGTAATATTATACCACAACCTCCACTTATTAATAAGTGTATTAAACCTTTACAAAATGAACCTCTATTTATTCAAATTATAAACATTGAAATAGGTGGCATAGTTACAACTATCACCTATAATGGATCCATTGATCCAGTCTTGCATAAGAAATCTTCTTAAAACTTATACAAAGATTGGGTTGAACTTAATACTTTCAATACCACCAATCCCTTAGCTAAAAAATTTTTAGGTGATCCTCTAAATTGGTATAATAAAATTAAAACTCATTATATCTCCAGCTTGGAAGACATATTCAATGCATTAGTTCAAGAATTACAAACTAATCATCTTATTGAAAGTAACCTAACTCATTTTATCAATTTTAAACAATTAGAGTCCAAAACTATTGTACCCAACATTCCCCTATTCTTTAAAAAAGAATGGGGACCCACTTTTTTTTTATTTGGCCCATGTTTTTTTAGTTTTCTACTTAGTTATTTAGAAGTTTTATAGATTGCTCTAAATCTCAAAACTCAAAAATATAAACAATGGTGTTTTAAATTTTGGACTAACTTATTAATATATTTTGGTAGTTTTGTACTTATGTAGTTTTGTACTTATCACAAATTTGATTTTTTAGAAGTTCTTAAGTTTAGAATTTATTCATTGAGAATTCTATTCATATATTAAGTTCAGAATTTTGTTCATGGGAGAAACTATTTGGGACTTGTTCATTGGACATTCTACTCAAAACTTCTTTTCAAAAAAATTTCTCTTCAGAACTTGTGTTCAAGATTTGTTCATCATAATTTTTGTTCAGAGTTTCTACATCAGACATTTTTTTCAAGACTTTTATTTAAGATTTTTGTTATGAAGGATTTGGTATTCAAACATTTTATTTGAAAGTTGTTCCAAAGGATTTTGTCTTCAAATATTATGTTTGGGGTTTGTGTTTAGAGCCTTCAGTTCATGAGAATTATTGGCTCAATCCGAACACAAAACCTAACTACCAAATACCAAAAGCTCACTAGAATTAGCCCATAAAGTAGAAATACTTCATGATAACTACCAAATAATGTAAAGATGTGGCTCTCCCACCAACTAAACTAATAAGATTTTAAATGTGTAGGTAAATCAAGTATATGAATTTTGGGCATTAAAAGTACATGAACTGGAATTGAATGCAAAAATATATATCAATGAATTGCAACTATTGACATATTCATTAATCAAAAGAAAATTTTGAGCTCAGTTGCTACTCTACAAATAAATCCCTAGCCACCTCTACATCCATTACAAATAATTAACCAATAGAAAGGAGTTTTCATAGTCTAGGAAACTGAATTTGAGAAAACTAAGAAAATTGTAATGGCTTTGTCATATCAAGTTTTCAAAGGAGTATTGCCACTATCTAAATTTTCCATTAAAGATTCTATAGAATATATATACACTATGTTTGACATTATAATTTTCAAAGATAGGCATGCTAACTATTCATAATTATGATATGACATAAATTTAATCAATGTATTTTATCATTAAGGAGATCTATCACCAACATAGTGCCAATTGGTGATAAATCTACTCTCTCAAGAGATAAGGACTGTACTTAATGGTAGCCAAGCTTAAGGTTATGATCTATATCAACCTATTATAGGACTTGTTATTTACTAGTAATGTGACACAAGACATCTTACTACATCACATGGATCATGAGATGATCATGGATTTCATCTCAAGTGATGATTTCTAAAGGTACTTATCTTTGTCTATTCTAGATGCCATATTTGATATACATAGGGTGGTAAAATGGAACAAGCATAATACAATTGAGGAAAAGTATAAGATCATGGATTATTCTTGAAGAGTCTATGGTATTTAATGGAAAATCCCCCATACCTATCAATAAATTCAAGATGGGGGTCTACATCAGGATGGCCTTATTGAACAGGCTATACAACATTCCAAGTATCCATTTTATCCACCTAGAATAGGTGTCAATTATAGACATGTTGATGACCTCTAACATGAATTTTACCCTAGGGGATATTATTAGATTTAAGCTAAGGGAACAAGTTCTACAAAAAAGCAAATGGTCTAATTTAGTAGGCCATTTTTATATGATGTTTTACATCCTTAACCATGTATGAGATAACATATAGGGATTATGAGGAGATTTGGAGCCTAGCTAATAACTATATAAATAGTATTATATGTGATTATTATCAATTCATGAACATATATGCATACACCAATCATATCACTTGGATTACAGAGGACATATATCCATAGGTGTAGCAAGCTATTTATGAGGCCTTGTTGACCAAGGTATCTAAAAGTATAGTAGATACATTAGTACCTCAGAGTGACAATTGGTTATACCTAGACTATACAATGATCATAGTCACCAAAAATAATGACAACCCCCTATGGCTCACCAAGTATGTGCCTAATAAGCTCACAAAGTAAGAAATTACATTCTAGCTTTGGTGGAGAGTAGAAGAAGATCTGATAAATAAATAAAAAGCACATTATATAGGGCCCATATGATAATAAGATGAATGTGTTATACAATGAGAAAATATTTTAGAGGTGTAGGTAATAAAATGAAGTATTATCATCTAGCTACCTTGCCTCATAGAGTTTGGGACCCTCATGGTCAGATTCAAAAGAATATCTAGGGCTTTCATATTCCATACCAATACATTCCCTATGACCATGATTTTTTCTTTTTAAATGTAAAAGATGATGTCCAAGTCATGGAAATGGAAAAAATTATGGGGCTAATAGAATTTTTTTTAAATATTATACAGGAAGAACCTTCAATTTTAATTCAAGAGATATAGGTAAGGATTCCACCCCCAAAGATGGACTACTTTATACTTATGGGTCAATAAGCCCCTATAATCAATAAAAGAATAAGGAGATCCTTCTTAAGAAGTTCCCCAATTATTGAAGGATGTTAAGATAGATCCTAGAGTGATTTAAGTTTAACATAAAGGAACTCAAGAGGATTCAATTTTCTTAGATTCTTCTAATACAGAAGGCCAAGATCACCTAGTTGCACTGCCACTACATAAATATACATGAAAATGTGTTGCTACTAACTTAATTCAAAAATACTCCTCCCCATTTTTGAAGGATACAATCTACTACAAGAGGAATCCAAGGGATCCTCTCCTCATAAATAACCCAATTGCTTATGAACCATAAATAAACACATCTTCAATTTAAAAATAAATAGTAGTAGAACAAGCAATGAATGAAGAGGAAGAATTAGAAATAATAAAGGTAATAAGACTTATAGATGACAAAGGGAAAATACCAATGAAATATGACTGATTAGGTAAGAAAGCTTAGCCTTCGTTCCTTTCTTTCCAAATTTCATTTGTTTTAATTCCCCTTTCATCAATAAGTTCATTTGATTCAATTCCCCTCAGTGCCATGGAAAAAACACCTCTGCTCACACAAAAGATAGAGGATGTTACTTATACCCATATTATTTCTATTCATACAGTATTTCCAACCATATATATTGTTATCACTTTTGTGAAAATTCCCTCTAAGACTACATCAATCTAACCTAAGACCAGAAGGAGGGATTCTAAGAAGGTTGAAATAACATTATCAATCTCCTAACTCTATATTTCATCCACTAAAATAAACTTTCCAATACCTTCCACTATCTCTTCCTAAGACACTACTATAATATCCTCAAGGAAGGCCAAAAAGGGAAAACAAGTATATATATTCCACCCACTAGCTCAATATGGAGGTGTGGATTGGTCTAAATTCATATGGCCCTCCCTTCTTGACTTAGTACTCAAAGGAGTTTTGGAGAAAAAATGAAAGGATAAATTAGTTTAGAATACATCTACTAAGGACACAAAACCAATAAACCCAATGTAGTTAATCATCCTTCTATGGGTAATTGAACTTAGATCAAAGGCTTCTTAGAAACCAAATTTAAAAATCATAGAGTTTCCTTTTATAAGCTCCATGATTGATAAAACCTTAAGAAGCATCCAAAGGGTTAAGAAAAGGAAAATTTAGGATGAAGTAGGGACATAAATAATTTTTGAAGAAAGGCAAGAAGTTTTTACATTGGATAAAAGGTAGAACATGAAGACAGGGCAGTCCCCATATATAAAAGACTTCAATTCCCTTGTTGAAACTCATAAGGATGCTATGATAGAATTAAATGAGGGAACTAAAATTTACAAATAAGATCTTGAGAAATAATTAGAATAAATAAAATAATAGTATTGAATGGCCCACATTCCTTAAGGAATTGAGACCAAAAGTTCAATAGGCTACATCAAAATTATATAATGCTCTAGAAGTAATTGATGCAATGAGGGAAAAATTGGCTCCCCACATAACCTAGATGAATTAATTATTTAAATAAAAATGATAATAAATTGAGGTTATTAATTATTTATGCTAATAATAAGGCATATAGCCATCTTGACTTAATGACACCATTAGAGGCATCAAACACCCTCAATTTAGTGGTAATTAGAATTCACAAGGATAGAGAGTGGATCGCAATAGCTGAGGTAGTAATGTCAAAATATTAAGAACATGAAACTCTCATTTTTTAGATCCTAGAAGAATTGAAACTATCTAAGGCAAGAGATAGTATAAGTAAGCTTATTAGTAGGATCAATTTTGATCAGATTCTTTAGGTAGCATCCAAGAACTTCAAGAAGAGCCTACATGGATTAAAACATGAATAAATTGAAACTAAGTTCATTTTTATGAGAAAGATGGTAATAAAAGTATATATTTTCAAGATTAACTTATATAACACTAAGGTAGAGCATTCCAATCTCCTTGAGTAGGTTAAAAGGGTACACAAACCCCCTCATTAATCAAATTAGACATCATCAGACAATAACATGATACATGACATAAATGTTGTCTTGAGTTGGAAGCAAAGGAGGCTAAACACTTTAACTTCTAGTTCAGCCCAAGTATCTACAACAATGACTTGAATAATAAATGCATCCATGTAAAGATCCTACTAGTGTTATTTCAAAGGCTAATTTTGTATGCACCAATACAAATCTATTAGTTTTGTACTCATAGTATGATTTTGTTAGAACTTAAGTATGAAAGTTTTCCAAATTATTTGTAAGTGTGCACACATTACATCACACTATAAAGGCTAACTTTATTTTTGATGATTGTAAGTCAACTATGGATATGTATACATTTAGTTTTGAAACTATAATTAGAACCATATTTATAATTATGCCATATGATTACAAATTTTCATGCACTTAGAGGATGAGGTGACCCCTAACCATGTATATATGTATGTATATGACCCTCATTTTTAAGTGTCAGAAAATTAATACATGATTAAATTAAATATTGATTATCACACATGTGTTGGTGCCTTTTCATTCCAAATTTTGTGTAATCATGTTTTATACTTTTGGTTATTTGATTTAGTTATTTTTAGTGTGTAATAGATATGAATAATTCCTCTTTTTATGATTAATATGCTAATTTGATATGTGCAATCACTATTGAAGAATTAATAATTCTTGTTGATTATTTGAAAGTAGGTTAACTATCTCATCTTTCTAAGTGTGTAGAGGTGTTTTTTATGAT
This sequence comes from Torreya grandis, assembly GCA_037957365.1. NCBI lineage: Eukaryota > Viridiplantae > Streptophyta > Pinopsida > Cupressales > Taxaceae > Torreya > Torreya grandis. Next base: position 2,026,640 of record JARHVA010001270.1, read on the forward strand.
ATAGTATTATATGTGTGTGTTCTATCTACCTTATAAATCTCCCTAATCTAAGCCATAATCTCATAAATATGGGTGTGAAATAGCTACTACAAAAAAGTAGCCTTTGACCCAGATCTTTGAGTTTCCTATAAAAACTTTTCCCAGACTACTTGACTATGTTTGTATGTGTGTGTGCATCAGCTACTAATAACAAAAATTAGTTCTAAAAACACTTGTCCATGGAGAATTCATCCTAAAAGGTAATTATTTTAGACATAGAGCCTTTATTTTTTGCTTTACCCTTCCCCCTTTTTAGAGTTTATTTTTGAGATCTACCCATTTTAGATTAGAATTCACCCACTCCACAAGCTCACCTAGTTTTAACTTTATTTTAGATATCATCCATCCATACATAGTCCTAGTTAACAACTTGCATGCTCTACCTACTATTCCATTTCATGGTTGTTTAATCACATCCCTATAACTCATGCCCTAGAGTGGAGTTTACCTTCATTGAGATCTTGAAATGTTAGAGGTTACCTCATTATGAATTGGTATACATAAAAACCACATAAAAATTATTTCTAAAACTATAAATAGGGCCAATCATTTAGATAAAAGAGTTTAATTTATACTTTGAGTTACACTGGAGTCACCCAAGAGAGTGACAAGGTCTAGGGCTCAAGATAATATTCTAGTCTCACCTTTGTCAAATCATAAAAGGCCTATATTTGTACCAACTACCATTGTCAATAATAAAGTTAAAACACCTTACCTAGTAAAAAACACTCCCCATATTAATCATCTTATGGCTTAACCACCTTGGTTGGTCAGATCTATTATTTCCATCCCAAGGGATGTGTATGACCTATTAAGGAATCCAAATAAGTATCTACCATCCTTCTCTCCTTCAAGAGGAAGAATGACAAAAGAACACATAAATTATTTTAAATTTTTATTAAGATTTAATTAATGTTATTAATTAAGATGTAGCATGCAAAATTTTTCCTTTCACATTAATGGATGTTGCTTATGATTGATACCTTAATCTAAAAGAGAATTCCATTACTTCCTAGAATCAGTGTCAAATTAATTTTCTTACATAGTTTGGGTAGGTCACCAGCCCTATTTTGATATACTAACACTTTACTATCATGAAGAGGGATCCCAAAAAACTAATCTAGGCCTTCAATTAAATATTTTAGAAGATGTATACATGGTTAAGCTAGTAAAAGTTTTAGCATTAGAAATGTATAAGAATTCTTTGGATCTAATTACTGTATTCTTATTATCAAGGGTTTTTTTAATCAAAACTAACATTGGAACATGAAGAGGCCATAAACATTGATATACAACTTAATCCTCAAGTGCCTAGCATACCCAATATCAATGCCAGTCTCCTAGCCTTGAATCTAGTTCCACATGTGAAGAAAAACATCTTTGTATTTAATCAATATTAGCTATACACACCACCTCTTCTGACACATATGTCACATCCAAATTATATTTTATTAAAAAACCATGCACTTGGAAATGGTTACTATTAGAACCAACATATAGTTCCATCCCCTATTATAGCTGTCCAGGGTATATACTCTACTAAAGCAAAGTTGTATGCCATCCAAAAGATGGTCTGTAAATTAAGAAATGATTTTCTTGGCATAAAATAAAAGATAGACAATGATAATGATCCAAATAATAACCAAAATTATGCATTCCAAAGGTATAATATACCCTTAAATAGACCTAAAAATAATACAAAACATTCCAATAAGACTCTAAAAATCAATACAGTGGAGACAACCTTACCCAACTGGTGTAGAATTCATAACACATATCAACATGGTGAACTTGACTGTGTTGAGTTTTGTGTAGATTTTGAGGTCTTTCAAAGAGATGTGATGAGCTAAGATTTGATGCATAACCTACATGAATTCTACCATGATTCTAGATCTTTGAGCACTACTATGTTTTTTGAGACCCATGAGTTTCCTTTCTCAAGTGAAGATGAAAACATACCATAAGATGACACTGATGAGATCCATGCCTTCCAATAATATCAAAAAGGTGGTTACACCCTAAGAAACAAGTAAAACCTCACAATGTATAATCTCCATATAGTGCAAATATTCCATTGAATTTGAAAATTGATAATAAATCACCTCCCTTGAAAGGGAATTTTTAGCCTTAGAATTAGGAGGAATAGAGCAGAGGGGGTATAACATTGTTGAGGACATGAATAAAATCAAATAAAACATCACCATTCATGAATTGGCCTAGATAAATTAATAAAAATAACTCTTATGGAATTTTATAATAGGCAAGTTACCTATGGAAAAGATAAAATCTCCTATAGAGAAAATAAAGTCCTTTGACACCAATGTCATATATAAAATAAAGCTAGAGGTTCCACCCTTTTTTATGACTAATCAGGCCTTCAACAAGAATATTCACAATTTCTTAGTCAACTTTAGAGCTTTAACAATTATGATGCATACTTCTATTTGTCAAAATCTTGGCCTAAATCTAAGCCCATCAAAGATTAAAATCTCATAGTTAGATAAAATAGTGGTACCAATGATTGGAGAGCTCATTTATGTGTGTATTCAAGTAAAATCTAGCCCATGAGTAAAAATGACTATCAACATACTTGTAGTAGACATAATTGAAGGGTATGGACTATTGTTGACTAGGGACTGGTCTAAAACACTCAATGGATACATCTCATCAAATTTATCTCACTTTTGGCTACCATGGAGAAGCCTTCCAAACTAAATCTTGATTGATTATGGATTAAGAATGAAGTATCCCATCATAGAGTACAATGTCAATAATGAAGAGGTAAGCTATAAATCCCCTAACCTTGGTATTTATACTTTCAATAAATGAAATGTAATACAAGAACCATAATATTAGGTCCCTACCCAACTATGGATTCTCCAATTTGATGGTGTCAGATCCAAATAGGGACCAGGTTTAGGAATTGAATTGATTAATCCATAATATAAGTTCTTATAAACATACAGACTATAGTTCCCTTGTACCAACAATAGAGCCAAAGATGAAGGATTTATTTTAGGATTACACTTGGCCTTCAAATATAATGTCAAACAATTATTGGTATATGGGGATTCAGAGTTGGTAGTCAATGAGGTTAAAAAAATAGCAGTGTAAGCTATCATATCTAGAAATATATAAACATAGAGCATGGGTTTTGATTGAATCTTTTAAGGCTTTCAATATAGTGGTTGTTCCCATGGAATAAAATCAAGATGTAGATTCACTAGATGATTTGGCTATCAATTTAGAGCCTCTCCAAGAATTTAAGGTAAAGAGATTCTCCATTGAGCTAGTACCTTGTCCTTCTATCCCTGACAACATAGAGAATTTCTATGTCTTTAATGATGACCAACAAATCATTTAATTTTTAACCAACTCAAGAAAATTTGAGTCCCAAATCATTAATGATAAATAAGTTAGTTATCATTACCAAGAGGAGTTAGATGAAGAAGGTGTCATCTAGCTCAAATAAAATCATCTCCCACTTAGAATGGTTTCCTTATAAAGAGCATTTGTTATAGATCCTAAAGCTTAGTAGTAAAGGCAACCCAAGGTTATCAAGTTTATCTTCAAAATGGATAATTTAGGGGATGAGAATAGCCCACACTATGATAACATTAGACTTAGTTTCACTCCATAAGAAAGGCAATAGGTAAAGGATTTACTCACACAATATAAAGATGTAATCGCATGGACGTATTAGGACTTGAAGATTTATGACCCAAAGGTCATCACCTATACAATTCCACTGAAACCAAACCATAAGCCATTTATAAAAAAGATAGAGACCAATGAACCCTATCCTAGAACCTCGCATTCAAAGAGAAGTAGAAAAGCTATTGAATGCAAGGATAGTCTTCCCAATCAAACATTCTACCTGGGTGGAAAATTTAGTCTAAATCAAAAATAATAATGGAGAGATTAGACTATGTGTTTATTTCAAAAACATGAACAAAGTTTATGAGAAGGACAACTATCCACTTCCCTCCCTGGATGAGGTTATTAAAATAGTTAGTGGCTCTGAAATGATGTCTTTTCTAGATGGATTTTAAGATTATAACTAGGTTATAGTACAATTAGAAGATAGAATGAAAATTACATTTACCATGAAGTGGGGTACCTATAGATACAAGAGGATGCCTTTTGGCCTTATAAATATAGGATTCACCTTTTAATGAGAAATGGATCATGCATTTAAAGGATTAAAAGGTAAATGTATAATCATCTATATGGATGATGTCACTATTTTTTCTAAGAATAATAATGATTATGTAGGCCATCTATAGTTAATCTTTGAAAGATGTCAAAGTTTTGGTATTTGTTGAACCCAAAAAAAAACATATTTAGAGTTACTAACAGTATGATTTTTGGACATATCATTACCAAAGAAGGGATAAACATCGATCCAGATAGAATATAGGGGAATTAAAATATTGCACTACCAAATAGAAAGAAGGATCTTAAGTCTTTCTTTGGGAAAATAATTTCTATAAGAAAGTTCATCTCAAGATTTATAAAAATTGTGAGACCCCTGAATGCAATGCTCAAATAAGATGCTAAATTATAATGGAAATTTGAGGCCCATAATTCTTCTCAAAACATACAATATGTTATATCTCAAGACCTAGTACTAATTAGTTTGGATTTCATAAAGGACTTTTATTTATACTCATTTGCTTTAGAATATATAATTTTTGATATCATAAAGAAAATGAATGATGAGACTGAGAATCCCATTACATTCATGAACATAAATTTGAAGGATGCAAAATTTAGGTATTCCATTATAAATAAATAGATCTTCAATTTTTTGAAAGTGGTGAATAAGTTCTAACACTACATCCTAAGAAATAATACTATCGCTTTCATGATTTACCCTATTATCAAGCTTAACTTATCGCATAATAAATTAGGACAATGTAGAGGTAGCTAGATGGAAAAGATATAAGAATTTGATATAGAAATCAAGCTTGCTAAAATTGTCTAGGCTTAGGGCACCATCCAACTCATGACTGAGCTTGACCCATTCATTAATGTTGAAGAGGTTTGTGAGGCCTAGATATATAGATGGGAATGTTGTACTGACATAATTCAATATATGATTACAGTTACTTATCCCCCATAACTCAATCAAGAAAGAAGGAGATATTTAAGGCTCAAAGCCACTCACTACATGGTTAAGAGAGGAGTTATTTATAGGATAAATTATGAAGGCATCTACCTTAAATGTGTATCAAAATAAGAGGCTCAAGAGAATATGTAAAACCTACACCAAAAGATAGGTAGTGGTCATCCATTTGGGAACACCATAGCTCACAAAATCCTAAGAATGGGCTATTAGTGGTTGTCTTTAAGGATGCCCATGCCCATGCAATTACATGTCATGAATTCCAAACTTTAGAAAAATGAGAAATACATATAATAATGCCCTTACAACTTATTATTGAGGTAAATTCATTTTACCTATAGGGATTGAACTTCATTGGCATCATTAACCCAAAATCTTCAGTAGGTCATAATTTTGTACTCACTACCATATATTACTATACCTAATGGATTGAGGCAATGGCCACCAATAAATCCAATGAATAATATGTGATTCACTTCTTAGAAGAACACATCACAACTAGATTCAACACTCCCATCTCTCTAGCTTGTGACAATGTACCAACATTCATGTCAGCTAAATTCATTGAATAGGATAATGACAATTAGTTCACCATTAGGTCATCTTCTAACCACTATCCTTAAGGAAATGGACTGGTCAAATCAATGAATAAGAAACTAATAGATGTGATTAATAAATCAGCTATGGATAATCCTAGGGATTGACATAATCCAATTGAGTATGCCTTATGGGTAGACCAAACAAGATATAAGTAGGCCCTCAAGGTCTCACCCTATCTTCTAGTGTATGGATGACAACTAGTGTTCCCAATAATGTTGAAGTTACTAGATTTTCAATTCATGCAAGAATATATGGAACCAAATGACAAAGTAGATCTAGATTACTAGATATAATAGAAATGAAAGAGTCAAGGACTAAGGCCCTATAGACTTTTAGTAAACATAAAGCCATAGTCAAAAGATGGTTCAATAAAAGGGAAAAATTCAAAGCATTTAGTATCTATGATGTATTACTTCTATGGGATAAGGCCCATGAAAATAGAGGGCAACATGATAAATTTTCCCCAATATGGATTGGACCATACCATATTTTAGAGATCTTGGGTAATAATGCATTTTTTTAAGAGACCTTTAAGGTGATAAACTTACATATCCAGTCAATAGGTAGTTTTTGAAACATTACTTTATGGATATATCATCTAAAATTGCCTCTGAGTGATGAATAAATCATGGTAAAGGTAGTTCTAGTTTAGTTTCCTACTTTCTAGTTTAGTTTCCTAATTTATAGTTTAGTTTCATGTTTTCTAGTTTAGTTTTCCTACTTTCTAGATTAGACATTTTGTTGTTTCTTGTGATAATCTAAATTAGTTTACCTTGACACAACCAAAATAACATCCTACCTATTGGACTCCTATTCATGCTTAAATTGATATATAAGAAAGGAAAACTACAAGGGCGATCACAATTTGGGGTCTGTTCACAAGCCTGGTACACTTTTGCATCTAAGAAATTTAGGATTTGGGTATTTAATGATAATAATTTAAGGTTGTGTCACAATTGATTATTTATACTAGGTGTGTGAAATTTTATCTCAAACACCTCATATAAATTTATAAAGTTTTCTCACTCCATAAACCAAGCACACTTTTTATACTAATACTTGTTTGGAGGTGATAATCACTAGTATGGATCTAGCTGGTAGGGACATTCTGGTAAATTTTTTTTTATAACTACACTGGCTCATAGCGGTTTTGGCTCTCCTTTCATTCAAAATAAAATAAAATAATTGACTTTTTTAAAAAAAGAGATCAATAAAATCCAAAGAAAATAAAAAATGGATCAAAACCTCACATGATGAAATAAGGTCAATGTACCATGCATTGTTCTCAAAGCAATGAAGGAAGAAAGGAGAAGGAACCTAAAGGTATCTTTGTTAGGGATATGGATGTATGGATAGCAATAGAGTAATCCCTGAGATCCCTTAATTTAATAAGCTTTAAAATAAATATATCAAAACCTATAGTTGATCCAAGCCTTTGTAAATAACCTCATAATAAGGATTAAATAATATCACTTTAACACACACATATCCATGGATATGAAGGCAAGTATGTTGTATGAGGTAGTTGGGAATATCTTTCATATCAATGATTCAAATATTTTTTTGTAGCATGGTTCATGTCTGATTTAAAATTTCTAACCAAAGTTTTGAGTTCTTGAATACTCAAAAGTACTCCCCTTATAAGTCACCATTTGTTGTACCCAACATTCCCCTATTCTTTAAAAATGAATGGGGACCCACTTTGTTTTTTGATTTGGCCTATGCTTTTTAGTTTTCTTCTTAGTTCTCTAGAATTTTTATGGATTAATTTAATCTCAAAACCCATAATTACAATCAATGGTGTTTTACATTTCAGACTAATTTCTTAATGTCTTTTAGGAGTTTTGTACTCATGCAAGTTTTATACTTATCACAAGTTATATTTTTAAAAAGTTCTTAAGTTTAAAATTTATTAATCAAGATTTTTGTTTAGACATTAAGTTTAGAATTTTGTTCATCATAGAAACTATTCGAGACTTATTCATCAAAAATTTTACTCGAAACTTTTTTTTGAAAACTTTACACTTTGGAACTTATGTTTAGGATTTGTTCATCATAATTTATGTTCAGAATTTCCACATTGAACATTTGGTTCATGAATTTTGTTTTAAAGGATTTGGTATTCAAAAATATTGTTCAAACATCATTCCAAAGTATTTGGTCTTCATACATTGTGTTTAAGGTCTATGTTTGGAACCTTCAGTTTGGGAAAATTGTTTGCTCAATCCCAACATGAAACCCAACTCCCAATTACCAAATGCTCACTAGACTTATCCCGTAAATTGAAACTACTTCATGACACTTTCCAAATAATGTAAATATGTGGCTTCCCTACCAACTAAACTAATAGTATTTAAATTGTGTAGGTAAATCAAGTATATTATCTTTGAGCATTAAAATCATAGGAATTGGAATTGAATGCAAAAATATATATCAATAACTTGTAATTATTGATATGTTCATTGATCACAATCAAATTATGAGCTTAATACTACTCTTGAATAATCCCTAGCCACCTACTCATCTATTGTAAAGATGCAACTAATAGAAAGGAATTTTCATAGTCCAAAAAACTAAATTTGAGAAAACTAGGAAAATTGCAATGGTTTCATCATCTTATGTTTTTATAGGAGTACTAACACCATCCCAATTTTCCATTAAGGATTCTATAGAATATGTAGACATTATATTCAATTCTACAATATTCAGTGACAGGTATGCTAACTATTTAGAATTATGGGACTCCATTGATGTTGTCAAAATATTTTCTCATGAAGGAGATCTATCACTAACATAATGCCAATTAGTGATATACCTAATATCTCTCAAGAGATAAGGACTTCACTTAATGGTAGCCAAGCTTGAGGTTATGCCCTATATATACCTATTATACGACTTGTTCTTTACCAGCAAGGTGACACAAGATGTCTTCTTACATCACATGGTTCATAAGAAGGTTGTGGCTTACATCTTAGGTGATGATTTCCAAAGGTACTTATCTTTACCAATTCTAGATTCCATATTTGATATGCATAAGGTGGTAACATGAAATAAGCATAATTCAATTAAGAAAACTCTGAGCTCATGGCTTCTTCCTGGTGAGTCTATGGTCTTGAATGGAAAATCCCCCATACCTATTAGTAAATTTAGGATGGGGGTCTGCATTAGGATGGCCTTATAGAATAGGCTATATGGCATATGAAATATCCATTTTCTCCACCTAGACTAAGTGTTCCTTTTAGACATGTTCATGACCTCTAACATGACTTTTGCCTTAAGGAGATTATCAACTTAAACTAAGGGAACAAGTTATACATAAAGGTAATGGTCCAATTTAGTAGGGAGTTATTAAATGATGTTGTACCTCCTCAATTCTATAATGGGAATAGTCTACAAAGATTATGGGGATATTTAGAGCCCAACTACTAATTATATAAATAATCACATATGTAATTATTATTAATTCATGCACATATATGCATATACCAATCATAATACTCATATTGTAGAATATGTATATCCCATAGGTGTGGTAAGCTATTCATTAGGCCCCATTACCTAAGATATCTAAAATTATAATAGATACATTGGCACCTCATGGTGACTATTAGTTATACCAAAAATATACAGTGGTCATAGTCACTGGCAATAAGGTCAACCCCTTACGCCTCCCCAAGTATGTGCCTAATAAGCTCACAGAGTAATAAATTGCATACCAGCTTTGGTGGAGTGTAAAAGAAGATTTGATAAAGCATAAAAAAATAATGTTCTATGGGTCCCATATGATAATAGGTCAAATGTGTTGTATAATTAGAAATTTTTTTAGGGATGTAGGCAATAAAAAGAATCATTATCAATTTTATACCTTACCTCATAGATATTGAGACCCTCATGGTTAGATTCAAAACCATATCCATGGATTTGGTATTCTATACTAGTACATTCTCTATGACCATGATTTTTTGTTCTTAAAAATAAAATATAATGCCCAAGTCATGGAAAGGGAACAAATTATAGGGCTAAGAGAATAACATTTGAAGATTATACAAGGAGAACCTTCAATTTTAGTTTAAGAGATGTAGACAAGGCTTACACCCCTCAAAGGATGGACTACTTCAAAATTATGTGTCAATAGACCCCTATAATCGATATAATAATAAGGATATCCTTCTCAGGATACTTCCCAAGTATTAAAGGTTGTTAAGATAGATCTTGGAGTGATTGAAGCTAAGCATTGAGGAGCTTAAGAGGATCTAATTAATTTGGACTCCTCTGATGAAGGAAACCAAGATCACCTAGTTGCACCACCACTACAAAAATATATAGGAAAAGAGGTTGGTACTACCTTAATTTAGTGAGACTCCTCCCCATCATTGAAGGCTACAATCTACTATAAGAGGAAGCCAAGGGATCCTCCCCTCAAAAAGAACCCAATTGATAATGAACCACAAATAAACACATCTTTAGTTTAGCAATAAATAATAGTAGAAAAATAAATAGAGGAAGAGAAAGAATTAGAAAATTTAAATGCACTAAGCCCTAAAGATGACAAAGGGAAAATACCAATGAAAGATGATGAATTAGGTAAGAAGGCTCAGCCTTCAATCCCTTCTTCCAAAATTTTATTTGATTTAGTTCCACTTTTTTTAATAAGTTTATTTGATTCAATTCCCCTCAGTATTGTGGAAAAAACACCTCTACTTACACTAAAGATAGAGGATGTTACTTTTACCCTTATTGTTTATATTCCCCCAAAACTACCAACCATATCTATAATTTCCACTTTTGTGGAAATTCCCTTTGAGAATAAATAAGTGCAACCTAAGACTAGAAGGAGGGATTATAATAAGATTGAAAAAACATTGACAAGATCCCAACTCCATGTGTATTCCACTCAAATAAACTTACCAGTAATATCCTTAGGGAAGGCCAAAAGGGGAAAATAAGTATATATAGTCCACCCACTACCTCAATATGGAGAAGTGGATTGGTTTAAAATAATATGGTCCTCCCTTCCTGAATTAGTACTCAAAGGATATTTCGATCAAGAATAAGAGGATAAATCAATTAAGACTACAACTTATAAGGACACATAGCCAATAAACCTAGTGTAGCTACTCATCCCTATATGGAAAGCTACCTTAGATCAAAGGCTTCTCAAAAACCAAATTTCAAAATCACAGAGTTGCCTTTTAGAATCTTCATGTTTGATAAACCCTAAAGAAGCATCCAAAGGGTCAAGAAGAGTAAAATGGAGGATGAATCATGGAAATAAATCATTTTTGAAGAAAGTCAAAAAGTTTTTACATCTATTAAAAGGAACAATAGGAAGATAGGGCAGTCCCCATATATAGAGGACTTCAAGTACCTTGTTAAAAATCATAAGGATGCTATGATAGAATTACATTAGGGGACTAAAATATATAGGCAATATTTTTAGAAGGAATTATAAAAAATAAAATAATAGTAGTAAGCAGTCCGCATTCCTTATGGAATTAAGACTGAAGTTCAATAAGATGCATCAAAGCTATATAATGCTCTAGAAGCAATTGATGCAATGAGGGTAGAATTGGCTCCCCACATAACCCAAACTCATAAATTATTTAATTATTTGAATTAATATTATAATGAATTGATGTTATTTATTATTTATACTAATAATAAGGTGTATATCCATCTTGACTTAATGACACCATTGGAGGCATCAAACACCCTCAATTTGGTGTTAATTAGAACTCAGTAGGTTAGAGAGTGGATCAAAATAGTTGGGAAAGTAATGCCAAAATATCAAGAGCATTAAAATCTCATTTTATATATCTTATAATAATTAAAACTATATAATACAAGAGATAGTATAGGTAAGCTTATTATTAGTATTGATTTTGATCAAATTCTTTGTGTAGCATCCAATAACTTCAAGCAGAGCTTAAAAGTATTAGCACTTGAAAATAATTGAAGATAGGTTGAGTTTTTCTAGAAATAAGGTAAAAAAATTAGATATTTTCAAGATTAACTTATAAAACACTAAGGCATAACATGACAAGCTCCTTGATCAGGTTAACAGGGTACACAAACTTTCATTCATCAAGTTGGACATCACCAGACAACAACATGATGTGGGACACAAATGTTATCTTGATTTGGAATCAAATAAGAATACTAATGTTTCAAATTCTATTTCAACACAATTATATACAATAATGACTCCAATAATAATTGCATCCATGCAAACATCCCCTAGCCTTAGTTCAAAGGCTAATTTTGTAGACACCAATATAAAGGTGTTAATTTTGTACTCATAGTTGACTTTTGTTATAAATTAAGTATGAATGTTGTCCAAATTATTTTTAATCATTCACACATCACATCACACTATAAAGGCTAACTTTATTTTTTACAATTGTAAGTTAATTATGGATATGTATACATTTAGTTTTGAAACTACAATTATAACCGTAGTTTTAATTATGCCATGTAATTATAAATTTTCATGCACTTGGAGGATGAGAAGACCCCTCCCCAAGTCTATATGTATTATATAACCCTTATTTTCAAGGGTCAACAAAATTAATATAGGATCAAATCATATTTTTATTGTCGTAAATGTGTTTGGTTCTTTTTCATTCAAAATTTTGTGTAACCAAGTTTTATATGTTTGGTTTTTTGATTCAGTAATACTGAGTGTATAATAGGTATGAATAATTCCACTTGTTATGATTAGTATGCTAATTTTATATGTGCAATTTCTATTAAACAATTAGTAATTCTTATTTATTATTTTCAAGTAGGTAGATTGTCTCATCTTTTCAAGTGTGTAGAGTTGTTTTCTATGATATAGTTTTTTATTATTGTGATGTAGCTACCTTAAATACCTCCCTAATCTAAGTCATAATATCCTAAATATGGGTGTGTAACATCTACTCCAAAAGGATCAACCTTTGTCCCATATTTCTAATTTTCTTATATCAAATTTTACAATAATGCCTGATTATGTTTGTATGCGTGTGTGCAGTAGCTGCTAACAATAAACATTGGTTCTAATAACACTTTTCCATAGAGAAACTAGCCTAAAAGGTAATTATTTAAGACATAGAGCCTCTATTTTTTTCTCTACCCTTCCCCCTTTTTGGATTTTATTTATGATATCTTCTCACTTTATATTAGTATCCACCAACTCACCTAGTTTTAACCTTCTTTTAGATATCATCCATCCATACATAGTCCTAGTTAACAACCTACATGCTCTACCTGCTATTCCATCACCTAGTTTTTCAACCAAATACTTACAACTCATGACCTAGAGTGGATTTTACCTTCATTGAGATATAAAAACATTAGAGGCTACCTTATTATGAATTAGTGTGCATAAATTCTACATCAACAAAAACATCCCAAATATTCATCAAATAGTGGAAAACATTATCTAATAAAGTTGAACATAACATGTCCAATGAAAATATATTTCACTTATTCACTAATGAACTTCAATACAAACTATAATATCATGTGAGGAATATTTCTCCATAATATTTAAAATAATCTCTCGATCAAGCCAAATGTCAATAATTTCTTATATGAAGTTTTGAGCCTTCGTACCCTCCCATAGGGACTCAAAATGCTTATGAAAGATAAAAATAAACATGTAACTAATGATGGTGTTATGGATACCTATGATTCAATACAAAACATTCAATCCATTACTCATAGTAGTCCCTTGGAGCCTATTCTTTCATCATCAATTTCCAACAATCATTATCCTAGTTTTAAATTTTATCAAGTAAATAATGTAGATATCCATAAACCAATTTCCTTAGAAGATAATCAAAAGCATCTTCCTCAACATTCACCATGATATCTAAATCCTTATCAACCTAAAAAAATTAATATGATACACACAAATTCTATTCATGACATTCCAATTGGGGCCATTCTCATTATAATTTTTGCCAATTAATAAAGTTTGCTATGGAATATCTTCTTAGACCTAATTTTGATCATGAATCACTCATACGTATACATCAACAAGATGATGAAGTAGTGGCTAAGGCTCATGAAACCAGAACTAAAAATGAATCCCTTAATCAATAAAACATTTATTTAAGTATTTACAAGGATCCCCTTCCTAATCATCAAGCTAGTACTCCACAACCTCCCACTACAAACAATGTCAAAATTTTTATGGATCATAATACTAACATATACGATGAGAATGTTATAAATATTAATAATATAAGTAGAGTAGTTTCCTATAACTATCCTTATCTATCATCCAACTACAACAATTTTTAAACTTTTCATACTTTTTAAGATTCTTATCCATCTCATCTCACATAATTGAGACACACATAACCATTTCAATAAATTAAACACCACAATATATTAACACACAAATGTAAAATAAAATAACACAATTATACACTAACTCTCATACTATCGATATAAATTATACCCCTCCTTTAACAAAGATATCTCACTTAGAAATCCCAAAACATTTTATGAATGGTACTTCTTCCTTTGATTCACAAGACAACCAATTATTCAACCATGTCATCTAAGTCAACACAATCAAATACAATTAGTAAACCCAAATTAACTAAATCCAAATCAAATACACCCTAAAAAAATAAATTTAAATGCACTTTTGATTCACCCTCAAAGGAATTACTTCAACAATATGCTTCTTTATCCAATAAATTTCTAATGGGATATTAGGAATGGGATCCTATAACTAAAATTTCACATCTCCCATCTCAAATCCCTTTCTTAGAAATTATGATAACTTCCCCTCAACATAATAATTATTTAATTAAAAATTTATTTGAAATGAACATCCCTTTTCCCCTAACTTGTAGGTCAATACACTACTTTGTTCAGTTCTAAAAATAACATTCTCTCTCAACGTGAAGAAATGTATATTCAAATTGAAGAAATGGGAGATACTTCTCTTTCACTAAAATTCCCTATAAATTCAATTATTATTGATGAGATATTTATTTATGCATATGATATTCCATTATTAATTATCATAAAAATAGGATATATCCAAGTAAAGCATGTTTTGATTGATGAAGGTTCCAACACTTGCATGACTTCCCTTGATTTTATTAAAACACTTGTATATTCTGAATGTAATCTCAAATATAATCAAAGTACATGTCAAGGATATGACATAAGACAAATTCATCCTTAAGGTTGTTTTTTAAATCATATAATAATTACCCCTATTATGGTACACATCAAATTCACAATATTTAACTTCTCACTATTATATAACATCTTACTTGATCAACCTTGGACACACTGCATAAGAGAGATAGAGTTTTTAGCATGACAATGCATAAAATTTCCATATAATTATGCTATATAAGATATTAAAGGAGATAAAAATCCTTGGAATTTTTAAAAATTCCAAGTATGAGGTATTTTTAAAATACCTTCTATTACACCTTTACCTCGTATTCTTTTTCACAATTCACAATTCTATAATCACCCTATCAATTCTACTAGAGGTTATAATGATCACCCTAAATTAATACATAAAATAACACATATTATATTATATTTAGATTATTATAAACCTAATGATACTAATTTGAAAATCAAAACCTTTTATCTCTCTCCTCACATAATCTCTCAATTACCTCTTTCTTAAGACCTTGATCTTGTCAAAAACCATTAGATGAAATTCTTGTCACTCTCATAAAACTAAACACTTCATACATCATGCCTATTAAATAGATAAAATATTTGATAAATGTACCATTAATATTCACACTCTTGATTATGATAATGGATATTATTTAGATGATCCCTTTTTAACTTGTTTTACTCAAGCTAAAAATTTAGAGATATTTAGATATCATTCTTCTTTACAACATGATTTTAATTTTATTAATATAGTTATTAATCCTATAATATTATTTTCACTCAATTTTTCACCTTTGGATAGTTAGTTAAATCCTCCTCCACATTGAGTTAAACATTGGATTATCTCTAGTCTTGTGGGTCTTTAGAATAAAAGGGTTGTCTCCTAATATTTGTCTTTGATAGCGTATCACCTATATTACTTATTTTCTTGGATGAAAAGAGATAGAGAGAACATAAAATGAACCTAATATAAATATGTGATGCACCAATATGATCTCCACTATAATACCATATAATTGCACTATGGAAGATGATTCACAAGACTAGGTTCAACATCCTAGATTGCTCTAACATAAGTATTTCAAACATGAAGGTGATATACACTGTACTTCTCAAGGTAAATGAACAAGAGGTCTAATTTTAGACACTAATTATATTCATTACACTTAAATATAGATAATGAAACTAAATACACTTCATGTGACCTATTAGAGAGTAGACTACTTGCACAAAACATGAAAGAGTAAAGTGAACACAAGGATAGATGATTATCACTTATTATTAAAATATGCACTACTTAACACACCTAGAAAATAAGTTATGAAATAAAAACCAGATTGAAAATATTTATTTAAAGGAAAATATATTATTCAAACTAGTAGGGCTTCTTTATACTAGATGTGGATCTTACAAATTGAGCTAAAAGTGGATGTTCTTATAGAGAATGGTGAATAGAGAGAGAGAGAGAGGGAGGTGTGGTATAAGAATATTGAAAAGTGTAAATGAGATTTAAAATAGTAATTGGAGTTATGAGATAGTCCATCAAACCTCCAAGGCCATGTGTCTCATTTTTGAATCAACTTCAACCTTCCAAGTGGCATAGGGGTTACAAACTTGCTTGACACCTTAACTAACATCTTGGAAATTGCCCTTCTTTGCATGAAATGAGTGATAAATGGAAATTAAAACCATTAATTATAAATTAAATTATATGAAACCACTCATTTAAAAAATTTCATGCCTTAAGAAACTCCTTTGGCCTGCCATTCCATCATTCAAGTGCATAGGTGTCTTGAAACTCTTCATTTTCCATGCCTAGATTGGTCCGGGTGGCCTAAAAATCAAGTGTGCATCTTATTCATCTCATATAAACCAGATTAATGGTCTTAAAATATTTTATTAGGCCTAAAACACACCATTTTTTCTTTGACCAACTCCCAAGAACTCATTTTGCTCATTAAGCCATCACTAGGCCTAGTTTCCTTATAGCCCTAAGAACTTATAAATCTCCTTATGCAGGGAGTTGTGCATATGATATTGAAAAAATAGTGGAATATTAAAGGAAAAATTATTTCCTTATATCTCCATGTCAAATTTAATCCTTATAATCTGAGTGTAAGCCCATTTTTATGCCTTTTTCTCTCTTGAATTAGGCCTCATTAGGCCTCTTAGGATCCTATTTTATTGCTCCAAACATATAACACACATGTTAAATCACCAAAATGAGTATGATTAACTTTAAATATTTAATAAAAAACCTCCATGTCAATTTTAGGGTCATGCGACCCTATGAAAGTATGCAAACTAAAAAATGGCCTTACCACCTAGTCTCATTTTGAGCCTGTTTGAGATTGCCTTGAAAAATGGGATTGGTTTGATCATATAAATAATATTTTATTAAATTTTTTATACTTTAATGGATATTAAAAGTACCAAATTACCTCATCCTATGATTGGTAATCTCTACCCTTCTTAGAACACCTAAAAAATACCAAAAATATGCAAAAATAGGGCATTTATGGAAATTATACAAGTGAAATCAGCATAAAATTACATGTGGGTAACTTAATTTGAGTCATAAAAAACATAAAAGAGTTAAAAATCAAAATATTTCATTATATGTGCATTTGAGGCCTTTTGTCCATGATTGTTCACTATTAGGGTTTAAGCGATGTTTAAGACCTATTTGGGGTGTTAACGATTCTTCATAAATAATAGATCATTAAATTAACTCCTTAAACATGGAAAAAATTCTTATTATACCCATAAAATTATTTAAAAATTATTATAATCCCATAAAAAGTGTGGGAAATGGTATAAGCATCTAAAATTTCACTTTGGGTGGCCTACTTAGCTCTCTTGAGGCTAGAGAGAGGGCAAACATGAGTTTTGGGTCTTAAAACTTAATTTGAATATTATGAGATGATCAAAAACATATGAAACATCCATATAAATTATTATACATTCTCTATAAGTGATTTAATCCTTTGTATGCTCAATGTATATTGGTTAGGGTGCCCGGGGACTAAGACCTATCTCCTTCTTACTAGTCCTTAAGGGTATTTGATAAAAAGCTGAGTATCTTACCTCCTAGATTTATATGTATACTATTTCCATGAATATTTAATTACATTAGGACTATTCATGAATTTTTAATGCTTATTTCATGCCCTTGTATTTCAAAGAGGTGCCTTAGTGTCATGGTTGTCCTTTGCCCAAGGAGTGGGCAGGGTATGAGACAAAATAGTGGATACTTCCACTATTAGTCTGACTTTGAGTTGGCCATGGATGTCTTTCTCAAACCATGAAAACACTTTTTACCAATTTTTAAGTCATGGTCATGCCTATAGAGCCTTTAAAACACCAATTTTGCAAGACTAATTGTAACCTAACTATGTGTGCATTGATTGTGTATGAGGTTTTGAATCTCATTTTTATCAATATTATCTTAGTTTATCTTTGGTTTCAACACACATTATGACCTATGTACAATATGAGTTATACCTTATATTTATTTATCATATTTACCTCTTCATTATGCTTAAGATCAAATGTCTTTTAAGTAGGCCTATAGTCTATGTATGGTTATTTAGGGTAGTCTTGACTATGTCCTTTGAGTTCAAAACCCTCTTCTTTGATTTCAATAACCTATCTTTCTATTTTAACTTTTATATAGTATCAATAGGGTTTAGGACATCTTTCATACACATTTTTAAACATTCCTTTTAGGCTTAACATCGATGATTTATTTAGCCACTTGTAGGCATCTCTCTTAGGGTCTTGACCATGTTAGGAGATTTGAAGCTTCTATTTAAACACTAGTAGCCATTTCAACTTATTTTAATCTAATTTGAAGTATTTATAGGTCCAAATAATTTATTAACACCTTTGAAAACTTTGTATCACACTTTTCCTTGCTTATTTGTACATAGTATTATATAGATCTGTAGGTGTCCTTGAGGCTATTGACTATGTTCTTTGGGTTTGAAACTGAGTTCTCCCTATCTTATTATATTTGAATATGTTTAAATTAATGAAATAAAATTCATTGTTTGCATAGTGTTCTTTTTATCCATGACACTCTCAACCTCATTTGTCTCTTACCATCAAATACATAATTCATACATAGTGCTATAGATGGACTTTGACTATGAACCAATTCCTAGTACCTTCAAAAACTAGGTAAGTGACCAACTATGTCTTCAAGGAGCTTGAATTAAAATTGAATTTATCTCAAGGAGAATTGGGGAAGGTTCCATTATCTGAATCTCATTCTATTTTTGATCTTAATTTAGAATGTGGACCTACATACCTAGGGCCTATAGGTCATCTTTGACTATTTAGTGTTCCAAATAAATTTTTCAAAGAGTTCTTGAACATCTCAACATTTTCAACCACTAAAAATCATCCTTGTCACTCTCTCAATGTATCACATATCTCAAGATAGGCATCTTCATTATCAATCCATTTCAACTCACCTTCAAGCCATTATATAGACTAAAAGTATAGTCAAGTAATGTAGGTAGTCTATGAGTATATATTTTGAGCATCCTAATCAGTTTGTTCAATTTGATGAGGTCAATGAAGTAGTAAAAGAAAATGAATATAATGAATATATCTATAAAATCTTTTTTCATGACTCAAAGCATCCTCAAAACACTCTTACAATTTTTACAAACCTACATATGAAAGAGATACTTGATTCTCATTGAAAAGTGAGTATAGGGGATCCTATCATCAATTTTCTACACTTTTAAGAGTACAACATCATCTAAAAACCTTACACCATGATGTGTCACTAGTATTTGAACCAATTTGGCAATCAAATCTCTAGTAGACCTGCTCAAACACTAATAATATTTCAAAATGCAATCACATAAGATGAGTATGGATAAGAACACATATTTAGACAAAACACATGAAATCCATAAAAATAATGGAGATTACATGATAAATTAAGCACTATAAAACCTCTAAGATTGTCCATCATGAATATAAAATAGATAATTGTAGTATAATTAACTAAAACAACTTGTAAACCAATGCATTCTCTCTCTGAGTGAAGGCACCTTGTAGAGTTGTGTTGGTTGATAAAACCACCATGAAAAGGAGATCCAAGAACTATGAAAACCACCCTAAAAATATTTCATCTCCATAGTTTTTTGAGCTAGAAAAACAAGTTCAAGAATAGACCCCTCTTAGATGAAGAGGCCATACTGACATGTTGTCACTCTTAATGATCATTCATAAATAAGAAGCCACCAATCTACAAAATAATGACACCAATTTAAATTTTAATTTTACCCCTAACAATGTCCACATTTTAAGATTATAGCTCTCTCTCTCTCTCTCTCTCTCTCTCTCTCTCTCTCTCTCTCTCTCTCTCTCTCTCTCTCTCTCTCTCTTTCTCTCTCTCTCTCTCTCTCTCTCTCTCTCTCTCTCTCTCTCCAACTAATTGCATACGTGTTTTATGGAATAAGTTTAGGAAGAACACTAATTCAGACTTGAAAATTACTAGCTTAAAAACATCCTAAATGAGGTCAGGAAGGAGGACAATGGATGAGGAAGATTCTCCTTCACTATGTCATCATGCATAACTCACTCAAGATAAATCCAAGTCATGAAATAGGTAAATAAAGTCCTTTGTTGCATCAATAGGTAGTTATTATGAATGCTTGATAGGGTTTAGCCTAATGAAGATGAGAATATCTTATAATACCTCAGAGAGTCCCTTGATAATCACAAAAAATGAGAATCCTTTTATAAATAAGAAAGCATGGGTAATATAGAGAAAGGGAAAAGAGAGGGGAGAAGGAACACATCATCTAAGAACAATCAATGAACTGCCACCTTTCAATGAATGCTCCACCACACTTAATCCAATCTAGACTAACCCTTCATCGACAAGTTAACATATATTTTCTCCAATTAATTTTCAAGCTCTTCTCATTAGATGAGAGATCCACTAGAAAACAAGGTTTGTTTTACATGATGAGTTACAATTAAGTATATTGGAGAAAATATCTTTATGATTCTAAATAAAAATAAATGCTCTAACTACTTCTCTAATGACCAGATCTCTTTAATCTAATATTCTACATTGCTTCCCACTTGCTTTCATTATAAGGACAAAATCAACATATCTTGAATCCGAATAGGCCATGCCATGTCTACTTTGAGTGGTCATAAGTACCTACTTTGTCAAGGATGTGGCCATTTTAGAAGATGAGACACTTTTCCATAACCATTCATATCTACCCCATTTAATATCTAAACATAGGTCTACTATAGATGAAAACCAATCTCATTTATTGGTTTTCCTATAGTCATCCTATAAATGAAAATCTTACATGCCATATAGCTTTGTTCTTGATCTCTATTAGGTCTAAACAAACCTATTCTACCTTTGAACCATAAGAAAGTTGAGGACTCACTATTTCTATAGATCTTATTTAAAGAGCAATGATCACAGTCTCAAAACAATATTGTGACCCCAAAAAATAGGCCCCATAAGTTATAAACATTTGAACCAAATGTCAAGACTATACTTTAATGGTGACACAACTTTATCATAACCATCTTGACTATGACTAAGTCTGCTTATGACATTCGATCAAGATATAATGGTGATGGTATGATCCTTGCAAGAATTTTTTCTATTTTGACTTAGGTTACAATTGTTCTCTATTTCAATTTTTGATAAAATCCATCGATCTTGATCCAGGCCTTCTCAAATTATGCCAATTGGTAGCTCTTCATTCATTCTCAAGATCTTGATATCATCTCTTTGACTCTTTAACCTCATGCACATCATATATCTCCCTTTTCATGGCTCAAACATGTATCATTGATTTACCCAATAGTTACCATGGTTGTGACACTTGGTAGGTGTGCATTTATATTTGATATTTATTGATTTATTAACTTCTTTCTCATCATTGGTCTACTTTGGTACGATAGATCATGCACCATTGATATATTTGGGCCCACTAGTCTTGTCAATCACCATGCATTGTTATATTTCTATTCAAGTACCTAAGATCTTGACATTTGTCATCAACATGTTTAATGTTGACCTTTTAACTTGATGTTCATCATTGATCTTAGATGCATGATCAAACATGCACCATTAGATTTTTGAGACCCACTGACTAGTTCTATCTCCACTCACTATTAGATCTTTGATCTTACTAAATGTTAGCTATTAATCTTAAAATATTTGAATTTAAACAACTATTTTATGAGGCCCAATTTTGATGTATTTGCACATGTCTTACTCTTTTGGTTTAACTTTGATGCTTTATATCTTGAGATAGAAAATACATCAAGATAATAAATTTGTAGAATATGATCTAAGCATGAATAACTTCATGTCCATGTTATCTCTTAACTCTAAGAGACCTCCCAGACATACTTATAAAATGCATAATCAAGATGACTAGTCTATTTTTACATGATGTGTGATGCTTGTCTAGCTCTTCTAGGCTTGTGTAAGTCATTTTCCCCTTCAAAGCTCTGATGAACTAATGGGAATTTGAGAAGCCTTGCTTCATTCTCCTTATATGCCATGAAACACCATGAGAGCCTATTGAATCCTTTATTTTACAATCTTAGACCTATTTCCAAGTTATTTGATCATTCACTCAATCAGGGACTCTTGTGTTAAAAAGTGTAAATTTGTACCCTAAATTTAAAAATTCATCTGATCAAATTATCACTAGAATTTTTTGCACTATATCTTTATTTTAAAGATCATCCACACCTATGTTGGTTAGCATATTTGTTCATGATTCTAAAGTTACTAACATTTGATCATTATGTTTTAGGTCATAGCTCGAATGTAGTCCATTTAGAATGTACCATGTCTAGTTTTATGATTTAATAATGATTTGATATTTTACCAACCTTTATTTTATTGAAATCAAGTGAAATTCATGTATAGTTAGCTTAAAATCGTAACTCTAATTACCCTAGCTTATTTCCTTTGAATTGAATTCAAATTTGATGGGACTTTATACATGGGAACATTTTAATTATGCTATGGACTTAGTTCAATTTTTATCCTAAGGCTTAGTCATATTTTTCAACATGACCAAACCTTAGGCTAAAATTTTTTATGCTTGGTCCCTCCATGTCCTATAACCTCCTGGTATATTTTATTAATAGCATCATCTTACTATCACCTGGTCCCTTTGTTATAAATCTTAACCCAAAGTCTTACCCTAAGGTTTATATTATTTATTAATAAAAACCTTAGGATAAGACTTTAAGTTTGGTATTTTATTTTGTGGGTCCCCTTTAGCATGTTTTAAAACTTAGCTTAAGATTTTAGCCTAAAGTTCTATTCATATTTATTAATACAAATAAAAGCATTAGTCAAAGACTTCAACTTAAATTTTATGTTCCCTAAGCACTAACTTAAACATCAATGTTATTTGTAAGGTCAATGGTCCAAATTTGCTTGGATGATCAAGATCCAATGGTGTGAGCTTAAAAACAAATATACTAACCTTAAGTTAAAGCTCGAGCATCTTTCAAGGATCAATGGCATGAATTTACCTAGTTAGGATTGATCTAATGATGTGTATTGAGTCAAGACTTCAAAGGAACCCTAAGACAAGTGAGAACGTGACAAGTGTCACACTCACAGCGAAAGAACATTGAGTATCCAATAACATTTGACCCTACAGATCAACATACAATTATCCATATTATTTCATACAAGGATGATCAAATGACACATAAAAATTTCAAAAAATTAAGGATAAATGTAGAGACAACATGTGGCATACTTGTGGGACATGAATTAAAGCTTGATCATCTCTCAAAGATTGACGGTATGTGATGTAGCATACACATTCTAATTAATGGTGTGTAGAGCAGGAGGCATAATTAGGTATATCAAGATCAATGAAGCATGATTGTTCTGTGCAATTAAGATCAACGGTGCATAGAAAACATTGAAAAGTTATGGCAAATGTAGAAATGACAAGTGTTAAAAATATGGGGAATAAAATAGGCAACTAATGGCATTCAATTTCTTAGATCAAGATCAATGGTCTATGTTGATCCATGTAGGGATGATCCAATGGTGCAAGATCAAGTGAGAATTTTTAGAATACAATGGTCACATTTTAAATATTAATGAATAAGATGCCATGGCTATGTCATGTCATATCCACATAAGATTGATGTGCCAACTTAGTGATTTTGGAGACCCAAGAAATACAAAGGTATAAATATAAAAATCTAAGCACAATCTAAGACATGAAAATTTCATAAGTTCAAATATCTACCACTATTAAAGCACTAAAAGGAACCTTCAGAAAAAACCTTAGCACATCTAGAATATCTAGTCCGACCCTATGATAATTATAATCAAGATAAAAAGATTATAGTTTAATCTAAGAAAGGGTAATTTGATCCAAAATTAAATTATAGACCATTGGTAAATAATTTAGATAACTTAAAGCCATGGAAACATAGAAAAGTGTCTCTAGAGAAGATGTAGAGTTCTATCTAACATCAAACATAGAAGGATGAGTTTTTAAGGATACATAATTTGATGCCACAAATTTAAATACTAGGGACAAAAATTGGTCAAGCTTGTTCTATACTATTGAGAAACAATATCCCATCACAAGAGAATAAGAGAAGAATGTGTCAATGAGAAGGCTCTACTATAACATAATTCTTATTCAAATGATGGGTCTCCATTATGTTGTAGCAAAACCTGAGATATTACATTGTATGGATGTTCTCTCTCCTATTTTTAGAGATGGTTAAATTGATAAGGGCATGTTAATCAATGATAATATCCACATAAATATATCCTATACATCTACCATAGCATTTAAAAACTAATAAAATCTACCTAAACCCCAAATAGACCAAACCATAATCAATAATTGGGCTAAAGAAAATGACTTGAAGACCATCCTTGCCCTATGGTTATATTATAGAAATCTAGTGTTTTTATCTTTCAATGGTAACATTCCCATTAGTTAGTTAGACCTAGGATAAGAATGATCATGACTTTGATAAATAGGTAATGTGTAAATCCAACCACCACATATGTGGACAAGATTTGGGTTCCCTTAGTCTATTTTATGGTTAAAAAATAGCTCACCGCTCCCCTTGGTGAAGTGGTCAACACTTGTTTTAGTAAGCAAATATTTGCATTTAAGAAGAAAACTAGGAACCAATTCTACATGATGTCATACCTCTTATATGCCTTGATTTCTACCACAGAGATCCCCAACCTAAGAGAATGGTTACCTAAGGCGACACAGATAATCTTCCAATATTATTCAAAATTTCACATATTCAAATACAAGGACCACATCCAATTTATATGTGATTATGTTTATCCAACCCTATCTGAGGCCATAACTAGGAATCTAATGCTAAGAGTCATCCCCTTAACCAAAAATACAATTGAGGCCATGGGAGACACCTATTTATATCCAGATTACATAATCATCAAGATTGAAAGAATATAATTCACTCCCTTTAGATTACCAATCCATGTGCCAAACAAGTTAGATGAATAGGAGGTGGCTTACTAAAGATGTAATGGAATAGATAGTTTGTGCAAAACTAGGAGGAAGGTATTGCTTCATAGCTTTCCCTTAAACATTAGAAGGATTATTTTTGCACAATGAGCCAACATTGAAGTTGCTTCCAAACACATGACCTCCTTCGATCTCTAAGTGGATGGTCCAAGGTAGTGGGATCCATAGGGAAAGGTTAAATAACACTTAAAGGCCAAGGGAATTAATCTAAAATATGGTCATCAACTTGGTGCTTTTGACCCCATATATATAAAGGCATCTTCATTATTTGAGGTCACCTTCAAGTTGCAAAATCACAACATCAAACTAGAGTGCAGAATGGAAACGGAGCAAAAAGGGGATGATGATAAATGGTAGCTGGGGCCAAAGTAGTACCATTTATTGAGTGATGAACCTTCTATACCTCCACCAACCTAGCTATAGATAGAATCTAGACCTAATGCAAAACTTGAGCAAAGGCTAGAGGAGTTAAGTCCAAGTGAAATTTCATCTTCCTCAACTCAAATAGAGGAAGAGGGATTGCTAGTGGAGGAAATCCATGTGGTAGCATTAGACCCTAGTGAAATAATTGAAGATTCTCTAAAATTACTATCATCAGACTATGAGTCTAAGGATGAATAAATAGAAGTATCCAAAGAAGAAAAGGGGAATAAATTGATGGACCTAGTTCCTATAGACCCCCCCCAAAATAAAACCTAAATTGGCCATCATCCAAGTGAAGGCTAAGAAGCCCAAGGTGACCTTCACTCATCTTTTGAGTGAAGTTAATCTATTCAGTGAGGAAAACTTGATTTAAGGTCCAACTATCCTTGAATGATTCATCTATGGAAAATTGTAAAAGGTACCTACCATGCACCATCTAAGAGAATCAATTGGAGCACAAGTGAAGACTCCAGATCCAAAAGTGATAGAATCTTCAGTTAGTTTCAAGTTTGACCCAACCACTACCATTTTTTTGAGGGTAAATGAGAAGAAAGACATGATTGGTGGAGAATAATTCACTTTCAAAAAAATTGAACCTTTTGTTGGATAGACCCCAGTTAGAGGAAAAAATATGTGAAGATCTAATATTTGAATCAAATGTTCTTAAAGTGGCTTAGACTTAGACAAATCAATTATAGACAATGATCTAAGGCATTCTAAAGAAAAATAAAAAACTAAAAGAACAAGCCATCTTGTCAATTTAATAAGATAGGTTTATGTAATTTGAAGACACCATGACTAATCTATTCAATATTTTAAAGTCATTCAGAAATAAGTTGGATGCAATAAGTAAATAAAGTACTAAGGCTACATGCCAAGTTGGCTAATGGTATGCTTCGAGCTACCAAGTAATGGATTTGATCAAGGTCTTTACTAAATATTAAATCCTTGAATTTAGGACAATTACCCTAGTCCACCTTAATATGGATATGGCTATATTAATTGATAAGATCAAGGCCCTAAGTAGCTGGTCTAAGTAGATGGAGGGAATTTCTAAGGACCTCAAACAATACAAAGATAAAATGTTACACATTTTGGATAGCTTGATCAAAGATACTACCACACTTAGTCCCTTGGGTCTAATAACTTATGAGTATTTCAAGCACAAAACTACACAATCCATGCAAGAGGTAAGAAATCAAGGATAAGGAAAAATAGGGGTTGATAACAAGAAGGTCATGGGCCTACTTTTGTCATCAAATAAGAAGATAAGAAATATTAGGGGCATCAAGAAAGCCTTAGAGAGGGTTGAAAAGGATCTCAAGGACCTAGAATATCAAGAAAGAGAGTTGTTCATGAGACCTATCATTGATCTCCAACTCATCAGGGAACATCATTATAGAATGAAGATCCTACAGGGGAAACAAAAGACTATGACAGAAAAAGGGTCTCCAAGTTATTTAAGATAGGAATATTATTTTATAATTAAACTTGTATACTTTTGAAGAAAGTAATATTCTTTTGTAAAGGCATGTGCAACTTGTAAAGCACATTGCCTATAAGTCAGTCCATTAGGGAATGTTTAGTGTATTCTAGAATATATGTGGAAAGGGCAAATTTATTAAAACTTGTACTTTTGTAATTGGATATAACTAACCAACATGATTTCTTGCATCCTATAAAATGTGCATTATCAATTGTAAATAGGGGGATTTATTAGAGCCAAGAGTTAATTGTAACTTTTGAGTAATTAATATAAACAAGGAATTATGCAAAGTTTATCTAAATTTGCTTATGTATTTTATTATCCTATCTTATCTCTTATTTATTTGTTCTAATTTATAGATTTGAATAGTTATTATGAAGTCCTAATGTGTACATTTTGAATTCAGATTTGTTAACTTGTGTTAATTCTAGGTTAATTAAATGTTTTAGACTCATTTCATTTGCTTACTCTTCTTGCATTTTGGCTAATGTTGTTTGATTATAACGGTAAATCTTTAAAGTGAACTTTATCCTTATTTACTTTATTTCACACCATCCTTAGATGTTTTCCTAGTGTATGATAGGATTTGAGCTTATGCTACTTCATGTCATACATTGGTTAAGTGCATTCCTAGATGATATTTAAACTTTGTCATGATATTTGGAATGAAGATCATTAACAACACTTCTCTACCTTACCTTTCCTTTTGCTCCTTTTTTAACTAGATCACTCTAACTTAACTTTCATTATAAATACCCTCTTATATTAGTCTTTAGATTAGTTTTTAATCATAATTAACTATTCTTAGCATAACATACTTCATATTTTACAAAGACTGAATTTTGGCCATGGTGGCTCCCAGCCACCAAATATTATAAATATTGTGAAATAGTCCACTTGCTTTGCCTCTATTTCATCAATAAATAATAAGACTATCACAACCTATAGCTCATGCACTTAATTCTTAAAATTCTAAAATGAAAAGTGTTCTTAAACACTATAGGTACCTATGATACATATTTAGGCATCAATAAGGGGAGCTTCATTGATGCTAGAAGGAGGGCCTAATAGATCTTTATAGATTTGAAGTATTGTTGTTATTTTTATGAATTGTGTTCAAAGATAGGTGTAACCTTTATACAATTATGTCCATTTTTGTTCAATTATGTAAATATCATTGATCTTTACAGTTTTAGACCCATCTTTCTCCATATTTTAGACAAAGATCAATGTTATTTGAAGGTATATGCTTAAGCTTTGTCAATTCAATAGGTTTGAGGTCATTAATAATTGTTTTGATCAAAGATTGTTAGATCCTTTGCTAATTTGATATTATTTGATCTTAAACATGTAAATATCAATCATACTTATATATTTAGATACATCTTTGAGATAGCTTAGTTAAACATTATTGTCTTTTGTCATCTTTTATATAAATCTTTGTAAAATTTGCTTAATGTGTAAGTCTAATCCTTGTCCCCTATAAAGATAAGATTGACACATCATATTTCAAATAGGATTCAAATCCACGAGCTAGAATTACCAAGAATTAGGACAAGGTCATATTCAAAGACTAGAGAATATCTAATTTCATTATAAGTGCATAGGAGAACTACGTAAGACAAAGGTAAGCACAAAATTTCAAAGTCTTTACAAACTTCACCAATTTAGAGTGCTCTTGTGTTCGATCCCTATCAAGGTATGGCTTGGCTAGGTGGTTCTTGAATCAATGTGTTAGGTGTGGTACATCACCTTCCTCATAATATTAAAAACATTTTTCCAATGTTTAGTCCTAGTGGCATTATAACTACTAAAGAACACATTAAGAGTTCTAAAGTTGTATTAATATTGTTGAATTTGACTCATGAAGATGTAGCATATACACTATTTATTTTAAATTTTAAAGATGTTTCATATGAATAGTTTCTAAACCTCCCTAAAAATTACATTACTAGTTGGGTTTATTTTAATAATGTTTTCATTGACCAATTTGGTAAAATCATTAGTCATTGTGTCATATACTAGAAATTTACCACAGTGAAAAGGGATGCAAATGAGCCCATAAGAGCCTTCAATGCTAAGTTCTAAAAAATGTTCAGTAGGACCATAGATCCTTATATACCTAATGAGGATTTAGCCTTGGAAATATATATGGATGCCTTGGATCTTATGACTTATATGTGTATAAAGAGAGATATTGGGGCCATGAACATATTAGCTTTAGCTTATGTTGAGGTTGTGATCATTAATAACCAAATTCAACCCCAAGGACAATTATCATACTCCATTCCTAATGTCAATCCATATTTACCTATATTTTATTGTATTCCCAATGCTAACCAAAGTTTCCTTCCCTGAACCAACTTCTAATCTTTGACCAACTACCTTTGAGACATGCTCATCCTACTCAAAACTTGAGATTTCTAAACAATTCTACCAATGGATCTCATCTATAGGACTAGAGAGATTTAATGCCTACAACTAATGGTAATACTCAAGTTCATAATTATAAGGCCCCAAATAATGAGAGTGATTCTATCCTCAAGATGGTTTAAAAGCCTAGTAATGACTTCCTTCAATTGTAAAATCAAGTAAGCAATATTAGAGAGATCTTTGGTATGAATTTCTCTTTTCAAATGTTCAATAGGCCCACTGCTAGATTGTAGAATGATATCTACCACAACAACAAGAATAAAGATCCATCTGATAACAAGAATGTGCCTAATATAAATCTTATTGGTGTTACTTTACTTGACTATTGTAAAGTCCATTGCACTTATAAGCATGTTGAAATATACTATGTTGAATTTTGTAACACTTTTGAAGCCTTACAAGAATAATTAGATAATTTTGAATTTGTCACTAATAAATATTGTGATGCAAGTATATTAGGATCTTCAAGGTCATATAGATCTTCTAATTCAACTCTCATGGTGCAGACATTTGAGTTCCCTTTCCAATAGGACAATGAGCTTGAGGATATTCCTGAAGAGATTCATGATTTTTAGAAATTTATAAAGAAGACTCATCCTCTAAGAAATAGGGAGTATAATCAACCATTAACCACTTCAAATCCTCCAAATAATTTTGATACTCCTAATAATACCTCAGACAACAATATAAAGCCTCTTAAGGGAATTACTTATAAACCCAGTGCTGATGCATCTAACTCTTCCAATAGGACTAGGTATAACATAGTAGAGGATATGAAAAATATCAAAGCTAACATTACCTTGCATGATTTGACACAAATTATTGAATAGAGATATCTATTGTTGGAATCTTTATCTAAAAATCCTATTGAGTCTCAAAATCTTATACATGGTAATGTTGGAATACATAAAAGTAAGGCATACATTCCTTCTTTCCTACTTATAGTCAGGATATTTTGTAAGAATTTGCATAATAGTTTTTTGGCTTCTGGTGCATCCACAAATATTATGCCTAAGGGTATTTTTGAATAATTAGGCTTGACTCCCATTAAATATGATAGATTTATGACTCAATTAGATAAATCAAGAGTCAAAGTGATTGGTGAGTTGTTAAATGTTCACATGTATATTACCTGATAACCAAGGATCTAATAGTTCATTGATATCTAAGTGGTGGACATCCTTGATGCTTATGGGATGCTTATGAGTAGAGACTGGACTAGGATCTTGAATGGTTACATGCCAACAAATTGTTCACATATGTGGTTTCCTTATAAGGGAGTCCCCAACCAAATCAAGATAGAAAGGGGGCCTAAAATGAAACATATGATCACTGAGTATAATGCAATCAAGGAGAAGTTCAACATGGTTAACTCAGATCTTGGTGTTTACACTCTTGACACCATAAAGGTATGTAACTCTCAAACTTTTCATGCTTTCTCAAGATTATAAAACCTTTATTTTGATGGTGCTAGAAGCAAATCAAGTTCTAGAGTAGGAGTGGTATCAATCAATCCCATTAGGAAAGAATAAAATTCCTCTTACAAGCTTTAGTTTTCATACACCAATAATTTGGCTGAGTATGAAGCACTTATTATTGGATTACAATTTGCAATAAAACATGAGGCCAAAGAACTATTAGTTTTTGCTGATTCTAAAGTAGTGGTTAATCAGGTCAAGAGTAAATATCAATGCCTAATGGAATATCTAGTACCCAACCTACACATTTCCATGGTCATGCGACTTAGAGATTAGGAGTCTCTTATTGACCAGATCCTTGAGCTTATCCTGATTTACAACATAGCCTTCTAGAGAAAATTTCTTATCACCCTTATGAATAGAAGAATTAGAAATGATTAACTTTGGTTTTTGTACCTA
The DNA here is from genome assembly GCA_037957365.1 of Torreya grandis. Classification (NCBI taxonomy): domain Eukaryota; kingdom Viridiplantae; phylum Streptophyta; class Pinopsida; order Cupressales; family Taxaceae; genus Torreya; species Torreya grandis. The sequence goes on from JARHVA010001270.1 coordinate 2,058,347, forward strand.
ATTTTTTCCATTCTCAGACCTTCTAAGATCTCTATATAAGTTGACATAATTTTAAGACCTCTTAACACCATTTAGACATAATCTAACAATATGTCCACTCTTATGACAATTCAAATAAATAACATCATTCAACATACCTTTTAACTAATCTAAGTTATCATTTCTCCAAAACCAATTGCTTCTTCTTCCAAGGATCCATGAGGACACATTCTTGATTGACTTCCTTTTATTGTCCTTATCTCTAGGACCATACTTATTACATGTATAACAATGACCATGAAATAAAATATCATACCTTGAAACATTTGGTTGTCTAACTAGTTTTCTTTCATTCCTCTTGACCTGATCTGACTTATTTTGATCTTCTTCAAGATTTCTTATTTTGACAATAAATTTATCATTCTCATCCATCAATGAACATATTTTGGTTTCCATTTAAATTCTCTCATCCTCTTTAGCTCTTATACTTGAAATTGCATCCATTAATTAACCTTTGAGAACTTGGATAGTCTCCTTATCATTCTTATCTTCTTTATCCATGTCATCCTTTATTCTAAATAATTTCTCTTTCAAACTTACCTCAAGATAAATAACGTGGGATTCAAGACCTTTGATCATATTTATCATCTTATGATTATTCTTCTTTTTCTCATTCAGTTCAGAAAGTGCACCCATGAGCTCAACTTTTAGATCAACTTCTTCTTCATTGTCATGGCAAACTTATTTATCAAACATGATGTCCTTTTATTTTGAACACAAAATTGTCTTGGCATAAAATAGCTAAACCTTGAGATCATTTATAACATTATCATCCTCTTTGGCATGTTTCTTTAAAGTACATATCTACTCTTCAAGAGCCTTGATCACAACCTTCCAATATTGATTCTCTTTCTTTAATTGTTTAGCCATATTGTGATACTTAGGATCTCCTTCAATTTATTAAGCTTCCTCAAAAGGACCCACTCTGATACCAATTTTTGGAAGTAGCTATTGAGAGGGGGGAGTGAATTAGTATACAAAAATACACACTCAATTCTAAAACCATTCCATCATTCATCAACTCGATCTATCAACATAAACATGAAAGGACATATATCCAAAGTATTTACAAGAGCATACATCACATCAACACATCATCTACATGGGAAAATCTCTTAGGAGATAAAACCCACTAAACCCTGTAAGATGGACTACAATCTATAATGACATGATCCAATTTAGACCATCTATAAATTATCAAGGAATTATCATCCCTTATTTTAGTGAGACTATAATCCCATAAAGAGCTACTATACCTATCTACTTGAGCTGCCACAATAACTAGACCTTTAGCAAGTTTCACCTTACAATGAGGCTTCAACACCCTTAGATGTTAAGATACCATAATAAAACCTATGAACACATCCATTTTTGTACTTATGTTTTCAACAACTAATGATGGACCTCTTATTATCACTCTCCACCTTCACTCATACTCAAATAGTAAGAGCACTATTCTATTAACAAAATTATGACAAGTCATACAAATAGTCCTCAATCTAGTCTCCTCATCAAATCATCTAATAGTCACTCTACCTCTCCTTTACTCCACAATTCACACACCTAATCCTCTCTCAAATCTCACTCAAGTCTTTCTCAAACAACCTCTTGAGCATACTCATCCATTCTACCTCTTCTAGGCTTATTAGGTCCAATGACTTATATGATCACCTTTAGTAACTTACTCAAAAAATCATGTTTGATATTATTTACTCTCTAATAATCCTCAATAACTTGTACCTTCTATTTCAAAGGTTATTTCCTTTTCTTGGTTTCACACATCATCAGCCCTCAAAGTCTTTCACTTTAAGTCTTACAAGTCTAGAAACCAACACATTTAGTTTCACTATTTATAGATCAATCATGACCATCACCATCTTGGCCAGAAATTAAGCATGCCTTAACACTTAAGGCATCTATCTCATCAAGACATAACCTAGTACAATCTGCATAGGTTGGCCATAGCATCTATGGGTTGCCCTTAAGCAACTACACCTTTTAATAAGGCCCTTGTAGTTGTTATAGGTCTCATGGAGACCTATTCACCCATTTATCACATCATCAAGTAAAATAAGAACATCAAATCACTTCCAAATGTATATATCCACACTACATGATCCCTTAGTCCTCCCTAAATTATTATAGTCATTATTTCACTCTTATATTCAAGCTTAATCAACATTTTATGCACATAGTCACCATGATTGAACACACACTCACCATCTTAAGATTTGTTCATACTGTATACAAATGTTCAAACCTTCATAATTCACATAGATAGTCTTCATAGAGTCTAAAACACTCCCAAATAGCCAATTCATCATGAAACATCAAAATACCATCTACACAAGCTCAATTATCCTTCTCGAGTCCCTTTTAGAATAAGGATAAACACATACTTAAATTTGAACCTTAATAACTATGACTGTACACACTTTTAAATCTTAAAATATATATTTTTGAATTTTCCTTGGAATCCTCTATAAGTTCACTTTTTACACCATGAGAAAATTCTTCCTAGATCAAAAGTATGGCCAAAATACAAAGCACAAGTTTTTTCTTTATAAATTCAAATGTTCAAAAGTAAATAGTCATAGATAAAATTCAAACACCATAATCTCATCTCATGTACCATTTATCTTGTTTGATCTTTAACATAAAGTCTACCAATGCCAAATGTTAAACCTTGAACATTTTGACCTCACCTCATGCAATCTGGCAACTTTGACCTCATGTGTTCTATTGATCTCTTGTATGTAGCTCAATATTTAACAATGATAAATAGATATCACTTTGACCTCTTGACTTTAATATGCTCCATTATCTCTATCTATGCAATCAACTACTCACCATTGATCTTTGATATAAGCTCAATATTTATCTCTACTTAGTGTTAAACATCATGCACTTATCCTCATCTCACTTCTTCATAACATCTTGGAGTAATGCACTCCATATATGTTTATCAAACTTTAAATTGTGCAAAAATGACTATGGGAACCTTGCTTATCTACCTAGAAGGCCAAATTTTCATAATTATAAATTTTAACTCACTCACTTGCATGTTCTTAAATTTGGACCATATGATTTCCTCACATAGGAGAATCCAACCATGTGACAAACTTATCTTAGAAACCTCATATGATTTAGATATATCACAATTAAAATTCATTCTGAAAATATTCTATCATAGAGCCAACTATGCTTAGATCTTCCTTGTGAGGCCAACTTTGCTCTTTCATAACTTTCATTGAGCTTAGTTGCATGATCTAAAATTCAGTGCATCAGATCCTCTCACATAGGGGATTCCATACATATATAAATATACTCTTAAAACCTTCACATGTGTTATATATGACATAAAAAATATTATTATTTATCTCTATTTGAACATAGAAAACATTATAAAAATGCTTGGGAGCCCAACTTTGCACATGCATATCTTTTGTTGTGCTACATCACATGACCTAAAATTTAGTAGATAAAAACTAGGTATAAAACTGAACAACCCCATATTATCACCTTCTCTTGAAAAATCCATGTGTTTTATATATTCTACCGTCAAAATTCTTACTCGACTCTTTCTTGCCTCATGCAAATTTGGCTATGGAAAAACACTATCAAAAATCCTAAGAGCCCAACTTTGCACTTGTATATCTTTTGACGTACTTAGGTGCATGAACTTATATTTGGTACATAATAACTAGGGACTAATGTGATAAAAACCATGTGACCAACTCCCCCTGAATCATCCATACATGGTAATGGTGACATCATCAAATTACCTACTCAAATTTTTTACCACTAGACCCAAAGTGTTTGGATAAAAACTATGGACAACTAGATGAATTTTACTTACGCACACAAGCACTCAAAGCTTATAAAATATATAAGGGAAAATTTTCACATGCTTAATACTCCATACTCATCCCTGAAAATCTCTAACCATGCCAAAAATAGAATATCAATCAGGCCAACTTCAAGCACACTAGGATAAACACATTGCACACTTTGTCATTGTCACATAGACTATCAAGGCACTTTATCCACTCACATAGACACCTTCATGACATCATTTACAATTCTCAAACATGTCTAATTAGGGTCTATCATTATCTTAGTTTCTAAAATTTGATAAAATAAATATACCCTTTATGAAATAACTCTATGGGAACTTTTCTCTAATAAATTTATTGGTTAAACTACTTACATACTTCCTTTTGTCTATAAATTCTATTATTTTAATTCTTTGATAATTATTATATCCCTTATCCAATAATTATTCTATCCCTTGGATTTATTTTTCAATTTGGGCACTTTTTCTATTGATTTTCTAACAATTCAGATAATCTAAGATAAATACATTACAAATAATTTTCAACATTACATACTTATCATGATATATATTTTATTTCACTTATATGACCATATCTCTCTCTTTCTTATAAGAAGCATGTACATTCTTTCTATCTTAACCTTTCAAGATAAATTGCAATGACTCACTTTTCACATATGTTAGGGGCACATTACTTGCCTTTCTCCTTAGCACACTATGATTTTACACCTTGTTGAGGATTGTTTGAATCCCTCATTCTACATATACTTTAAAATCCTTATTTACTAAGTAATTTTCAATTCTAGTATTTCAAAAAAAAAAAAAATATGGAAAAGATTTTAAAACATGCAAATAATTCAAAAGTTAAAAAAAATTAAATATTTTTAAAAATTTAAAATTGGGGCCTAATAAATATTCTTCAATTATTATTATCTTAGTTCTTTCCATAGGATATTTATTCTATGTTAAATATATAGAATTTTTCAATTTTTCAAATCCTCATTAATTTTTATGAGGTATTTGAGTAATACAAGACATAATTTTACATGTTTATGATGTTGGAATTCCCTTATTACCCAAAAACCTTGCTATTTTTGTAGAATCTCATCATTCTCTAAGAACAATTTAACAAGTTGTATTCATCCACAACTTTGCTAAGTTGGGGGAATCTCTTCATTCTCAGAGAACAATTTAACAAGTTAAAGCTATCCATAACCTTTCAACTATGTTAAGCAACATATCATACATTTTTTTTTATCACTCATAATTTTGATGTGTTATATGATTATGCTACTTTATAACAATGACATGGATACATATGGTCCATACAAACTATTTTCACTTGTTATATTCTTCTTTCTTACTTTACTACATGATAAGATATAGATTACTAGCTTCTTGTGTGTGGCCCTTAGCCTTGTATGTTCAAATTATTTATTAAATGAAATAATCATGTCATTTTGGTTTGGCCCTTGGATTTATGTATTTATATGACATTTATATGTCTCTTTTATGTGGCCTTTATGATTTATGTATGACATTTTATGAAAATTGTGTGATGTTGTATGGCATTACTTATATGTCCATTGCTTGTTACTATGGTGTCATGATTCATATCATGCATTATTCCTACTCTCTACTCTTACTTTGGTGTCTTGATACATATCATTCACATGATGCTTATTTACTTCAGTGATATATTAATCTATTATATGTTTCATTTACAAATTAAATGTTGTATTCTAATATATGTAATACATTCAAAATTTCAAGTTATTCTACATTATTATATATTTAAAATATTAAATAGCTCATCCTTTGATTTAAATGAATATCAAGTTGTGTCCCTCATCTCAAAAGGGGGCATCATAATGGGATTTTTTTGAGAATTCAAGTCCTCATGAGTAAATCTCAGATCTATGGCACTACATGGTTTCATAAATTATAGCGTGTTTATGAATTTTTATATTATGGGGTAATGTCAATGTATATACACTCATTCATATAATTAAAAAGTGTAAATTTAAAAAAAAATACAAGTTTCAATAGTTTCAAAGTTAAAATGGCAGTATAAATATCAATTTAGTACATTACAAGGGCATGATATTCATTCATGTTAAAGTTACTAACTAAGTGAAAATTTTAGAATTTCTTGAAGTTTCAATGTTACAAAGTTTTAAATTTAATCTAGATATTTATATGATGATGTGATTTGTATTCATGTTCAAGTGGGTCATGTTAGAGTCTAGTGACACTCAACATATATGATTATATATTTTATATGTATCAAGCCACAAGTAGTGGTTTCACCCCTTAAAATATTTTACATAGCACTCTACATTGTCAAGTGAGAGTAACAACATATAATATTTCCAACTCAAAGGCATTGAAAGGTTTTCAAATCAGAGTGAGGCTTGATCACTCTTAATTCACCACAAATTTGACATTTCTCTAGATTCCTCGATAAGAAATTACTTATCCAATATAAATTTATATGGAAATTCCAGATTGTATACTTTCTTTGGTATCTTTTGAAAATTCAAGTTTCAAAATTTACATTTTTAACTTTTAAATGGACAATAACTAATTTCAATGACATTATTTCAGGTTTTACATTAAGGCATATTACATGATCAAGATTTGAAATAATGGAAAAAAAGTGTGTATACACACTCAAGTTCACATCTAATTTAATCCATTAGTTTCACTTTGTTTCATCACTAGAATAAAGTGAGGGCAAAACATAGACACATTAAATTAATCATTAAGTATTTGGCAATATTTAATATTGACATCTTTACCTTACTTGGTCCATTTTCTATTTTAATAACTCATAATCTATAAGATATCCTCTTTTATATTATGAACATATAACACATTAGACAAAAATCCATATCATTTGATCCTATTCATCCCCATTCAACCTATATGATCCTATAGGACCTTTGCTAATAATATTTGTCCTTTGTGGACATTTCCATTTTAGGTTGGGTAGGGTTGTACTATGACCTTATCCACTAACCCATCCCTATCCCCCACACTCTAAAGGATAATTTTCCAAATTAAAACATTTAAAAATACATCTTCAATAAAATTTTAAAAATTATTATATATAAAAAATCCAAATATTCCTATATATAAGACAATCAAAAACTTCTCCAAATACATCTAGCAATCACTTGGAAATTCTATTGTACACTAAGTAAAAGAGCACTATTTCTTCCATTTTTTAATTCTAGAACATTTAAACATTCATAGGCTAAGTGTGAATATATTTTAATGTATTTCAAGGTCATACATTTTCAAGTATTTCAATCAATCCTCTAGCTTTAGTCATATAGTTACACAATCAAGGATCACACAATCACCCTAGGAGGGAGAACAACATTAGCTTGAGGAATATTTGGGATATGTAGGCAACACTCTAATTACGTAAGGTTATTATATTATAGATAATATGTTCCCCTTACCCATTTCCCCCTTTTATTTTTATATATATCATTTTTGTGTGCAGGATCTAGGGTTTCATATCTTGTAGGTCTTTTGTGTGGTAATACAGAACACATATTTTTATTATTTAACCCTTGAAAGTAGTTACATATACCCCAATTTTAAAATTAGTCATACATTAAATCAATAAGTGGTCATAGTTATTAGATAATGCCACACTACACATGTGTCCTTTTACAGACTTGTCCAATCACAATTTAAATTCATGCATTTAATCATGATATAGTACATAGGTCCTACCAAGTAGTTTTTAGTCATAGTCAGCTTGTATAATCAACAAAATATTAGTTTTAGGTAGGTTTACATATATTTAGTCCCTTTTACTATTTTTCTCAAATTCTAAATTCTATAAAATTATGTAGTATATTGTATTTCATTATTAGATCTGCATATTCTAGCATTCAAATTTCAATACTTTAATATCTATTAATTTGATTCACTTAAACTAAAAATAAATTAAAAAATGATAAATCATACAATATTTATTAATTTATAATAAATTTATTTAGATTCATTGATAAGAAAAGGATGGAATTATATTTTATAATGGTTCGATAATTAATGTATGTCTTGATAAATTAATCAATGGGCTTGAAATTTATATATGATATTTAATAAATACTTTAACAATCAATATGCGATATGATGGAATTACTAGAGAACCACTCATTTGTGCTATTTTACCTCTTAAAGTGGTTATTATGACAATTTTAACATTTCTTCATGTTGTGTAATATTATTTGTATTATGATGTTTTTCTTGGTAGACAAAGGATACATCAAAAGAGAGAAATTTCATCTACCTTTCACTAAGTTTTAATTTTTTTATATGAAGATCAAGTCATTAAAATATAAGATATGTTTATTATCTATCATATTAATAGGTTCACATAAAATTATTGCATAAATAAAAACCAAAATGAAAGAAAAATATTAGACCTTAGGTAAGAGAGCATAATATTTAAGAACATAATAATACATCCACAAGGGTATGTTTATCACAACCTATTGCTACTACATAAATAAAAGAGCCTAAAAATGGTGAAATTATTAAATTTAAAATTAATGAGAAGGATCATATTTTTACAAAAAATTAAATATTAGAAAATGAAAAATATGATAATGTGTTATCTTTCATGGACTCATGGGCGCCTTAGCATCTCTATTTGACGCTTGATGATGTATGTGTTTCCACTTATATGTTTTCCAATGATTATTACGACTCACTTTATTATGATTATATTATTGGTTAGCCTTGCCTAATTGACTACATATGTTGGAAAATGAATTAATTATATTTATTGTATGCAATTTTTGTTTCTCTTATTGTATCTCTAGTGTCATCTTTCTTTCTTTTTTCCTTTTGTTTTATTGCCTATACTTATGTTTTGTATTTTGGAATTCTTACTCCTATTCTAATTTTTATATATTTTAGGTTACCCACTTAAGTCCTTATTTTATCTCATGTTTCTTACTTCTAGTTTTTTTCTTTATCTCCTTATGCTTCTAGTATTATCTTCTTATTGATTGGAATTCAGTTTTCACCATGATTTTAGACCCACCTCTTTTCAATTGCTTTAATTTTTTAATTATCCTTTTATTTAATTTTATCCATCTTGATTTTCATTATTTCTTCTCTTTAGTTTATCATTTTTATTTGACCTTCTAATTTTGCCTCTTTTATTCGTATGATTTTAATTTTCCCATTTTTCATACATTCCTATAATGTTTTATTATGTTTCCAATTTTATTTCCTTTTATTTATTATCACCTTTTATCTTTTCATGTTTATTATAATCCCAAAATACTATGCTAATTTCCAAATTATTATGGAATATTTATTTTTTTAACATGCCTATAGGTGCAACAAACTTTGATGGAAGTTATGGGTCATTAGAAATCCCATTAAAAATTTTCCATTAGTATTCATTTTTTATGCGATTGGATGATTTCCTTGATTTTTACATGTCTTCTAAAATTACTTTAATTTTATCTTATTAAGTGATGATAAACAAAAACTCAATATACTGTGACTATGTTAGATTACACAATGTATGTTTATGATTATCCAACTATTCAAAATGGTTATACTATAACTATTATTTTCATGGTTATACTACAAATATTATTTTCATACATGATATTGATGAGACATTTAAGATATATGTAATATTTCTATGTAATAGGTATATGTTCATGGTTTAATATTCATAGTAAGATAATCTCACACTTACTAGGAGAAAATAGGGAACAACATGGGAATATCCTTGCTCCATTCTAGGTGATATATTCATTAATTATCTTTATCATATTGGGATCTCATTTTATCTTATATTATCCAATCCGCCTTGGCTATTGAATGTGCCTTTATGTGATCTGTAATTTTATATGAATCCATGTGCATGTTGTACTTTTCATATTCATTTCTTAATTATTTTATATTTTATTGGTTAGGTATTTAATTTTTTTCTCCATTTTATCTATATCAATAGTGTTTTAATGTGTTTTTAGTGTATTTTAATCTATTTACATGCATGCTCAATATTTGATGTGATTTCACCATGTTTAGTATGTCTACTCTATGTTTTATGTGCCTTACTTTCCTTATATATACTATGTGATGAAAATAATTTATTATTTTGTGTATCTTTTATGTGTTGGATGTTCTTTCAATGTGATAAATTTTTGCTTTATGCTTGTTCACATATATGATGTTTTTTTTTATAGTTCTTGATTCTAGGCATTTATTATGTTCTATGGTGTCATGATATATATCATGCATGATAAGTTTATTCCTTTCATACACATGTTTCCTATCATGCATATATATGGGGAAAGAACTCATATGTGTGCTTTACATTTTTATAACTTATGCCATTAGTATCACATTTATATTGCATTGCTTATATTTTTCATTCATATCAATCATATTTCTCTATGTCCTATATTTATTACATTTTTCATGTGTGGGATACATTACTCATATGCTTACATTAAATACATAACAAGACATCATAGTGGGGAATTATTTATAACATATAATATTTCATGATGACATCTTATTATGTTGGACATCATTGGTTATATATATTTACTTTCACATGATTTTCATAAGTAAATTATTTTGAGATATTATTCATAGGTTCACCCCACATCTCAAAAGGGTTCATACATTATGCTCATTTTATTCATCTAGACTCTATGCATTTAGCACATCTTTCTCTCCTATAAAATGGAATGTTCAAATTTTAACTACATATATAGGCTAAAACATCTATTCATACATGATATATTTAGGATATTTATTACCCTTATTTTTTCTAGTACAAAGATTGTTATTTTAGATTGATTTTTTCCACTAAAAAGTGTACTTGTAAAAAAAATTCAAGATTTAGTATAAATTCATAGGCATGAATTTTCACATGGGAATCATCATAATTTCTAATCAAACTAGGTGTATTTTTTTCAATTTTTATTTATATAATTGAGAATATTATTATTATTGACACTTATTCATGTGTAAATGTTATTGAATATTTCACATGTACATTGAAATTAACTTTACGAGATTTGTGACATTGTAATATTTTACTCCTAGACTTTATATTTAAATTAAGTATAATAAAATTGATCTAATATTTTGGGTTGAGCACATTATGAAAATATAAAATATATAATGATGAATTCTTATGTTGATAACAATTTTTTTTTCAATTTCTCTTTATGTAGAGATTATTATTCGTTCGTTATTGTAATGTTTAATATATTAATATATTTGTATGTTTATCATGGTTTCATATTTTCCATCTTATTTTTTTATATATTTTTTTGGTTGTAAGTACCAAGGAAAATGAGGATGGTCTAAGACTAGATAGGTCAAATATTACATTAACTATACAACAAGGTTATAAATATGTCCAATATTAATACTAGGTGTAAGACACCTGCATTGGTCTACTTGATTTAAATCATTCTTGATTGTGTTTTTTTAATATTAATAAATCTTATTATTCAATTTCACATAATTGGAATAGGGCCCATATATTTCAATCATACTTTTTGTCCTATACTTTGACTTTATATCTTATTAATTTTATTACACTTTTGAATGAAATCTTATTTATTTTTAGTTTCAAATTTGTGTTTTGTTTATATCAAAATACATGATGTGGGAATTAGGCAACCCCACCATACTCCTTACCCTATATTGTATTGACATGTTCTCATGGAAGAACACTAGCATGAATTAACCATGTAAAAACTTAAGCTTAAGGTGTAAACATATGGGTGAATTGCAAATCACCATAGAAGATGAAGGCATAAATTATTTACATGGTTTTGGACTTTAATGTTGTCTACACTTCTATATTGGGTTAAAAATTCATGGTGTTTAAATACCTAAAAAAAGGCCTCACATTCCATATATTTTGAAGTCATAGATTTTAGAATTTTTTACGAGAACATAATGGACTTAATTTATGTTCATGGCATATATGTTTTAGATTAGAGGTAAAAGCAAGTTTTGAAGGGGCCCCGAAACCCTTTAACAAAGAGCAAAAAAAACATAAAAAAACAACAACACCCATAGGCAACGCCTAAAACACACTACAGAGAAGTAGCAAAATCAGGTTTTGAATGGTCCTAAAACCATCAGAGAAACATCCGATTAAAACCCAGATACAGAAGTCGGAGAAACAACATACAAAAGCTAACAAGTGAAAAACAAAGAACTGTACCAGTTTCTTTACCACCAAGAAGGACCAGATTATTCATCCAGTTCCAGAATCAAGTTCATGGCTTCTTTTTCTTTCAAAGCAGTTTCCTGTGTGGTAACCTCCAGCAAAGCTCCTTTTTGTGTATCTTTCTTTCTGGAACTTTGCCTTGTCCTTTTGCTGGGACCCTCTAGTGCTTTGGTCTCCTCATTGGCTCATTTACCTATATTGATAGCTGCTGCACAAATGTTAGACGTTACTTCATCCATTTTCTTTCTGTTATCCTTTATTAACTCCTGGAGATTGATTTCGTAAGCTTTGAGCTTCACAGGGATCTCGCTTAGCTAAATTTCCATGCTGTTTACTTTGTTCCAAGCAACTTTTAGAGACTCTTCCAACGTTTCCGCTTTTTTCTTGAGTTCAATGATCTCCCTACATAGCCAGAAATCTAATTGGGAGGAAGACTCAGCTTTACTGTTAACCCAAGTCATAGGAGTGTAAATTTCATCATTCTGATTCTTTCCTCTCCAATCCTTAGATTTTTTATTCGGGCTATTCCTATCTTCTTCAAAGAAGTCATCTTTGCTCTTTTGTTCCCGCTCATTGATTCCTTCTTCAATTTCCATCTCCATATTTTGAATATCTTCTTGGACAGATATTTCCTTTTCTTTCTTAGAATTTGGGTCCTCACCAGGATCTTCCTGGACAGTGTCTTCCTCTGCCACTTTCTGGTTTTCCTCCAACTCTTCTGTTCTGGTAACAGAATCCTCCTCAGTATTGACTTTATCCTTTTCAATTTCCTTTGATCCTTCTTCATCATTACTAGAGTTGGTTTCCCAACTCTCTGTTCCATCTTCATCCTCTGATTTTTCCTCCTCGGGTTCTTCAAGTCTCTCCCGACCCCTTTCTTCTTCTGCATTCTGTTTATTAGGACTAGGGGTCTTAATTTTTCCTCTTCTGCTTACACTTTCTTTCTTTTTATTCCCTGGCAACTTATTTTTCCCCTATTTGGGATACTTAACCAGTGCCCTATTCTTGCAATAGCCTTCAATAAGCAGGATTAGGCCTTCATGAAGAATAGGGCGCAAATCCTTTTTTCTATGAGCATAAAGGCTTTGAATCAGGGAGTAGTGAAGATAGAAAGGAAAAGACAAGCTGACCTTATGCCTGAAGTGGTTGAGGAAGACAAAATGGAACTTATGCACTCATTTTCTTCTACCGTCTAGGATGAAGTACTCCCTTATACAGCTTAGGACGTCCCTCCATATCCCTTTAATCTGATCCAACTCATAAAAATCCCCATTTTTGACCAACTTCTGCTCTTCCTCATCCGTTTTGGGGAACTTGCAAAATGCTTCGTTCGAAATGCTGGTCTACTTTGAAAATTTGATTCCTTCCATTGACAACCCTGTAACCTCAGCAAGAAAATCCTCAGTTAAATTTATGGTTATACCATGCAGGGTGACCCTGTCGTCAGACCAATTTTTGAAGAAGGCCGTCGTGATATGCGGCTTAGAGCCGTGGAGTCTTTTCATGTAGCTAGTTACATTTCCTTTCTGCATAATTTTCCAGACTTGGGGTTTATCTCTCCATTCTACACAACTCTTGGGCTCCTGCTTACGGGGTTCTCCCTTTCTTTCTCGCGTTCATGGCATATATGTTGATTGACAATTTATATTGTATATAATTGACATGTGATTGTGATTGGAATATTTGTTAGGGTTTTTACATTTTTTTTTCAACCATTATCCAATTAGGAAAAAGAAGTAATGATTATGTTAGAATATGATTATGATTATTCCATTTTTTGAATGATGAAAAATAAATACTTATAAAATTGATGGGGAACATTGATGAAAAGGAAGAGGTGTAGATTAAAAAATATGTTTATTGTGTCATTTTTGATACACATGCACTGGTGTTTAATTTTTTAATCCCATTATTATGATTGAGAAATCCTATGGGTAGTGGTAATTTTTTTGTGTTTGAAGGAAATAATTTTATTAGAGAGGACAATAAGTAAGGTCTATGTGTGTGGAATGAACAAGAATATAATTGTATAAGTTGTATTGTTTTCATTCAAACATTTCAAGGTTTTTTATTATACCCGGTAAGTATTCCACCATAAGCTTGAGGAAAATGATTGTAGTTTTAATGATAATAAAGTTTTATTTTTAATTTAAAACCCAATAATCATAGTTGGAAAATAAATGGATAAATGGAAATTTTTTAGTATTAGATTAAAATGGTTTTCCTTTTTCTTTCTTTTATTCTTCCTATAGGGTTGAATTTTTTATACACACTTATGTTTTTTAATTTTATCATTAGGATGTATAAATAATTCCCAAATGATGATAGATTTATTAAGTACATGATCATAGTGTCACTCACATCATAGATCTTAGTGAATCCTGGTGATGAGTTTGATAATCGACATGATTTAGATAACACCCTCATCATTCATACATGTTGCCTCATGAATATTGGCTTGTTTGTATGATTTTTTTTTGTCAATATCATTTGATTATGAAATAATCGTAAGATTAAAAAATAATTACATAAAAATCTAGGTTATATTATATAAATATAGTTGTATATATTATCTTGTTGGTAATAAATACATTAAAGACAAAAGATTGTAAGGTTTAAGGAAGCTGATTTTATTATGGAAGACTATTTTAGGTTTTGTGAATAAAGAATGTTTGATTTTTTTAATTATTAAACTAGTTTTAGATGGAGATATAGTAGAATTTGAACATGGTTTTAGTTGAAAATGAGATTCTCATTTGCTTCCTATATCAAGGGTACATGAACTTGATAATACTTTAGAAGCCCTTTTATCTATAAAATATGACATCTTAATATTAATATTCTTGAGACATGAAAAAATAAATTAATTCCTATTGATGTATTTGTTTCATCATGTGACATGAGTATAAAATAAGTTCCCATGTGTCGCTCTCATTTTTTAGAAGCTTTCTATCTCTATTATTCATTTGATTAACTTTTAGATTGTATAGTGTGAAGTTTATTTCATTAGTTAAATACATAATCTTTAATATAGTATACTTATCCATGAGTCTTAATCCTAGTTGTCTCATGTTTAGACATATTATCCTTTTGATTTTCATCATTTTAAATACATAATAATGGTTGGGATGGGAGTTTGGCCACCAATGGAAGGCTCATCATTCACCATCCCCACATTAATATCTAGATGATTTCTGAAGTATATTATAATATTTAGTTCATGATTGATGATAACACACTAGCACAATTTTTTTCACAAAGTGATTACTGTGCTTTCAAACTATATTATGATCTCATTGTTAGATAAGATAATAGTGATTCATTTATTAATATGGGATAGTTTTAATTATCTTCCACTTAGTATTGAAATTATAACTTGTAACTTGAATGTGTTAAAATGGTTTGTAGGAGAGTTCCTATGGTCTCATGAGTGCATTTTGCATTCTGACACGGTATCAGAGTAGCTCATGTAGCCATTGCTTATTTATTTTGATTATTAAAGGTTTGATTAATCTCCTATTTTAAGGTTTCTATAATTTGTTTGTACACCATGGATTTTTTGTTTGTTTCTCTATGTCATTTTTTAGGGATTGATTAGTTACCATACTAAAATCTTGGATATGATATCATTCAATAAATTTTCATCATGATCCTTTTTCATTTTTTGTATCAACAATTCAATGGTTATGATACTATGTCAGAATGCATAATGCAATCATGAGACTATAGGAACTCTCCTTCAAACCATTACCACAAAAAACATCTCAAAAATATACACAGTCTAATCTCATTATTCCTCAAAAAAATAATACAAATCCATAGCTCTCTCTTCCTTAGCATGATAGGATAATAATAGGGAGTGCCTAGTAAATAGGAAAGATGATTTGGTTTCATGAAATGATAATTTTTTGCAGGAAACCAAGATTAGTTGATATGGAATATTTGTACACATAAAATAGAGATGCAAATATTCAACATAAATAAAAAAATAACCAACTCCCAATTAAGATTAAAGCTTACTCCAATAGTTGTTATGTATCACAATATCACTAATGTAATTAATATTCATAATTTTAATAGGCCTGATATGAGTTTGATATAAATATATGGATGTGTAGAAATCCAATATGATTCAATATAGTAGTGATGATCTTGTACTCATGTAATGAAAAATATTTATGATTGAACTTATATTACTTATAAGACTATAATCCATTGTATTTATTATTATAATGTAACATTAGTAAGATAAATAATAATGTTAATTATAACTATTCTTACCAATAATTATACTTTGTAATTTTATATTATGACTATTACAATTCTATTGATATTCTATATTTTGTAGATGTATTGTAATATATTAAATTATAGGTACTATGATAAAAATAAATACTATATTTTTTTGGTTAAGTGGGCATGATTAAAATGTGATAAGTATATAATATGACAAGTCAAAAAATCAAGTAGCCTCATACACTTTTTTTTTAGTTAAATATAGCTTAATTTCAACACTTACCAGATCTAGGGATTATTATATGAATCATAATCATAATTGAAAACTTCACTAATACAATTGTATGACTATGTTCACTATAGTCTCATTTATGAAGTTTTGATTTAATCCTTATCACAATTTAAACATGTTAATAGAATAAAAAACATTATGAAAACTCTGGAAATTAAACTAGTAAATAATAAAACATGTCTTACTGCATAATCATTATTAATTAATATTATGAATAGTTTTTTTTTCTCAAATTACATAATATTTCTATTTACTTTATTAGTTTACCAAAAAAATGGTTATATTTTTTAGATGTTAAATTAAAAGGTAAAAAATCGAGTATCCACTCTTGACTTTTTTTAATTTTATATGTATGTGCGCACATGTGCGCGCGCGCGCACACACACACACACACACATACACACACATTAAAGTGGGGTATTATTTAGACATCTAAACACAAAACCTATACATTTAGAATTTATAAAATTTAATTATTCTAAGTAATATGTGCAATTATCTTTTGGCCTATATTAGGCACTATTGGTGTGTTTTTGGTAGTTTTGTGTGTGTCTCCTCCTTATTATCTCTCCCATTATTCTATTACCTCTTTTTTATTTTTTACTATCAAGGTCCCCCAAGGGTTTGTGGCCTAATATTATTTACTTTTTCACTTGTATGATGTTGTTTTGAAGGCCAGTAAGGTCCTAACTTGAATTCAAGAAGTCAATAATTACACAAGTGTCTTAGTGCATTTAATCACCTAGGATAACCTAGAGGAAATATATAGAGCATTTATAATTAATTTTTACAACAATGTATTTTTCACTTACAAGAATTCTATAAATATTAAACAATAATTTATAAACATTCTAGAGACATCAAACAAGAATTTACAAGCATTTTAGAGATATCAAAAAGAATTTACAATCATTTTAAAATTTTCATATTATCATTAAGAGATTATTAAATTTAGCATTGAATATCATAGTAAACATACATTAAATCACATTAATTTAATATATTATTGCATTTTCTTGGTGTTTTTTCTTTGATATTATATAGTGTTAAGAGGCCTGATAAGTAGTTATTAATTAAAACCCCTATTGACCCTAAACAAATGCCACAAAATATGAAACTTTTATTATTATTTTCATGTTCAAATCCACTATAAAGTTATTAATAAGTGAAATTTCACAATGACTAGTGATAATTTATAAATAATTGAGTGAATGTCTTGTAGTCCTAAACCTAAAAAACCATAAAAAAGGCTATGTTTTCTTGTTACTTCCCATAAACATGTTTTCTATGATCCTAGGCCAAAAATTATGTTGTGTTTGGTCATCATGATATTCACTTACAATTTAATAGATTAAATTCATATTTATTTTTAGCATATATTACACCGATAGGTCCTAATGAGTGATTTTAAATCTCCCAAAAATCATGACACTCTTTTTAGCTTTTAGTCATTTATTACTCTATATTTGAAAAAATTAATTAATTTGAATTTATAATTTTACATTTGATATGGCATAGTTATATTTTTATGGATATATATGATGCATGTTAATTAAAATCAATTTATATATTCTATAAATAGAATAAAATATAATATTAATTTATTTCATTGAATTATTAAGCATACTATTTTATTCTATATTAATGAATAATGAAAATATATTTTTTTAATATAAAACCAAAAATAATAATTCTAATAGAACATTTCATTATTTAACAATAATAAAACACCTTATAAATAAAAAACAATATTGATTGTATTAACCTTAAAAAATACTAAAAATAAATCTATCAAATCACATATGTAAATGATCAATTTTTATTCCAAAATTACATTAATGAACATTTAAAAAGTTTGAATAATAATTTTAAAAATACCAATAAATTATTTTAGACATGTGATACTAGAAATAGAGTCATCATATACATAATTTCATTTTAAATTTTGGCCATTCAAAATGTATATTTTTACTAAATGAAAAGTAAATTTAGGTCAAAGATACCAAATTAATCATAAAATACTAATGTGAAATTTAAATCAAAATTATATATATATATATATATATATATATATACATATATATATATATACATATATATATATATATATACATATATATATATATATATATACATATATATATATATATATATACATATATATATATATATATATATATATATATAATATTTGAACTTCACAAATCAAACTAACTTAAATGCTTGGAACTAGATAATGAGGTTCATAGGTAAATACCTAGATTATGACTTAAATATGCACTATCACATGCCAAAAATATGTAAAAACAAGTATAATCAACCTAGATCAAACATTAAAAAAATAAGAGAAGAGAAATAAAATAGCCAAAATTGAATTACTTGATTATGGTCAATATGAGAATTGTTGGGTCGATAATAATAAGCTAAGGTTCATTATTATTATTTGAGTTTGATCATGTAAAATGATGTGATTTTTTCTTAAAATTTTTAAAGTTCCTTCCTCTATTTATTATGATCGAAATCCTCTCCTAGATTATTGAATTTATTTTTATATCTACTTTAATTTCTTCTCCTTCCTCCAAACCCAAACCCACATAAAGACACCTTGAAAAAACATTTAAAAAATGAGTATAGTTGTAAGGAGCTTGTGTCAATCATACTCATATTATTAGAAATTTTATAAATTAGCAATCATAAATTATATAAAACACTCTAGTTTAATATGAATATCCCAACCTTTATCCTTATCAATAAACTACAAGTAACTAGTATATTCTATATGCTCTTTCATTAATTCAATTCAAATTAGTATAATGGTGAATACACATTCATCATTTGAAAATTCTAATAAAATATGAGTGTAATAGCTCATGGTATACTTCCTCGTACCTTCATATCCTTTTATATCCCCCCCTTAAATGCATTCACACACTTACATACCTATAGAAATCTTAAATTCAAATTAGGATCCTATTAGCAAGTAAATCAAACATATAATATTCATAAATCTAAACTAATAGAAAAAATAAAAATAATGGAGAAATAATGGAGAAATTTCCCACTAAGCAATAAGTACTAGAATTTAACAACTCAATATTGGTATATTAGGATCAAATGACTCGATCCTAATCAAATTATGATCAAACAACTTGATCTTGATCAAAATATAGGAGAAAATATATGAAAGAAAAGATTTAAAAAACTAGCCAAACTAGGATTAAATGAGTAGATCCTAGTTAAATCACTAGATTAGAGATAATGAATAAAAAAGTTATACAACTAAATAGTTATAGTCATATAAAATGTCATTTTAATGAAATGAGTGCCACTTGAGACAACCCTATCCTTAACTTAGCCCTAGACCTATCATAGGGCCTATTTTGATCCTTTTCCAAATTTTATGAACATCTATCCCATGCCTAGATATACTAAGAGCCATATTGATCCATCACCTAGGCATACCTAATCCTTTTTCACATGTTTTAGCCACCTGGACAATAGCATGACCCTATTATTTTATAGTGTAGTGTGTTATTGGAAAAGGGGGTAGTGTTATTGACCCTTAGCTTCTCTTTCCCCTAAAGAATATCTTTCCACTTCTTAAAACATCTTAGGGTCACCCTAGAATCATTTCATGTCTTTATAAGCATCAAAACACTATATAAATACCACTCTCATTCATTTATCATATATATGGTAATTCCCATGAATAAGATCATAAATAGTTGTGATAATTAAAGTTATTGATCCCTATTTACCCCTATTTTTGCATACATCCATCTATAGTAATGTAGACCTCAGTTTTACTTAGGTTTATAGTTTTAATCACACTCAAATAATTCACATTTACATTCATAATTAGGCATACTATCATCACTCTCATGTGCACCAGCACTTAGATTAGGAGAACAACATCAAGCCTAGTCTCATTTTGAGGTATTGGTGTGTAGGTAGTGTTTAACACATGGGGTGTATAGGTCATGCCCAACCTACCCTAATATTTCCACTCTCTTTCCACTTGTGTTCATAAAATCTATAGCAAGCATGGAGGCTAGGATTTCATAGTGAAATTAGTCAAGGCATAGAATAAATTATGACCCAAGTCTTGATCATACATGTACATGATTCCAAAAATAGATTGAATATCTACCTAAAATTTCACTACTTCACCTACACATGGTCATTAATACTACAAAAAAGGTATATAACATAGTGTGATACTAGAAAAGAAGTTCACGTTGTTATTTAAATAGGGTTTTGACACCTATTCTCTATTGATGATGATTTACCCTAATCCTTCATCACTTCCCAACCTACCACTTGTCTATCTCAATCATATTTTATAGCTAAGTACACCTTTTATAATTCATTGATATTTATAAAACATTTAAATAAATAAATTATTTTGAAAATGTGGTTATTGATACTATATTATTTTATTCCCTGATTTATTAATCATTTTTTTATTAACCAATGGTTACACTCCATAATCCTTAAAAAAATAAATCATTTTGTGAACCTAACTTAATTCAAATAATTAAAAACCCTAGCCCTAGAAGTTATTAGGGTTTAGTCTCCTTTTTTTCCTATTTTTAGTGGTCATGTTAGGGTTTTTAGACTTGATGTGTTCTACCATATTATCCATCTTCCAAGTTGCATTACCAAATTTCATGGATAAAGAAGATTCATTTCCTCATCCTCATCTCCAAGAGGGTGATAGCTACTTTCCCTCTAACCAATTCTATTTTATCACTCTTACAAGATGTGAGATAGCCTATAAAAATATTCCAAATGTGTATACTCAATCTATCCATCCTTAAAACCCTTCCTTTCCCATCTTTCCCATTCAATATGTGTGCTTGCATGTTTAATCAGAAGCAACTAGGATATTCAATTGTGAGACTCTAAGGGATGAAATTATGAGTATGATCAAGCTAATTTCAAAATTATAGAATCAAAAATAGCTATTGAGTAAAAATGTCACATTATTATCAAATCAGATTACATATATAAAGTCTTTAAATATGCTATTGTTCATCATGCATATGCATCTACACCTATCAAAGTTGTGCTAGAACTATTTCATATCCAAACTAATAAATTACAACACAATGCATCTATTATAAGTGATTCAAAAATCTTACAAGGGTCAAATAATATTTCAAGTGAGGTACTAATGTAAATGATTAAGAATAAGTTGATCAAACTACCTCCTCTATTGGGTATTTGTATTTATATTAGGTAAATTATTTTCTAGGTTATTTACCATATGATAAATAATATTTACTATTGTGTAATTTTAATTATTTACCATATGATTAATACTATTATTATTTGTTATGTATATAGGTTAGTGGTTAGTTTTTTATACCTATAACTATTACTAGGTTATTTTTTATTGTGAATTTTATTTAATAAGAATTTTCTTTACTATTACAATGGTTATATAATAACCAGTGTATTGTTCAAATGAAATATGATGACAATATAAATATAATATAGTGAAGATGAAAATTATCTTTATATTCTATGTTTAGATCCTTGGCATGATTAATTAAAAACACTACATAATCTCCATATATTATTAATAGTGGTATTAGAGTAGGTTTCTTTTATGGAATGATAAAATAATAATAGGGGTAGTTGATTCATTCTTTTACCCTATAGATGAAGAAAAATGATTATTGAAGAGTTTGTAAATAATCAAAAAAGAGTGTTTCTTTTCGTATTCATAATTTTTATTTTTTTAAATCTAAGTTTTATTTGGAGCTATTCAAATTTGTATTACAGCCTTTTTGAATTTGCATTTATCATTATCCATTGAAAAGCATCAGTTTTATCTTACCATTCACTCTTGATGGTTTTTTTTTTAATCCCTTATAGCATTGTTTTCTATAATTCAAGTGGTGTTCCATTTTGATAGCCACACATTTCTAGATCCATATAGTGTGTTATGGTGTCTTAGTCCTCATTCTACATCACTGTGAGATTCTATCTCAAGCTCCACTCTTAAGCTAGAATATGTTCTCAAACTATGTTCTTCAACTACCAAAGACTAAATTCTTATACAATGATTCAAATTAGAGGTGTTTAATATTGTATTCATGGAATTTTAACCATGCACCTCAGCGAGTCTCAATCTATACCTAAGATTAGAACCTTCCCTATATAGCTTTGTAGAACCAATATAAGACACATGAGATCAAGTGATACTTTGGATTATCCAATCTATCACATATCCAATCTGCACAAGTATTCAATTTTTCATATTTAAGCCATGCCCTAAATTTGCTATTATTTTATATTCCATGTACTCCTTGATGGATATGAAAAAGAGTTTCATTAATCTTCATTTTTTTTTGGGTATTCATTATTTTTTAGGTTAACTTCATTTTTTACTCATTTTAAGGTGTCAAGTTTTCAATGAGTAAAAGAATTGATTTACTTTGCATTGGTCATAGTGTTATTCATTAATTCTTTAGCTTTAGTTTTATAAGTTTTGGTTTATTTTTATTAGTAGTTTAAATTTATATAAAATATTTTTGGTCTATAATAGTTTTTATGTAGGGGTTAATTTTATTATCTTGAAGTTATATTATAGTATTATAAGTTAAAATGTAAAAAGTGTCAATTTCAACATTTTGTCTAAATAGAGTTTTGGTATTTTTGAGTCAAGATTCTAGAGTCATTTTTTGTTTCAAAAGAGTTAAATTGTAACAAATCAATAATCTTACGAATGAATTTTTAGGCAACCCTAACATTTTATGAAAATGTATTATTTCACATTGAGGGGGGAAGTAAACCTAATGTGGAAATAATTTAGATTCAATAAAACATTTGTTGAGTAAGCAGTGAGATGGAGGATGGACGTAATGGAGGAAGGAGGAACTTTAGCAACCTCTCATCAGTCATCAAGGACAAGGCCACACTTCTAGTTTAGTGACATTTGTTTCATTTATATGGTGTGGTAATTTCATTTTTTTTTTAATGTGTTTTGTAATAAGAACAAAGGTTCATTCCTATTCACTTGA
This sequence comes from Torreya grandis, assembly GCA_037957365.1. Taxonomy (NCBI): domain Eukaryota; kingdom Viridiplantae; phylum Streptophyta; class Pinopsida; order Cupressales; family Taxaceae; genus Torreya; species Torreya grandis. The sequence continues at coordinate 2,082,031 of JARHVA010001270.1, forward strand.
ATATCTTAGCTATTCTTATGTAACCCCCTAATGTAAAAACATATTAGATTATTGATCAATAATTATGATAGCACTTATGGATCTTGAAAATGCTAGTGGTGATCCATGAAACTACATGAGGTGAATAAGTTGATGGGCCCCTATTAATGTCCAAGTTTGTGGTAACCTTTTTTAAAACCATGTAAGTTTGACAAGGAGTGAATTTAATTTTAGATCAAGATCATAAGGTCAGCCCCATTGGTGGTACATTGCAATTTGAGAACGAGACGTGTTATACCATGTAAAAACTAAGGGGATGAATGTTTGGAGTTTGTATTTATATTAGGGTAATTAGTTGTCAGGTTCTTTACTATGTTTTAAATAATATTTATTATTGTTTAATTATAATTAGTTATTGTATGGTTAATATGATTATTAGTTATTATGTATATAGGTTAGTGGTTAGTTTGTTATACCTGTGATTATTGGTAGGTTATTTGTTTTTGTGACTTCTTATTTAATAAGAAGTTAGTTTACTATTATACTAGCTATATAATAATCAATGTATTGTTTGAATGAAATATGAGGATAATATCAATATAATATAGTGAAGAATAAATTTATCTTTGTATTCTGTGTTTGGATCCTTTGCATGATTAATTAAAATAATACATAATCTCTATAGATTATTAACATCCTTTACATCTAGTAGGGAGATATAGATACTATTGTGGATATCATAGAATGTATGGGCATCACAAAAATTCATGGTTGGCATTAAAAAAACATAAACAACAAATATCTGATAATGAGGACCATATAAAAGATACATCAGTTAAAAAAACCCACCATGACACATGCATAATTTTAAAAAGGGCCAAATTTAGAAATAGTTCAAAAGTGGTTACCAAAGGCTAACTCAAATAAATAAATATTTTAACAAGCATAAGTATAAAAATAAATAGTTTCAAAAGAACCATTAGAAAAACCATAGGTTAAAAAAGCATAAATATAGTTTGGGTTGGATAAATATATATACAATAGTTTTATTATTAAGATCATAGTTTGGGCAAGCATGCCCTAGACATAGTTTCTCCTATTATAATAGTTGATAATGTTGGTCAACAAGGTTTGGGATTTATTGAACATTATAATGAAAATTATTCACATACACATTTATCAAGGCACAAGATCAAGATACGAATGTCATATTACAAAAGGAGAAAACACATAATATGCAAAGTCAAATTATAGATAAGTAATAAAACATTATTAAGAGAGGTTTTATAACCCAATAGAGTCCAAAGCAACCAATGCATACAAACCAATAGTTTCAAATGATGCTCCAATGTCGGTGTCTAAGACTAGTTCAAATTTCATAGATCTTTTGATTATTACTTGACTCATAGATGGAAAGAAATATACCAATGTTGTAATAAATAATTTTATTGAAATAAATGTTTATAGCATGAAATTATTAAAATATCTTGGATATGACAAGGAATTTTTCAACAAAATCAATTTATCTAAATCATTTAGTGGATCCATTGAGATTCTTTGCAAAGTTTAACTAAAGACATGTTTAGTGGTATTTCATGCATGTCCCAGTTTGACATAATATAATTCAAAATTAGGAATATCATGGATAAAAATAATAGGGAAAACATTGGATAGATATTCTGACCAAGTCACCTTTTCATATGAGAGTGTAAGGATCACAATTTCTCTATATGAAAAGATTTATTCCAATCAAGATCTTCCACAACATGGTATACCTATAATGAAGATAGTTTGAGCATACTTAGATTATTTTCAACCATAGAATATCAATCACACTTCATGAGAGGGCACCATTCCTATTTTTGATATAGGCCACATTGATAGTGAGTCTCCTATGAGATTCATTAGTTAGTATCACTCTCATTGTACATAATTTCATTCATTTCCAGCCTATTTTTACATAGCTTCATTATTTCAATTTACTTGTACATAGTTTATTTTATCTTTCTCTTTATACATAGTTTCATTTTCATGTTGCTTATATGTAACTTATACTCCAAAAAATAAAACAAAAATATAATATGTTCAAAAATACAAAAAAAACCAAATATTTCCTAGAAAATACAAATTTTAGATTGCATGAATTTTCATGCCTTAAATTCCTTCTATTTTCTAGAAACTATTTATGTTATCTATGTTAGTGTAGCCAGTTTTATCATAAACACATACTTCACTTTTTCCTTTCTAGTGTTTGCATATTAATAAATGGTTCCACCCTATAAACACACACACACACACACACACACACATAACACACACACACACACACACACACACACACACACACACACACACACACACACACACACACACACACACACATACACACACACACACACACACACACACACACAGACACACACACACACACACACACACACACACACACACACACACACACATATATACACACACACACACACACATTCACTATTATCCACCCATCAAGGGCACATACACATATATTAGCCCATTGTTGACATCATACACATAGCTTTCAATTTGCCAAGTTATATATTTCTATAATTTATATCACAGATTTAACATTGATTATATCTTGATATTGATCATCTTATACTAATTTTTTTTGCCAAATAATACTACTATAAACTCAACTTATGTACATATTTTTTCTTATATATATTTGTACCACATGATTATGCATAATTTCATTTCTATCTTTAATAGTCTAGATTTGATTGTGTCTCTTTGCTTCTACATCTACTCAAGGGAATTTGAATATTCCATTAACCTTTGATTGATTTTATGCTTTGGATATGTGCCTATGTATTTGCGTATGCTTCTTGAATGTGTATGTGGACATTTAAGCATGTCCTTCCATGTGGATCTAAGCTAAACATGCATGATATTTTGTATATGTAAACATTTAAATGTGTATTTTATGTGTTCCTTTACTTATAATTAATGATATATTCCCATGTCCCTTGTATTACGTCCCCTTAGCCTACTTTACATGTCTCATGTGTTTGTATGTATGCTTTCATGTATGCATCATGGACATGACACTTATCTCTTGATTTTTGTTTTAACATATATTTTGTGATGCCATAAGTGACCTCATGTATCTCCATTTCCTTATTAGGTGCCTTGATGGACATCATGCCCCATCCCCCTAAGTAGTTTACTTAGATTATATTCATATTTTTTGTTAATATACATGATTAAATTATTATATCTATCTTGACAACCTTGTGAATGATAGATCTAACATACATCATGCATTTCCAACTTATGCTCAATATCTTTTACATTTTGATGTCATGTATGCACATTATATTGGTTTATCACATAGATATCATATGTTTTTAGTCTAACACACATGATGCATACCTTTTATTTTGAGGATATTTATTATAGAGGTTAAAAAAATACAATCAAAGGAAGGGTATTTCATAGGGATTTTTAATAGAGATCATGCCATCCTAGTGATCACCCCCAACATAGTTTTTATCATGCAGACAAATATTACAGAGCTCAAAATTAGGAAAATATAGTGAAATATAGTCATACATATATTAGTCTCAATTTTTCCTAGAAATAACACTTGGAGAATATAAAAAATCATAGTTAATTATAGTCCACCCACTATGATATTTTCCAATAGCCTCAAAAATAGAAAACTATATAATTGTCAAAAAGGTACAATAGGTATAATTTAGATTTGAATGGTCTCAGTCATAGATTATTAGATATGCTTAGTATATATTTATTATCTACATATAATTGCATAGGTTTTATTATATTGAGGGAATCATGCACAAAATGATCACTTATGTTTCATTTTTAGATATGCATAAACACATATTATTATAACTCAGTCCAAAATCCATATGCACATATATCAAAATTAGGGGCATGTGTGTAGCACATTATTTCCATATGCTTAGTTTTTTAGTAGTTATATCAGATGAAATGATAAATACATGTCATTATCCATGTTTTATACTTAAAACACCATGTGTACTAGTATTACACTAGATTAATACCTCATTCCATCTATAGTGGTTGGCATTCCTAAGTTCCCAAGTGGCCCCTAAGCTATTTTAAATTTCAAAGTTCTCGAGTGAACTAGAGCCATATTTTACAGCTTCATAACACCAAAGAGTTTTAGATTCATATTATTCTACTACACATCAGTAGGAATGATAAATTTATGACCTAATTGAATTCTTGATCCACTTACATAAGAAGGTTGGATAGTTCATCAGACCAATCCAAATTATTCATAGATTATGATCCACCAAACAAGGGTGGTAAGTGATGGTATTGAGATACCCACATATGGGGATTAGTAAATCCATTATATCAATCCAAATCATTCACCATTTGATCACCATATACATACACACATAGAAATTCACTACGTTTTTGCATTGATTTATGTACCTAGTGAGGTTTATTCATTCCTTCCTCTATCTCACATATCTTTACTTAGTTTTGTATTTGATTTTGATATTTATTAAGGACTGATTCATACATTTTTAATTTATAAGACACACAATGGATTACAACTCATAAATTCAAACCCACATTCATGGGCTTCACCTCATAGGTAAGTCCAGGTATGTTTCTCTTTCTTTTATCCTAGTCATTTCACTTTACTGCATTTATAGAATAAATGGGGGTCAAATTTAGTCGTATAAAATGTCATTTTAATGTAATAAGTTTCACTTAGGACCAAATTTTCCTTAGCTTAGCCCTAGACCTATATTAGGGACTCTTTTAATCTTTTTATAGTTTTTATGCATGTTTATCACATGCCTAGATATATTAAGAGTTACATTGAACCATCACCTAGGCATCCCTGATCCTTTTCAAACATTTTATCCACCTAGATAATATCATTAACCCATTAGTCTATAGTGTAGTGAGATATTGAAGAAGGGGCATTGTTATTGACCCTTAGCTTCCCTTTCCCCTAACAAATATCTTTCCACTTACTAAAGTGTCTTAAGATTAGCCTAGACTAATTTCATATCTCGACAAGCATTAGAACACTATATAAATACCACTCTCATTTATTTATTAGATATATGGAAATACTTGTGAACAAGATTAGAAATAGGTGTGCAGATTAAGGTTATTGATCCTTATTTACCCCTATTTCTATATACATCCATCAATAGTAGCCTAGAGCTAAGTTTTACTTAGTTTTCCAATCTCAATTCACACTCAAAGCATTAAAATTAGCATTCATACTTGGTCATAATAGAATCACTCTCACTTGAAATAGAAATTATATTAGGATAAATACATCGAATTTGATCCCATTTTTATGTATTGGTATGTATGCAATACTTAGCACATAAGGTGTTGAGTTCATGCCCATCCTACCCTAATAATGTCACTCTTATTCTACTTGTGTTCATAAAAACCCTATCAAGCATGGATGCTTAGGCTTTCATAGTGAAATAAATCAAAGCAAATAATAAATGATGACCTAGATCTTAGTTATATAGGCATAGGCTTCAAAAATAAAGTGAAGCTCTACCCATAATTTCATTTCACCTACACAAGGTCATTAGTGTTACATAAAAGGTCTATAACACAATATAATATTGTTAAATATGGGTGGTTTATTATCTAAATAGGGTTATCAGACATATTCTCTATTGATGATGCTTTACCCTAATCTTATATCACATCATAACAACCACTTGTCTATCTTAGTCATATTTTATAGATAAGTACACCTTTTCTAATTCATTTATATCTATAGAACATTCAAAAAAATTAATTATTAGGAAAATCAATGGTTTTTAATATAGGAGTATTTTATTCCATGATTTATTACTCAGTTCCTTATCAACCTAGGGTTACATTCCATAATCCTAAAAATATAAATCAATAAAAAATAGGAGAGAAAATAAAAGAACAAAGGAAATCTTAATAAAACAAAGAAGTAAATAAAAGTGAGAGGTTAAGAAAGAAAATGAAATTTCCAATAAGAGCCTAATATTATAAATGATTCGAAATCACATAATATAATAATTTTATGATAAATATCTATTCATGTACCAAAATTATATGTCTACATAATTCCCTGCTTTAATGTGTGTGTGTCTATGGATACATATCAAAGTAAAACAAATAAGTGCACTTACAAGGCTTGAGGAAATTGTATCCAAAACCTATAAATGTTAATCAAATTTAATACCAAATATGATAATTATATATATATATATATATATATATATATATATATATATATATATTTGGTATTATACACTTGACAATGTCAATTTAGACCTATCCTTGACTACATGACTTGTGTGTACACATATGACACTTACACACCCTTATATTCTATCCACTTGTATATTTATGAACTTTCCCTTAAAAAAATCATTCATACACATGATCTCTAGAATTTATGCCTTATGCTCTATTATTCTAATAAGACTATCACCATATTCAAGATCATTATTTCCTTCTTCCTAGACAATGTTGGTAATAGTTTCTCATTGTTAGTTAATGGAAGTGTCCACCTTCATTAAAAGTGTCCTAGGTTTTCTAATGAGATATTTTAAAAATTAAAATCCCTCTCTTGGGATGTCCCATTTATTTTTCATGCCATTTATGGATATAAACTCCCTTAGTTGTATATATATACAATATAAAAATAAGGCTACTTATATCTAGCTCTCACTTGGTCATTAATAGAATTTTTTTGTAAATCGATATATATATTCACATGTCCTTGATTTATTATCCTAAATAATCAAAATATTAAAATTAGTCAAAGAAAAAATTTCTATTCCAATTGTGAACACCTAAGCCAAGGAAAATGTTTCATATTTTTAAGTGCACAAAGCCAAATAGTTGTATTTCATTCTATCAGATCATTATTGGCAACACATACACATAAATATGAGAAATATGTGTGGTATGATCACTCTTTATTGTATTGGAACATAGAAAATTATCAACCACTTAGAAGGTTATTTTTTGGATTGTATAACTCATCTTCATAACCCATTTTTATATGCAAAACAAGTGTTAAAATTAGATCTAGGGTTCCAAGGCAAAGAAGGATAAAATCTAAATTTGTGCATAGGATCAAGGGTAAGAAAACATAAAAGAAAAATTTTAACATGTAAGTATAACAATTTATTATGGAACACACTGGTAAAACTTATAGAGAAATTTTTGGTAAACAATGGACACATCTAATTGCCATTATTTTATAAGCCTTACAAATAAAATATTGATATATTTAGATAATCAGTTTCCTAAAATGAGTGATCATATACCCTTTGTAGATTAGTTATAACAACTATGCATAGATAGAAACATAATAGAATATAAATAAATATAGTTACCTTATTGTTTTAACTTTCACAACTGACCCTAATTTTTCATCAAATCATAGAACCTCTTTTTTGCTTTAAAGTCTAGCCTTCTAGGTTTTATTTAGGTCTGGACATATTTTATTTGTTGATCTAGTTGGGAAAGGTCCTTGGGTTAGGATGAAATCCTCCTAATTAAGTTTGATTTTTTGTTTTTACCAAGTATGAAACATAGTTTTTTTTATCGTATGTGCTTGGTATGAAAGGATTAAAATTGAGGCTTCATTGCTAAAACTATCTAAATTTTCCTAAATCAAATAAGTTTTGGTCTATTTCTGATTATGTTTTGAAATGCATTCAAATTTCCATTTCCAAGTAATTTTTCCTTAGATTTATGTAATTTGTCTAACTATTTTAGGATATTCATGACCTTTTCTTTAGCAATTCCATCCATGGATTATACTTTTCTAACTATAATGGCTAATATTTTGTATCAAGTTACCTTTAGACTTATTTAGTTTAAAAATTTTGGGCTTAATTGACTTTAATTTCAAAGATTTGGACTATTTTATTTTCATGATTGGATCTATTTTTTATTTTTTTAAAGGTAAAAGTGACTATTTTTTAATGGTTTCATTTAATTTTTAGTCACTTTTAGATTAGTGGGTTGGCTTTGGCTTAGACAAAAGACTATTTATTTATTCATAGAATTATTCCCTTTATATCTTTCCTTTTTTTTACTTTAGTAATTTTTATTAAAGTTTAAATTCAAAAATCAATGAATATTATCCTTATTTGACTAATAGTCATTACTCCCTATGATCCCCCAAGAAAGTGAGGAACTACCAATTTTCACTCACCTACTTCCCTATGCCTCTTTAGGATTTAATCATTTTGTTTACATATTCTAAATGTAGATCATGTGGATGCATGGTTCAATCCATCTTCCATACTTTCCTTTATCCCCCTTCAATTTCCCAAATAGACCAAATACATTATAGATGCATTATAACATTCCATGTTGTGTAATCCTATTTATCTAGGACCTAGGATAGTCCATAAAATTTTGATAGATAATATACATCTAGGATGCCTAGGATTGTGCCACATGGAATCATCTTATTTACTCACTCCCTAGGATGGTATGTATGCTTTAAAAACTTTTAATAATGTCCTAGCTTATAAATATCTTTCCACTTGTCAAGATATCACTACATCAAAATCATATAGGTCATCAACCTAAGTAGACACTAAATTAGGCCCTTAATAAAAGAATGGATGTCATGTGGCATGAGCTACTAACTAGATGACACATTAGAATCCATGTCAACATTTCATGAGACCAAATTTGATAGTTATCTATCCCATCAAGACCATCAATTTTCATAATGCATTCCCTTTGAGCTAACGTGCTTAAATCCACTTAAGTCTATTGAATATTTGGTCATTCTAAAGCCTTATTTTTAACACTATGAAGTTTTTCATTTAGGATAAATTGACCTAGATCCTTTTAGGGTTCCTAACTATTTTCAAGAATATTTATTTTTATATCTTTTGTTCGACCCTCATTTTCTATCAAATCAAAATGACTAAATGTTTATAATGTTAGATCTTTAGACTTAGTCATTTTAATTAAGCTAGACTAATTAAATGTGTTAGATCTAGAAACTTAGGTAGATTTATCTTATATTTATGATCCTTTTTTCACTTTTATTTGAACTAAGATGACTATAATAGTCAAATCATTTCATTATTTTAGACTTATTCATTTTTATTTTCAATAATCCTTCTTTTTCTTCTTTCGATGCTTTTTACCTTGGTCAATTTTCACAAAAATTAAAATTTAACAACTAATTTATTCAAATTATAATGACAATTTCTTTTTTTATATTCCAAGATTTAATGAGGAGCTTCCACCTAGCAATTTCTCAAACCTCTACTTCTCTAGAGCACTTCGAGTAAATAAATCTCCATTCGATGCTCTAGGTGCCAGGGATGATGCAAAATGGCCATGTGGCATCATATCACTTCTTGGTTCCTTTAGTTTAAGAAGGAGTAGTATGATTAATTATAGATCAAACAAGTCCCTGATATGATGGAACATGGCATAATATCAAGGCTTTGGGTAATCAAAACTATTGGTCACTTCAACTTACCTACCCAAAAAATGGCTATTAGATTAACCATTTTAAGAGGAAAAAGGGAGGAAACAATCATCAGATGAAATGTCCCCTCATTAATTTTAGGATTGATGATATTTCAACCCAAGGACCAAGTAGTTTAAGCAAGTTTATTTTGATATTAGAAACTACCACCATTAGAAGTTCAATTGATATGAGTATTTATGTTCATTTACTTGCTTGTTTATTATTTGTCTATATCCTACTGTCTACTTGATTCAAATGATAAAATAATTAGAATCTAATTCTCTATAATTCCTATCAAAAATTAAATGAAGGTAGGACATTACCCAAAAAAATTAAAAAGGAGAGAGAGGGTAGGGGGAAAAGAGAGGGTGTATTTATTCTAAATGAGATTCTTGGTACTATAAAATTGAAAAGAATTCCTGACTATTGTTATACCAATGTGTTCTTAGTCTAAAAAATACATAAACTTATATCCACTTAGTGGGAAAGCTTCTAAGGATAATTATGAAATCCATTGATCTATTGAATCTATTCTAAATATATCGTATCTTACACTTTGTTTATGTTGCACACGATGAATGTAATAAGTCTAAAATAAAGCATGAACAAATCTAAAATACTAGTTATGATAGCTATGGCACAACATAACCAAGTCAATCATCTATAAATAAGCATATTAATAGTGTTATCACCAATTAACCACTTAAATCAAAATAATAGAGACACTAAATGAAAAAAATGAAATAAAATATGTATTCAACATTCTAAAAGCATTCTATTACAATCAATATCCCATAGAAAGAAATTAAGGCCTAAGGCATGGGATAAAGGTTTGTGTAAAACAAGCCAATTCTATTAAAAATTTAATGCCTAAATGTCAACGAATCATGGATGCACAACCAAGATAATACCACCAAGGGAAGGTAGGTGTAACCCCAACATAATCCCAACAATGTTTCAACCCCAGAATTCCTAACCTTTTCAAAGGGAATACAACATCCCTTATATAAATATATTTATCCATAAATTTTGATAAACCCACTATAAGGGTGGTTACAAATATTCAATGATGATTAGATAATGTGGTTGATATTATGAAATATTTACCATCTTGACCATGATTTGTAGTTAGAGGCCATGCCTATTTAAAGTAGACCTTTTGTTTTTTACGCTCATTGTCTCTCCTTGGCCTTCTTCCATGCACACACTATGTAATGAATCAACCCATACTAAATGTTTTTCATTCAAATTGGTGGGTTATTTGTGATTATATTCAAATATTAACGGCAGATTATCATTGGGATTTTCTTGGGAATGACATTCCACCATACCCTACGTAGAATTCTATATTCAATTTTAGCAATTGATTAAATAGAAGATCCATCCCTAGCTTGATTTAAAAGTTTAATATATCTGTTCACTAATTTAATATCCCAAAATATTTCACTTCTATGACTTTTAGTTTGGTTAGTAACCAATTTCACTTTGATTGCACTTTCTAAACCTGACACAATCCTCTTGGGACTCTTGATGACTTTGACAACCAAAAGGGCCATAAATTTTAGTTTTTAGGATCTCCTAATTTCATCACTAATACATGGATCTTTATCAGTGTTATATTATTTATCCTTTGATAAGATATTGTATTTTCCCTCTGGGTCCCACTTTTCCACTTGGCATCTTGTCAACATTCCTAGGCTTTATCTCACTATCTACCTTTGTCATCACCATAGCCATGTGCATTCTTCTTATTTATCCTAAGTTTTAGTCTATGATTGTATAGTAATATCCACATGGATTTGTCTTAGACTCTTGGTCTATGTTTACCATTTTTACAACAAGTAAAAATGGGCCAACCCCCATAGTTAAAATCTTGCATACAGTGTTGCTTATTTCTGTTTGATGTTTTATTCATATGCCATTCTAGCTTTGGTCATAGTCTAGTCCAGTCCTTGTGTCATTTGATGTCTTAGGTGTCATTTTAGAAGTGAAGTATGAAAGTGGAAAATTTTCACAAAGATCAAACAATAATTTCTCTCATTATCTTACAAGAGCTTTGGAGATTCTCCAATCTTATTTGGCTAAATATAAATTGTTTTGGGTATTTGGGCTAAGTGCTAATGACTCTTTTAGGGAAATTGTTTAGGTTTTTTGAATAATTTTTGGGGAATTTTCAGACATTTTGTCTATATAAAAAATCCTAAGGACCTATTTCTTTTGAGAAAATTTTCCAAATAAAAATCCTAAAGGTCTATTTCTTTCAGACAATTTGTCTGTAGCAAAAGGGGCTAAGTCTGATTTCTTTTGGAAAAATTGTCCAACACAAAAGGATGAGGACATATTTTTTTGGAAAAAATGTTTGAAACATAAATCCTAATGACCCATAATGTTTTGGGAAATTTTTTTGATGAAAAAATGTTTGAAGCCATCATTCTTGCAAGGAAACCATTCCAAAAATAAAAAGATCGAGGACCTATTTCTTTTGGACAAATTATCTAAAACATAAATCTTGAAGGGTCATTCTCACATAAAAGTGACCCAAAAAAAATCCTAAAGGTTCATTTCTTCAATAAAATATCTTATGCAAAAATACTAAAGGTTTTTTTCTTGGGAAGGTGTCCAATGCAACTTTCATGAAGGGTGATTTTCCACAAAATGATCTAAAGTAGAAGTTTCAAAGGGTATATTTATTTGACATTTTGGCCCAAATTTTTTTTCTCAAAGGGTAACTCTTTTGATAAAATCCCAAGGTAATAGTTCCATAAATGTCTTGAAGTAAATTTAACTTGTAGTAAAAGTTCACATGTAAAAGTTTCATAGATATAATTCCTTTTTTAGAAATTGTTTTGGCAAAGGTGGATATAGCAAAAATTGGATGATTGTGCAAACATCAAATATGTTTGTACAGATGTCAAATTATGAGTGCACAAGCATCAATTTCAAGCTAGGTTATTAAAAATTGGGATTCAAATACCTTAGAGATGGTTACATGGATGTCAAATACATTCCTATAGATGTCAAATATAGGTACATGAACGTCAATTTTGAGCTCCATAAAGTAACTATTTGGGTTCAAAAGTCCTTAAAAGGTTTAAAGTTAATTAAGATATAATAATTTGCATGAGATCACATACTAATACATAGATCTAATGGTTCATGTTTGGGTCAAATAGGTCAAAAGGTCCATAAGTTAAAAGTCCTTTAAAATCTACAAGTTGAATATAATCCAATAGTATAGGTTCACTAAATAGAGATCCAATAGTGTGATCTTGACTGATAAAAAGTGGGCCTAATGAGATATATGGTTAGCATTCACTTGTACATCTTGATCCAACAGTGAGAGCAAAATTCAAAATGACAAAGGATCTTCACTGTAGAAAATCGAAGGCTAACACTCCTTTGTACATCTTGATCTAATGGTGTGAGTAAGAGTCAAAGGTCAAGGAGATCATATCAAATGAAATGCTTCCAACTATTATAATCTTAGGACCTTGGATCTATGATCAATGGATAGCATTGAAGGTTGAAGTAAAGAGACTCCAGGTGAGGTTGATTGGTCAAATTTGAATTGATTCGAAATGGACAAGATGGGCTGTGTATTCAAATAATGATAGAGCAAATTCTAAAATGGAATGAGAAACATGGAAAAGGAATTCCACATGGGCAACTATGTAGGATAGAGGATTCTAAAGTAGATCAAGTAATACTATAGAATCATATGCCACCATGAAAGTTTGATCAAAGACCTAGGATGAATAGTGACTACCAAATGTGAAGAATGAGGTCTAAAAAAGTAATGAATGATTGTACATGGTGAATATAGGTATTTAGAAGATAGAGAGAATTTAGGGTAATATATTATGATTATTATAGCATGTTTCAACACTCCTTAAATAATGCACATGTTTCAACTCTCCTAGTTTAGTTTCAAATGCTTAGGAGATGGTTCATGATGAAAATAGTTTCACAAAGGCTAGCTGAAGAATATCTATACCATTTTGGAAGAGTTTGTCATGGATTATAAGGACATCTATCTTGGGAAACATTCATGGTATATTTTTAACTTATTTTCACCTATAGTATAATTAGTTCTCATACCTGGACATGTGCCTAGTGACTCTTGAAATTTTTTTATCCCCTATCTAAAGTTGTATATATAGCTACCATTTTGGCCTTTGTAAGGGAATGCCACACCATATATAGTGAATCCATAATATATTTATGTTATATTTTACCTTTGAAAATTAATTCAAATATTTTTTTGATTTATTAAACAAGTTTCTAAGTGTGTAAGTGATTTATGGTGATGTAAAGTGATAACTCTCTATCCTTTTTTTCTTTATCCTTTCATGTTTGTACAAGTGTTCATATTCTAACTGGTCATGTAGAGTGTATTCAAGTGTGTTATTTATTTTTAAAGTTTATTAATATCCTTGGAGTGTGAAATATACCATATATTTCATTTTCCTTGTGTTGCTTCACATATCACACCTCTACATTGAAATACTCATGTTAGAATCCATAAGACTTGGAGGTTAGTTTGTATGAATTATTTCTTAATGAAGGAAAGTATGATGATCATATGGAAAAAATCTTGGTGTATCACCTCTTATATTAGGATAATTTCTTGTAACTTATAACTCTTTTCCCCATAATTAATTAATTAGCATAGGTGAAAGCACTTCAAGACACATTCAAGGAGCTAGCCCTTAAAACTAGAGGCTCACTTCCACCATAGGTACACCCACATACTTTTAAGTGTTACCATGTTTCCCAAATATAGAAGAGGCTTGAACACCCTCTTCTAGGTTGTAATATTTGGTGACAATAGTTATGGCATGCCTAATGGGACTAAGGTCCAAGAGAGTGGGAAGATTGTTGGTGTGTCTTTCCTCTAATCAGCTTTTAGAAGTAAGATAACTAACTCCAATAGCGAAACTCTAAATGATAAAATTATATTTTTAAAGTATCCTAGGTATATCTAATTAAATATTCTGATCAATTTTTTTATCCCTTCTAAAATATTAGTTAAAATGAACAGCTATGGTGAATATCCCTATCATGAAGCTCTTTGTTAGCATTACTATGAACCCCATTTTACACCTCAACAACCTTATCAAAATAGATATTGATCCTATGATTCATGAGAACCCTATAATCCACCATTTTCTCCTCCATATAGACACCATATTGTTGGATAACCCTATGAGGAATGTTACCTAGAACCATATCAAGAAATGCCTCCCTATCAGTCCCAATATGAGTCCTATCAGACATACAATGATGCCTATGAACCTCAAGAGTATTCTTATGAGTCCTTCCATGCAGAATCAAATGATTCCATGGATTGTACAAAAATATATTACAAGGAAAGTTTGTGGATTATTAGATCTTAAAATAAAGCAAGTTAATGTTGGTTTTGATCCCCATCACTACCCTCTTCCTCCATTTTTTCCATCTTAAATCAAGAATTTGTTGGAATCCATACCATAGTTACTAATTAATGAAGAGAACATGAGAACATGGGATGATGAGTATGATGTGATCCATAATAATCTCATGGAATGGTTGAGAGGTGCTACCCAAAGTCATATATAGACTTTGGATATGTTTAAATACTTAAAAGGAACTCATGAGAGATCAAAGAACAAATGGATTTGGTAAAGAAGTGAATTCAATACTCAATAGAAAGTATAAGTATGTAGGAAGATAAAGAAATAAATAATGAACATGATTTTATTATAGAAACTCAAGGAGACTATTGGTAAGGTGTAACTCCTACTTATGTAGATGTTTGTCCTTCTAATTAGCCCAAGAAGTCACTTTACTATGAGCTTACTAGTGATTTCCTCTTTCCTAAATCCACTCATAAGCCTTCTCATTCATCCCACACTCTATCTCCAACTCATCAACCTTACACTACACCTCATATTCCATCTCATTCACATGAGCCTATCCATCAGCGTTCTATCTCACCCCTTCTTGAAGAAGATCCCATCTTGAGAGAAGAAAGTGAAGATGATCAAATCCAATCCATGGATGATCAAGAATATCTCATGAGTGATTATAAAGAGGAAATCACCATAGGGACTCCCATTGGTGATCACAAGTGCAATTTTACCTAATTTAATGAAGAAAAACATATTGAAAAGTCTTTTGTAGTTGCCCATGAGGAATGTGGCCAAGACTTAAAGAAAGAGGTTTTTGAAGAAGACTCCATCCCTAATCATGAAGTTGTGGATGACCATCTCAATCAATAAGAGGAATGTACTATCAAGGATGAAGGTCAAGTCAATCCCCAAGAAGTGGAAGTCCTAAAAGAGTTTCATGAGACCAAGGTAGAAGACATAGCTATTAAAGATGAAATTCATGAGGAAGATGACTTATGGTAGAATTTCAATGCCATAATTAAGGAATTTGATAAGTTGGGTAAAACTCCTCCTCTTCCAAAAGATTTCATATCTAATGTCAATGTTTCTAATGAGACTAATGATTATGTTCACAAGTATTCCATCAAACATATAGATGAAGGTCATTTTTCTAGTCAAGAACCTATTGTCATGAATCCATTTGATGATTCTAGTGTACAAGAAGTTCTAGACATAGATAATGAGGCCAAAGAAGATCTTGTTGTACCTAAAAGATAGTTAAGAGTTTCATCTAAATAAAAATCAAATTCAGGGATGTGGGAACATGGTGAAGGAAAGCTTGATGCTTCCAAACATCAAGAATATTCTATGAAGGAGGAGAGCAAGGCTGAAACTATTGCCATATTTTTAAACTTGTACATTAAGGGTCAAGTAAGTGAGAAGGTTGAGACTATCTGGATAAAATAAGAGTTCATATCCATAGCTAATCTATTTGGAGATGCTTGGTTTTCATTGAACATCATGCCAATAAATCTGGAAAACAACTTGAAAAATGTGGAGGCATCAATGCTAAGGATAAAAAATCTACATGCATTATCTATTCCTTCATGTCATGAAGCAAGAGAAGTTTGAAACTTCCCCTTTGATCTAGGAGGGAGTGTTCATCTCAGGTTAGTTTGTATTTTAATTAGTTTGCTTATTTTGGTGTGTGTGTGTTCAATAAGTGATCATAAAACACAAGTGTGATTTTGCTTAGTCATTTGTGTTGCTTCTTATTGTCTTTTATTATGTTTTGTGTGTTGTCAAAGGTAATTTGTGTGTCAAACATGTGTACATGTGAATCCATATCCCAATGGATAGGATTAGGAAATTGGTCATGGCATAGTAAGCATACCAAGCTTTGGAAATTTCCAAGAATTTTGACCATTTTTACCACAAATAAAAATGGGCCAACCCCCATAGTCAAAATCTTGCATAAGGTGTTGCTTAGTTCTATTTGATGTTTTTTAATATGCCATTATAACTTTGGTTATAGTCTAGTCCATTACTTGTGTCATTTGATGTCTTTGGGGTCATTTTTGAAGTAATATATGGAAGTGGTAGGTTTTCATAGAGATCAAGCAACATTTTCTCACATTAGCCTAGAAGAGCTTGGGAGATTCTCCAATCTTATTTGGCTAAATACAAATTATTTTGGGTATTCGGGCTAAGTGTTAATGACTCTTTTGGTGAAATTATTTGGGTTTTTTAACTAAGTTTTGGGGACTCATCAAACATTTTATCCATAGTAAAAATCCTAAGGACCTATTTCCTTTAAGAAAATTATCTAAACAAAATTCCCCAAAGGTCATTTTCTTTCAGACATTTTTTCTACAACAACAAGGGCTAAGTCTGATTTCTTTTAGATAAATTTTTTGACACAAAAGGCTAAGGAAATATTATTTTAGACAAAATGTTCAAAAAATAAAGCTTGATGACCCATATTATTTTAGGATAATTAATTTTTTAATCCATCATTCTTGTGGGTAAACTATTCTAAAAACAAAAAAGATCGAGGACCTATTTATTTCAGATAAATTATTCAAAACATAAAGCTAAAAGGGTCCTTATCACATAAAAGTGACCCAAACAAAAATAATAAAGGGTAATTTATTTATAAAAATGTCTTATGAAAAAATCTCAAAGGTTCCTTTTTAGGGAAGGTGTCCAATGTAACTTTCCTAGAGGGTCATTTTTTGTAAAGTGGTCTAAAGCAAAAGTTCCAAAGGGTACATTTTTTTGACATTTTAGCCCAAATTTTTTTTCCCAAAGGGTCATTATTTAGGGAAAATCTTAAGGGAATAGTTCTATAAATGTCTCGAAGGAAATTTAGCTCGCAACAAAGACCTGCATGAAAAAGTCCCACAGACATAATTCCTTTGGAGAAATTATTTTGGCAAGGTTAGATCTAGAAAAAATTTGATGGCCATGCAAATGTTAAATACATTCACATAAACATCAAATGATGGGAACACAAGTAAAAATTTCAATCTAGGATAATAACTATTGGGATTCAAATACCTTAGAGATGATCATGTGGATGTTAAATATGTTCACATAGATGTCAAATATAGACATGCAAACATCAAGTTTGAGATCTGTAAAGTAAGCATTTGAGTTCAAAAGTCCTTAAAAGGTTTAAATTTGATCAATATATAATAGTACACATGAGCTTGCATACAAACACACATATCTAATGGTCCATTCTTGGGTCAAATAGGTCAAAAGGTCCTTGAGTTAAAAATCCTTAAAAAGCTACAAGTTGGACATGATCCAATGGTGCAAGTTTATTGAATAAGGATCTAATGATGAAATCTTGACTAAGAGGAAATTGGACCTAATGATATCTATGGCTATAGTTCACTCATACATCTTGGTATAATGGTGTAAGCAAAAGTCAACATGTCAAAGGATCTTCGTGGCAAAAAATCAAAGGCTAGTGTTCCTTCATGCATCTTGATCTGATATTATGAGAGAGATTCAAAGGTTAAAGAGATCAGATCAAATGAAAATTTTCCAACTATTAGAATCTTAAGACCTTAGATCAATGATTAATAGCAAACATTTAATTTTGAAGCAAAGATAATCCAAGTGAGGTTGAGTAGGTAAATTTGACTAGATTCTAGATGGGCTACATATTTAAATGATGATAGAGTAAATTATAAAATGGAATGAGCAATGTGGAAAAGGAATGCCACATGGGAAACTATGTAGGATCAAGTATTCTAAAGTAGATCAATAAAAACTATAGACTCATACATTACCATGAAATCTCAATCAAAGACCTGGGATGAAGAGTGACTACCAAATGTGAAGAACAAGGTATAGAAAAGTAATGGATGACTATAGATGGTGAATACATGTGTCTATAAGATAAAATATAGTTAGGGGAACATATTATGACTATCATAGAATTTTTCAACCCTCCTCAAATATTGCACATGTGTTGGCTCTCCTAGTTTAGTTTCAAATGCTTAAGAAATGGTCCATGATGAAAATAGTTTCACAAAGGCTAGTCAAAGAATCTTTTCACCATTTTGAAAGAGTTTGTCATGGCTTATAAGGACATATATCCTAGGAAACATTAATTTTATATTTCTCACTTAGTTTCACCTACATCCTAACTAGTTATCATGCCTAGACTTGTATCTAGTGACTCTTGAACTTCATTCTTTTCTCCCCTATCTGTATTCTATATATATCTACCATTTTGGCCTTTATAAGGGAATACGACACCATATATAATGAATAAATTCTTGATTGATTTTATATTTTGACTTTAAACATTAATGAATATTTTTTTTGAGTTCTTTAATAGTTTTCTAAGTGTGTAAGTGATGTAAAGTGATAACTCTTTATCCTTTCTTTCCTTATCCTTTCATGTTTATTCAAGAGTTCATATTCTAATAGGTCATGTAGAGTGTAGTCAAGTGTGTTAGGTATATTTCAAGTGTATGACTATCCTTAGAGCATGAAATATTCCCTTTGGTTCATTTTCCTTGTGTTACTTCACACATCACACCTCTACATTGAAATGCTCATGTTAAAATCCATAGGACATGGATGTTAGTTTATATGCCTTATTTCTTAGTGCAATAAAGTATTATGATCATATGGAAAACATCTTGGTGTATCACCTCTTAGATTAGATTCATTCCATGTAACTTATAACTCTTTTTCCTATAAGAAATCAGATAGCATAGGTGAAATCACTTCAAGACACATGCGAGGAGCTAGCCCTTAAAACTAGAGGCTCATTTCTACCATAGGTACACCCTAATACTTGGAAGTGTTCCCATGTTTCCGAAATCTATAAGAGGCTTGAACACCCTCTTCTATGGTGCAACATTTGGTGACAACAAGATCTTCATTCTTTAGGATAATGTTTTAATCGCTTCAAGCTCTCAATCTTCTGAGAGGGTGATAGATGGTGCCTTCTCAAGGCCTCAAAGATATGGGATTTTTTTGAATGTTGTTTAACTCCTAGAATTCTAGTTAATAATATAATACCCCTAAAGTGTTCATGTTTTGAGGTTCTAAGCTAATTCCTTAATGTTTCTAAGGTTATGAGCTCTTGGGATGTTTTCATGTGACACCACCTCAAGGGCCTTAGGATTTAAAAGGACTTACTCATTTTTTTCAAAAAAAATGACTCTAAGACTGTGTATCAACAAGATTTGGATGTGTGAAAGAATCTATGGGGTGGGAATATTTCAAAACCTATGATAAAATAATAAAATTGACTAAGTTAATATTTTTAAAGAAATTAAATTTTTTGCTAAGTGTGGTGAGAAACGATCAAATAATATAGAAATTGAAAATAATCATTCACACAAAATAGAGATTTAAGCCTGAACATTCATATGTTCATTTCTATAAGAAAATGTGATAAAATAATTTAAAATAAATGTGTGATATACTTTATTTTCAAGCAAATATTATCATGGTTATTGAATATTTAGCTAAACCTTAAATGAATTTTTACAAATATTCAAGCTAATTCACTATGAATAACATAATCATAAATTACACTGCCAAAATATAGCTCAAAATAAAGAGGGTCCCTTTTTTAGCCTAAAAATGGGGCGTGTTATTTGACACAATAATAAGGACGTTCAACATTGAGTTAAGACTTGTAGATCTCTAGATGAGTGATATTTTACCACTTGTCAATATCTCATTACACCCTAGTCTAAAGAAATGTCAAGACCCTAAGATCCTTAACCATGCTAAGAGTTTAGAAAAATTGATATGTAGCAAGACCCTAATATATTATGGACATGCTTGAGTATAAAAAAGTGGACATGTGGAGGAACCTTCCCAAGAAAGATACATGGACCTCCATGAATAATATCAAAATCTAAATTTGACACTCATCTTGACTGTCAAATTTAAGTCTGATCTATGAATCTTGATGGCTTAAACAAAAAAAATGAATTTTATTATATTCTATCAGAAAAATGAAACATGTGACATAAATTCTTAAGCAAGTCAGATAGTGGCATTAACTATAAGATTTTTCATGTACATTAGGATTGAATGAGAATATAAATGACAAAGTGATGCCTTAATTAGGAAAGGTCATTACTAGGTAGAGTATGGAAAATTTGATATCTCAAGGGGATATTCAATGGATTCATCCACCCAAAATTAAATTCAAAAATTATTTAGCATGGACTTGATCTTGATTTCATTAGGATTGTGCATGGCCTAATTAAAATTTGGGCAGAAATAGGTGCATTTGATTAAGTATTTGCTACCACTAGTTAGTGAGTTGGTTTTATGACTCAATGGACTAAATAATATATATAATTATATTAAATATATTTATAGAGTGATGTTCTATTTATAATTAGAGATAGAGTATGGGGCTATGCCATTTTCATTTCCTGTAATTCTTGCTTTTTTAATTTAGTTTTTTTTCCTTTTTCAATGAGCTTAGGCTATTTTAAGACCTTTTCTATAACTCATATGAGTACTAATGAATATTAGATTAAAAATAATTTTTTTTTTGGCATGTTCTTGGTGAAATTTTCTCCATATTCTACATAATTACTTGGTCCTCAGACTCTTGCACCATCTCTACTTTCTGGTTTATGTTATGCTAGCCAAATAGAGACTATTTTTTAAAGAGGTTTATCTTCACAATAGAGATAGGGTTGTCCTCATTATAAATTTGGTTTATATTTTATTTATCCCTCTCTCTTTCTTCTAGTTTCATTCCTTTATATTAGATTATCTTTAAAATAGTCTAAATTGTAGTCAATTATTCAACCTTTATCTGGACTACATGTTCATCCTTTCGCTTATCTTCTTTTATACATTATTAAAAATAATAGACTAAAGATAAGTGCCAACCTATACTAATTTCATTGACACATTTGAATGAGTTGGTTCTTATAGACACAATAGATGCCAAATTTTATTTCATAAGTCTTAGAGTGTAATCTAAATGGGTCCCTTAGATGGAATAACTTACATCAGCCAACTAATGTATCTAGTTCACCATGACCTAGTAGAAAAATACCTTGGGTAAGTTTTTGTATACCCTAATTCCTTTTAGGAGATGTGTAATGAAAGAGGGGTAATTATCATTAATTTGAAATTTCCTCTCCTCTTTTTCTCCTAGATTTAGTGTGCTATGTGAAAGAGACTGCCAATAGATTGGTGCTAGGAGGGCATGATAAAGTATTATTTGATATTTATTATTGATTGTGTCTAGAATATTGTAGGTTTTTATTAAGATAATAATTATCCAAGTTTATAAAACTATAAAACATAAGATTTGTCAAGATGGGGTAATAAGATTTGTGACAATGTCAAAGCTAGTTGTGAGTTAATCTGAGCTATTATAACTCTAAAAAAATAGAAGAACTAGGACTAACAAGGGAAGTCTAAGATAAAACAAACTTAATCAAGCTACCCCACTATTATAGTTCCTTTCATTACCCATTTTATCTCTTCTATAACCCAAAAATGTATAATCATGTCTAATTAGGAATAGGTAGTTGTCTTGTGAACATTATAGGACTTGCTAATGACTTGCCCAATAATCTTAAGAAGTTTTACCCAAGGTATGTTCAAGATGGGGTAATGACAATATAATAACACATATAAACCTTCAATTATGCCTTGATCAAAACTCAAGTTCAACATGAATATGTTGCTTGTAATATATTCACTTATATTTTATATGACTTAGTGTATGTTTGGTATTTAATCCTCCTAGATAGATCCATCACCTCTTGGGTTGACCTTGAGACTATGTTAATTAACTAGTTTAGGATACCAATAGACCCTTCCATACTCTATCACTAGTTTGTATCTACCCATAAGGATCCCAATGAACCCATGAGTATCTTTAATAATTTATTTCAAAAGTTATATAAAAGGTTGAAGGACCTATACACATAGACCAAGTTAGATATTATACAAACATACTTAAGGGCCCCTCAACCTCATGATGTTTATCTTTCTAAGGAAGACCCAAAAAACTCTTACATCTTTGTACTTAGCCTACAATGATTTAGTCAATACTGAATAGTAGATGTTACCCAAAATATATGATGTTGGTCCACTTCCCTCATTAGGACAACCTAATTCTTATAACCAAATTCCTATGGTAAACTAAACTCTTATGTAGAACACTCTTTTAATGAATGCAAGATTAAAAGCTATGTATTTGAGCCCAAATATAGTCTATGATCTAATTCCATTGAACCCCATGCCTAACAATAAACCTTATTTTCATCAAAATCATGTATTATCACAACCTATGAGTCAAAAAAACAATTCTAGTTGTCTATAATAATATGGATACCATGCCTAATTCAAGTGGTTATGCTTCCCACATCTATAATTAGTAAGTTATCTATTTGTTACTAAATAATCAAACACCTACTAGAAATACCCATAACATAGTTCATCCTAATGTCCCTAAATTTTTATATATTACTTCACTCATGACTATCCCACCACCTCAAGTAAGAAGTAGTAAAAGTACCCCTATGAAATTTGAGGTGGCTAATTTATAGTAGATGATCTAAATATTAACCAATGATTGGTTAAATTACATGGATAGGTGCCTAAAAACACCAACCAAGCTATGAATAAAAGAAGTGAATAATCAAACAAAAAATTATAAATTTCATATGATTAATAGGAAATAGAACACTAGGCCCAATAATGTTAATGTGCCTAGTCCACTTGAAAACATCAATAAAAACAACAATAGGACCTCTAATCTAGAAAACATGACATATTCAATCTTACCCACTTTGTTTAGACTACATAATATAGTAGACCATGTTGAAGTATATTGTGATTAGTTCACATTGGCCTAAAACATGTTCTAAAAGGATATGGATAACCTTGAAATAGTTCATATACTAGACAATGGAAAACCAAGCCCAAGTAAAGATAACTTGATCACTACCATGCTCTTAGAGACCTATGAGTTTCCATTTAAAAGTGATAATGAGACCAAGGACAACCCAAATGAGGTCCATGATTTTAAATAGTTATAAAGGGAGAACAACTATCAATTGAGGTGTAAGTTTTAGATTCCTTTGACCAACTCTATCCCTCTAGATAACATCTAGGTCTCACCTGATGAAAACTCAAGTAATAACCTAACTACCTAGAGGACTTACTACCTTATTTCAACCTAGAACTAATTTTACTTCTCCTCAAGAATAAAAACCATATAAAAAATAAAACATGGATATAACATTATATAATATCTAAATAAAACCAAGGCCAATATAATAATGTTTGAGTTGCTTTAGATGTCTAAACAAAAGGACTTATTACCAAAAATTGTCTACCCAAAGGAGGAATGAAGTTAACAACATTGATAATGTTCAAGTTGTTATCTATAATGAAAAACTAATACCCCCTTTTCCACCAACAATTATAATTTTAAGATAAAAATTACATAATATTTTTGTAGATTCATGTGCTTTACGTAATTTGATGACTTATGCCATTTTAAAACACTTTGGATTGACACCCACAAAATATACTATAAAATCTGTTCAGTTGGAAAAATTAGAGGTTAAGGTTGTTTCTAAATTAAACCACATCCACATGTAGTTATCCTTTGATCTTAGAGTGTACCAATTCATTTACATCCAAGTGGTGGACATACCTAAGGCATATCATGAATTTCTCCCTCAAGATTGGTCTAAGACACTCAATGGTTATATGGCCACCAATTTCTCCCACATTTGATCCCATAATGAGGCATGCCTCATGAGATCAAGATTAAGAGAGAGCTCAAGATGTCTCAAATGATCATAGAGTACAATAATACCAATGAGATCATGTATGATGAGTGTAGAATATGGGTCTATGCACTTCAAAAATAAATGAAATATTACAATAGATTATTTATTAAAATGTTGATTTTCTAAGGAGAAATTAAAGCTGAGTAATTGGATTAGCTAGATGAGGAGGATATCATTTACACACTATAAGTATTTTTAGTACACATTCTCACCCTAAAACATGCAAAGGTCAAGTAAGTACACCCATGTGGGAAAAAATTATGCAAAATATTAGAGACTACCCATGCTACTATTGTAAATTATTTTATGCCAATGTATGATACTAAGGATCAAACCATAAGGTCATTAATACCTGAATAAAAAAGTATGTCCAAGCTAGGATCTAGAGAAAAGATAAAATAAATGAACATGGCAAAAATACCCACCTTTTAGAGTCTATTTATTGTAGCTAAAGATCATATATGGACCTTGAATTTTTAAGAATCCAAGTCAAAGAGAGGGTATGGTTTTTGGATATATCTCATCAACCTAAGAGGGAGGTCATATTTAGTATCCTTATGACTATAATTCACCTACGCTAACAATGTGATTAAGTATGAAGAATTAGTGCATGGCCTTTAGTTTATACTAAGGAAGAGGGTGAAGAACTTAAAATTCCTTGGGGATTTATAACTTGTGGTCAAGCAAATCAAAATCCACAATTCTTGTAATGATAAGCATATTTATAGGTACCAAATTATAATATGGAACCTATTTGAAGACTTCAATGCATTCAACATCTAAATGTTACCCTAAATAATGAATTATATGGTGGGCATGTTGGTAATGGTTTAAAGTACCTTATAACCCATTTCTAATTCCATATTGAGGAGATTCTTAGTATATTTGGTCTCTAATCCTTATATTCTAGGTATATGAAACCTTTATTTGTACACATACTATAATCATCTAAAAATGTCACTTAATTTATAAGAGTGTTACTTGAGACTACCCATCCTTATTTTAGTCCTAGACCTATCTTGGGTCCTATTTAGACACTTATCTAGATTTCATACATGCCACACACATCCCTAGACATCTCAAAATTAGTCCCATACCCTTCCTTAGGCATCCAAGCCCATAATACCTCATGTTTTACCATGTAGACACTAGGGCCATAAGTGGACACTTGAACCATAATGCTAATGTCTTATTTGGGTTTTATTGTCATTTTCCCTATTTTTAGTTCCAATGGATATTTTTTCAATTTTTAAGACACTTAGGGTTATATTAGACCTATTTCAAAACATGCATAAACACTAAACCAATATATATGCTTGACTTTTATCCCTTTATCCACTAAATGAAAATTAGATGAAAATACACACAAATAATCTTAGAACAAATCGTGCACAATCAAGGTTATTGATCCATCTTATACCTTACTTCTACATACAATCATATATAGATTTCCTAAGCTCTAATACATACATTTATAGTCTAAATCCTCACTCAAAGCACTCAAACTAGCATTCATACTAGCTTCACTTGCACTTAAACTAATACTTAGGTGGGGAAAACTACATTGGGCTTGATCCCTCCTTGGAATATAGATATGTAGGTAACTCTCATCACAATGGGGTGTTGAGGATGTCCAACCTACCCAAATAAAAAAATACATTTATTGCTTGTGCCAAATCCATTTCCTTAATCACATACAGGTCTAAGGTTTGCATATAAAATCAGTCATAACAAGTCATAGATAGTGAATCAGGGTTTGTCCACACAGGAACAAGATTTGTAAACTCAGACATAGGTGTTCCCAAAAGCTTAGAACATTTTCTACATAGAGGACACTAGTTCCATAAGTGAACACTAACACCATAGCATTACTATCCAAGGTAAGGTGTTATTATCCAAGATGGTTTTTAACACTTGGATCCTATTTATGATAATCAGACAAGCTCTTGTACTATTTTATAGCTTTTGAATCCTTCATCTCAGGTAGTTTTAAGCTAATTATTCATTTATCTCTTTAATTATTATTGTTATTATTATTAGAAATATTATTTTAGCTTAGTTCTTTCACAAATTAGTGGGTGTATTTATTGCATATTTTATATCTTGATTTATTATACTTAACCCCTTTAACAACCTAGGGCTTACACTCCATAAACTTAAAAATCTAATTCATTTGGTGAACCTAATGTGTACACAATGATCAAAATAAAGAGTGAGATATTTACTACATCATTTGTATGATTGTTGACTACGAATGAAATTATTTAGTAATAGAAAAACTATGTTTGTCACTTGTATTCACTACTCAAAAGCTCAAACTCTAAATGATTAACAATGAAACACAAGTTATTACAAAAGTCAATCCTTTAAAGTTTTTTATGTCAAAATTGCATCTCTTAGGCCATATTGCAAAATGGATCATGTTACTCATAAACCTAAATATTATGTTACAAAAATTAGTAAAGGGCTAGATAATCATAGATCAATTAGCAATAGCCATGCTATTAGACACAAATCCTATCAATGATGATTTACATGATGACTTCACAACTTATAATACCACTCCAAACACATGGAAAATGTTATTTAATAGCTTTATATGTTCATATGGTGCTATGGAATGAATGTTTTTCATCAACTCATTTAGACACATAATACCCCTTATTGACTCAATTTTTTATGTACAAATAATATCATAGAATATGAGGCCCTTATCCTTGGATTTCATGCAACTCAAACTCTCTAAATAAAATAAAATTAAGATTACATAGATTCACAACCAATTATTAATCAAGTTAAATATATCTACCAAACTAAATAATAATTTCTCATCCCCTACAAGAATATGGTTCAATCTAAAATCTCAGTTTGTAAACTTCTTTATTGAAAACATTCCTTGTAAAGATAATCATCATGTTGATGTAATGTCCAATGCAACATCATTGATCCCCATTGGCATCAATGATGAATAGGATACCTTCACTATCAAGTGATTAAAACATCCATTGGTATCCCATGAAAGACTTATCAAAACTCTTCATCCAAGATCTCTCTAATGGCTCATTACCACAACCATTGATGTTTGAACATAAACTCAGAAGGAACCAATTGAAAACAAGATCAATTGTTAACACATAATGAGATATGCAAAGTATTACAAAATCATAATGAATAATATAAAGCATATATATTAAAATGAGATAACTTTCTTATATAGGCAAGGCAAAATAGAATACATGCTAAACTAGCCAATGTGGGACTAAACCCCACATAAGACAAAACTAGGTAAACACAAATACCTAGAGCCTAGAAAGCATGAGTAAGATACTCTAATTCCCCCCCTCAAGTGAAGCTAGGTGATAAAAATAGATAATTTAGTGTGAATTCATGTGTCCCTATGGATTCCAATCCATCATGCTAAAGTACATAGATGTTGAGTCGCTATAACGACTAAGTCAAAGTAGGAATAGTGTTGAATATGAGGATCATTGAATACAAACACTACACTCTAAAGTAGTAGATAGATTTATGAACTTGAGGAAACATTGATTGAACACCCTATAAAATGATGGTGATAAGTGAGCACAAAGACTAGTGGCACTGCCACACTAGTGGCACTACCACACTAGTGTCACTATAAGAATCACCAAAAAGGCTATAAAGTCAATTAAAAATCCTCATATGGGTTACAACAAAAAAATTTACTGAATAATATACCCATGTAAAAAGGATTATTTGAGAAAACACTCAAAAGAGTGAAACATATACATAACTCTCATAGAGTGTAAAAAAGGAGAGAAAACCCATAGGAACCCCCCCAAAAAAAGAGAGAGAGAAAAGGAGAAGAGAGAGAAAGAAAGACCCCGAAAGATGATGCTGAAGAAGTCCACACTACAAGTAATCACAAGTCACAAAAGGACTTAATATGCACATGTGTTTTGAATCCATTACTTAATCATAAAATAATTGACACTAGAATTTACCAGAGTGACTACAATCAAGAAGACTGTTAGTGGTGATGAAAGTACAATATGTGTAAGGAATGATCAACACCAAGAAGAAGAATGTACATCACACCCCCCATACTTCTAAATGGAGGGAATGGAAAAAGTTTTGCATGAGTGGTCTGAATCCACTAATCAAACACCAAACAAGTTTTCATTGTATATACTAGAATAGCTCCAAATAAGGATACTATTAACTGTCAAAAAAAGGTGTTAAAAATATAGAAAAATATCTCAACTAGGATGTCTCATAGTGGTGATGGAAGAGACAAGCAATTGAAGAAGTGAAAAAGTGATTATAATAGAGCACAAAAATTCATGAAGGTATATAAGGATAAATCAGTAAACCCCCCATGGCACTTTATAATTAGTGCAAGTATAATATAACCCATACAAAAACACCAAATGGAGACAAAGGAGACACTCAACTTCACTAGAATAGTGATAAATGAGGAGACTATTGACCTATCAAATAATACATCAAGAGATATGCTCTAAAAATAAGGGAATGAAGAGGTATCTTCATATAAAAATGTGAGGCACTAAGAAAGGGGCCTCAAAGAGACATGACACAACAACCAATGTGTCAAATTAATAATTCATTTGTGGGCTGATATAAGAGTGTGTAAAATGATGAAAAAGAGCCATGTATGTAAAAACACTAGAGAATCATCAACAACACAAAAAACAATATGAAAAGTACACACAAAAGGACATTAAACTCAACCAAAAATGCCTCCAAACTAGTGCATGCATGAAGTATAATGTAAGGCCCATGACATAAGAAATACACTAGTAGTGACAATGTACACTCAATAATAGGATGTTAGACTCAACCAAAAATGCATCCATGAGTGCAATAAATGATGACAATGCACTCTAGAAGAAGTGAGAAGAAAGTTTGTGTTACATGTGAGGGGGTCTAACCTCTTTCCAGACCAGACACCACCTTCTAATCTTTGACAAGTGAAAAAAATATATGGTACATTAAAAACAAATAATATTCCCTCAACAAATGTTCATGACACATAAAATGCATCACCACTAAAATGTCACCACAAGACAATAAGCACAATTCAACACATCCAATGTGAAGAGACCCCCCCTAGAATATGGCACTTTATAAAATAATTATTTTTGTAATTTAAATAGTCCCAAAGTGTGGGAAAATTAAAAACATAAACTTTTTTTAAAAATGGTACTTGATTTCGAGCTAATGATCAAAAGTTGTTAAATAAACAATTTGTTGTAAATGAGGCCTATTTAATAAAAATTTGCACTAAAAGTTTCAAAAAAGTATTGTAGCTAAGGTGAACCTAACCTTTCAACCACTAATTAAAATTGGCATGGAACCAAAAATCTCCTCAAATCAACATAAGTTAAAAAAGCCTAGCCAGTGACCTCTATGTATGTGCGAGTGAACTACACTTTTTATTTAAGAAAAAATATAGCTATTTAATATAAATAATGAATAAACTAGATATTTTGAATGAAATAAAGTGGGTTTAAATTGGTAGTGTCTTAGGAATAAATCTAAATAAAATTTAACTTTTTCCAAACTTTCAAAAAAAAAAAAATAATCCCCACAACTCTCCACACAGATAGTCTCCCTTTCTAACACAAAGTTATCTCCCAATTCCCATGCTATCCTACAACACTCCATGTAGTATAACAAAAAATAGAATCCACATGTAATGGATAATATATGGAAGGAAATAATGACTATGTGGTAGGTTAAATGCAATAGGAGGGTGGAGGAAGAGAAACCAAAAGTAGAGGAGCAATCCAAAATGGTGTGGAGAGGGTCAAATTAGTTATGTTGTCTTGGAGCCAAAAAAAACAACCTAGACTAAAATTTTGCCACCAGAAACTAATATGCTACAACTAGTCACCTCCACATTCTACCCTACCCTCTATGGCCTTGCCCATGCCCAACCTTTCTCTTCCACTTAGCCAATGCTTCTGCACTAAAAATCTTCAAACAACTATTATAAAAAAACATATCTACCTACAAGTCCTAGGCTATGAAGATACCAAGGAGGATGACAAGGGCAGCTAGGTAAGTGAAGGAGAATGGCAATCAGGTTGACCAATCATCCTAACTACTTTATGCATCCTTGATCCAACCATCTCTACCCTACAACATCCACAAAAATGACCAATAATAACAATAGAATGTGGATCATTACCAAACCATGTCCAAACATTGAAAATTATTTGAAGTCCAAATCCATGTCATTTGTTCACCAATACCCATTAAAATTGATCCCATCCTCAATGCTCTCAATTTTACACAACATAATCCAATGTAAGGTAAAAAATCTCTTGGAAAAGTTCAATACTCCACATAAAGGTCCAATGTTTTTTTTTCTAATGCACTTCTCAAAACTTTAAATCTAATTAGAAGTGAGACATTACCTAGTCCAAAGGAAGAAAAATTTCTAGCGTTATTATAAAAACCCTCAAACTTTTCCAATGCCAAATTTTTTGATAGCATATCTTCCAATGCTAGACAAAAATAATTTAAATCTATAACTATATCAAGTAGATGATGCCAAGGATAATGGTGTTAAGTGTTTTCCAATGCAGTTGGGAATCTTCCACATAGACCTAAAAGCTTTTACTGTGGAGATGCCTTGCAAAGTATAGCAAGAGGACTTTGAGTATTGCATAGAGCTACCAAGAAATTTCTAGATCTATAACAAAACTTTCTTATACAACCAATAAAACTCATGCAAATGTCAATTATAGAAAAAATATGTAAATGTTAATGGAAATATTATATGATATCTAGAGGAGAAATGAGAGTATGGTTAGAGGTGTATAACCTTCATAATGAGAGTTTTGAATACCATTACAAAAAATATCTCAAAAAATTTATATGGCTAGTACAATAATAGATCCAACCAAATCAAATTGAAATCACATTATGAGAACAAATAAATACAATGAAGTAGGCTAAGTAATGGCTATTGTAGATGGCTCTAATTACTATGAAAGAGTTATTAAAATTCTTTATCCAAGATCTCTTTAATGGATCATTACCATTGTAGACACTATAAAACCAAACACTATGGTTCTAGATGTCGTGTTAACCCTTAAATCACCCCTTGACCCCCTAGGAACATTTACTTACTTCTCAACTACCAAACATAAGTGAAAATGGTTAATTTTAGCCACTTTGTTTCTTTCTCCCTAACTATCGATGGTTGACCCTCGACCACTGATGGATGAACCTAATTTTCAATGGTTACCTTAGCTCTTGCATGATCAAAGGAGTCAATTACAGTTTGATTATAATTCACTCATTGATTACTAGCTATCTAAATTTAGTTAGTTATTTACATGATCAATGTGTAATTAGACTATGTGATGAACCATTTTTTAAGCCCTTTGATTGGATCCTTTCCTCACTCTATATTAAGGGAGGTAGAGAAGGTTGAAATAATCAATCATCATCAAGATCAATCAGGCAAGATGTAAGAGATGTTCTTACTCCTGGGCAAATCAAAGAGTTTTTTAGTGAACCAAGAACTAGATAGATATTTAAGGCACTTCTATATCTTGTCAATAAAGATAAAGGATCCCATTACTCTTCTAACATCACTCTAGGATCTACAATAGCTTTCAACCAACTTCTATATTCCTCAAACCAACAACATCTAAAAGTTAACTATCTATATTCTTTTATCAAAAGTTTAGTAATTAACTCTATTTCTTTCATTACTATTTATCTCACTTCTCTATGTTGGATTTTTACCTATAATTCCATAAAATTCCTCACCATACCCTTCTTCTACCCATAACCTATTCCAATCACCCAATCCCTAAACCAAATACCTCTGAGGATTACCCTCTATCTCGTAACCAACATGTAACCCACAAATTACCCTTCTATAACCACTCAACAATCTCCTTCAATAGACTTCTTTTCCCAAGCCAAGTCTAATAGTAATCACTGATAGTCACCTAACCATCGATGGTTTACCCTTAACTATTAATGGTCATAAACCATTGATGGTCACCTACCTATCGATGGTCCTACCCTAATCATTGATGGTCTTTGTCTATCATCTACAATATCAAGCTGATTTAACCCATCTACCCATACCCAAATTCCTCTTTCTGAGTTTCTATTTTACCATAGAACTACAACTTATTTTTTGAATCAAGTTTGATAAATTTGGCATTAGCATCAAATCATTTATTGCTATTTTAATCAAGATCACTAGTTTATTTCTAAGCATTTTTTATATCTAATTATAGTACCTTATCTTATTTAATGTAATCACATTTTTTTAGCATATTAGAACTTAATTATTTAAAAGTGTGTATTGGAAACCTCCAACAAAAAATTTTCTTCTTGGATCTAGCTCATGCTAGGCAATCCACCCTACTATCCAACTAATCAACTACTTTTTAGTGTTTTTTTATCTATAGGTCATCCTCCCCAAACAAAGAGGAGTATCAACAATCTTCTAGATCATGGATTTCAAACCAAATCTAGGTTCTATTAACCTCGCCCTTATTTCAATTTTTACAACTTTATTTCTAAATAAAATAAATCAAAACTTTAGTGAAACATTATGGCATGCCTAGTGGGACCAGAATGTAGACACTAGAAAACCATACACTATAGATCTACATATCAAATTAATCTTTAAACTACCCCTTGGCCCCCTTGGGTTTATATTATTTACCAATTCTTCCTTTATTACCCTTAGACCACTTCCCAATGCCATTAACTACCAATCATTAGTGAAATTAGCTAAATCTAGCCAATTTTGACTATGTCCCATTGACTACCAATAGTCAGCCCTCGACCACCGATGGTCATCCCTCAACCACCAATAGTCAATCTTTTACCATTGATGGTCAAACCTCAACTTCCAATGGTCATCCCTCAACCACTGATGGTCATCCCTTGACCATTTATGGTTACTTAATGCAACCAAAACTCTACCTCAAGACTACATGATCAAACGATTAAACTACAACTCACTCACTGATTGCTAAATATCTAATTTTAATCCATCATTTACATGATCAATTCATATTAGACTATTTTTTAAACTATGTTTAAACCTTTTATTAAACTCTTTGGTTTCAACATTCCTTATCCCTATATTAAGAGATGAAGAGAAGGTTGAAAGGGAGAAAAAAAGGAGGAACAAGTGTAAGAGATTATGACTCCTAGATGAATCTAAAAGATTCCAAACCAAACCAAAACTATACAAATACTAGGGAGGAAATTCCAACACTTCAACACTGAGGATTCTAGGATTGTTACTCTACTCATTTAGCTCTAGACCCTCAAGCAACTTGATTTCACCTTCAAGACTTTAATAGATCATCATACTACACAAAGATAAGTATCTTACACTTATTCTGAGTTAAGTAATTTGGTTTCAATATGTTTAGATCTTTTATCTATTTCCACCTCTCCCCAAAACCTTTTCTTGTGTAGGAGTTTTGTAACTCTAAACACCATTTTCTCCACTAAGAACTTTCTCACCATTCTCAACCATATAGAATACTAAAACCCTAAGCTTTCTACCTTTGAAACCATATCTTCATCCTCATGACCAACCACTAAATTTCAAACACATTGTATAACCCTTCTACCACTTACCCATAGTCTTTTCTCTGCCCAAAGCCAATCTATCAAAAACTTGTAGTGGCCATCAATGATCATCCTTGACTACCAACAATCACCTATTGACTATTGATGGTTAGTATTAACCACCAACAGTCACCTATCGACCATCGATGGTCAGTATTAATCACTGACAATCATTGTGTAAATCATTTTAACCAAAATAACAATCTGAAAATACCCACTAACCTCAACCAAAAACCTTGTTTCTAAGTCCTTGTCACTATATAGAGCTAGCAACAACAACTTAAACCATACCTTGATCGTTTAACTTTTCTTTTAATGTCGTTTTGTTAAAACACATTATTTATTGAAAAGTATTTATTTATTTTGATTAAGTACTTTCATTTATGTTATGTAGTCTTTCTTATTAGCAACTTTCTTAACATTAAATTGTCTAAAAGGTGGATTAATAGCCTCTAAATAAGTCATGTAATTTTTGGATCTAGCTTGCTAGGAAATCCACCCACCTACCTAACTAATCAACCATTCTTCTAGTTGTTTTCTTATCTTTAGGTCATCCTCTCCAGAAAAATAGGAGTATTTACAACCATCTAGATCATAGAATGAAAACCAAATCTAGGTTTTACTAACCTCACCCTTCTTTTAAGTTTTACATCTTTCTTCTTTGAAATAAGTCAAAATTTTAGTGAAACATTCTAGCACGCCCGTTAAAAGCCTTGAGATTTTTCTTGGGTTCATATCTATAAGACATTTAGTTTCATTAGAGAAGATTCATCCATTGGATTATTTTATAAAATTTAAATTTTCCTTATTTCTTTTCTTCCTTTCCAAAATGCAAGTTCTAGTTTCTTTTGATTTCTTATAAAAAGGTAAAAATTGTCTTGTTTTGCTTTCACTTCTGAAAATCAAAAGTATTCATCCTAGGCTTAGGATTTTCATTATCATCATCATATATAGGTGCATCTTAGATTTTTGGTATTCATTTGAAAAGACACAAATATTTTCTTTTGGATTAAAATTAACTTTGCATCTATTATTTGCTTGCATTAATTAGCTCACATAGCTTAATTCAATCAAGTAAATTAATCATAATCTCACTTCTCTCTACACATATAAGACCAAACCACACATTCAATTAAACATTAAAAACATTGACATAAGGCCTGAGTGGGATTTCATCACCTAGAAATCATCTTTCCTTGGCTATCCTACTTGGATTTCACCATGAAGGGGTGAACCAACTCAGTACGTTGGTTGAGTATAATCTCTAGCCACTAGGTATACTCTAGCTAAGCATCTGACACCCTTATTTTTGTAGTGTGTGAAGTGAGGGGGTAGGCCCCAATATCAATCCACATACCAAGTTCTATTACACATTTTAAGATCCTAAAAATAACATAAAACTCAAACATAGACTTCTTTTCTAGTACCCGCTCTACAAGCTAAGTTGAGTCACACAATTCTAACCTAAGGTGTAAGCTACAAGAGAAACAAAAAGAACCTTAGGATTTAACGTTATTTAGTGTGTGTTTTATATTTTTTGACCTTTTTATTATCTTCTCTTTTTTTGAGTTATGAGGAATCTAACTACCTTGTAAAAACCTTCTACCATCTTGCCTTCACCCATCTCATCTCCATTGCCTTGTTCAATGAGGAACACCCCTATATTGTCTCCAAGAGATCCAAAATTTGCTAAAATCTTAGAAGACAACCCTCTTGCCTTAGGGTGTTACCTTGAATCAAGATCCACTTGTGCTTCCAACCTTACCTATAACCAACCCACCCATACCTACAACCAACCCAACCTTACCTATAACCAACCTAACCTCATCTATAACCGACCCAACCTCACCTAAAATTAACCCAACCTCACTTACAACCAACCCTACCTTTACTAAAATCAATCCAACCTCATCTAAAACCAACGAATAACCTCTCAATAACCATTTGATCATCATCATATCCAATCAATAACCTTTCAACACATACTTGACCATTATCATAGCCCACCTCAACCTCAACTATCTCAACCTCACCAATATTTGGGCTACCTATCACAAACATCATATCAACTACCTTAACTTTATTAAACTTTTAATTTTTTACCCCAACCATCATATAAATTATCTAAACCCCCTTTTTAGAAACCCTCTTTATCTCAAACCCAAGACTTAGTTTATCCCCTCAATCATCAACCAAAGTTTTTAAACC
The DNA here is from genome assembly GCA_037957365.1 of Torreya grandis. Taxonomy (NCBI): domain Eukaryota; kingdom Viridiplantae; phylum Streptophyta; class Pinopsida; order Cupressales; family Taxaceae; genus Torreya; species Torreya grandis. Next base: position 2,118,558 of record JARHVA010001270.1, read on the forward strand.
AACCTACCTTACCAACTTTATAAAATCTAACCAACAATTATCAACCCACATTATCAACCTTACCCACCTTATTGACCTTATAAACCTCCCCAAATCAAACTAAAAACTATAAACATAACCTCTTAAACCCACTAATTTTATCAAACCTACCCAACCTATCAAATTCATCAACTATGTCAAACCAACCAACTTCATCAAACCAACCAATTAGCTCACAACCTAAATATCCATTAGTGTACCCTCTTCCTAGGTAGTATACCCCACTGGGGGAATCCTATTCCTCAATCCTTGAAAAAATATTGGAGGCTTACATCATTAGACTTCTTCCAATCAAACCCATAAATAATTCTCTTCCAAAGCCCATTTGATTTATAGAGAATGAGTTTTGTGCTTATCATCACATAAATAAACATGTGGTAGATAGATGTGGGTATTTTAAGATGTTTGTCCAAAACCTTATTGATCAAAAGGATTTTTCAAAAGATATTCTCTATGTTCCCCCCAACCTAGCCTTAATTATCATTAGGCAATCCATCATTGAACTTCTTTATACACCCATTTTTGTGCAAACCCATAAACAAAACCCTCAACACAATGAGGTCCCTTCATTAGATTTGGTATTTAGTGAACCTATAACTAAGGAAACCATAATTGAAACCCAAGCTAATCCACTTGTTTTCTAATAATAACCTTCTCAACTTTTCTTTACAAGCATAATTAATGAAACCAACCTACCTCTTCCACTTTCCCTTTTAGTGGATCAACCTCAAATAAACCCACCTCTTTCACTTCCTCTTTTAGTGGATCAACCTCCAATCAAACTACCTCTTCCACTGACTTAAAAGGTAGAATCACTCCCAATAACCATACCTATTCCACCTACCCTTTTAGTGGAACCAATTAAAGCTACCTTACCCTTTCCACTTCCTATTTTTGTGGAGAAAACCTCAACCCAAACCAACCTAACTCTTCCACTTCCATTTTTAGTGGATTAACCTCAAATCAACCCACCTTTTCTAATTCCCCTTTTAGAGAGTCAAACTCAAATAAATATACCTCTTCCACTTCCTCAAAAGTTAGAATCACCCATAACAACCATACCTATTCCACTTACCCTTTTGATGGAACCAATCAAAGCTACCGTACCCTTTCCACTTCCTATTTTAGTGGAGAAAACCTCAACCCAACCCAATCTACCTCTTTTGCCTACCCTTTTAGTGGATCCAACCCAAACTCAAAACACCTTGCCTATAACTAATCCAACCTCACCTCAAAACAACCTAACTCCAATCTTAACTAAAACCAAATCCATTTAATTCCTCTATAATCATTATTGTTTTCATCTATCTAATTACATTATCTTTCATTTGATTCCCTTTTGAATATGGTCAAATATTTATCACCTTACCTTACCAAACAAACTAAATAAACAAGCAAACCCAACCAATAAACTAAATCAACCACCCATCCTACCCTCCCTCAACCAATCAAATCAACCTCTAAATTGAATCAATCAACCAAAATAAACTCACCTTTTAACCCAACCATAACCAATTCACCTATCAACCCAAACTAAAATCAACCCATCATTTAAGATTTCTCGAGTCTCAGTCACCATTTCATCTAAGCTACCCATACCTCATTTAAAATCCCTCATTAGGACAACCATACATTCCTATCCAACTAGTCTTTATTTCAAGATGATGTTCCTAACATCATTTCTAGACCCCAACCCTACCCAAATCTAACCCAACAATGTTTCCCTTGCTATAGCACCATAAGGAAGATCCCACTTGAATCACTGCCTATAACTTGAACTCTAACTAATGACTAAAAACTAATAACTAACAACCCTTGGGAGGAAAATGAATTCATATTCATCTTTACTAAACCCTCTTTACTAACCAACATCTTTACCTAGGATTATTTTCTCACCTCAACATTTATGGAAAGAATGTCTAAGGGAATTCTCCCTCTAAAAGCTTCAACTAAGTAATAACCCAAACATTAACCAATAATCAAACTAAACCTTAACCTTTTGCCTACCAAAATTAACTAATGACCAAACTAACCCTTGGTAATTATTCCCCAACCTACACCTATCCTAACACCAAACCAACCTTAAACTTAGACAAACCTTGACCTTGACCACCTTTTTATCAATAATCCAAACCAACTTAAACCATAACCAACCATTATCAAACCTATCAAGCCAACCTTGACCTTAACCAAACCCTCAACCTCAAACCAAAGAAATCCTTAAATGTCAACCACACCTTTTAGGCCTCTTTTAATTAAAAACTTGACTCGTGGTGGTCACTTTTGAACTATCACTGATCTACCCTTAGACCTCTTTTACCTTTATTATCTTGACTATCACTAATCTTTGGTGAACTATCATCGATCAACTACTAACCTCTAATGGTCACTATCATAACTAGCACCTTACTTTAAACCTTGCCTTTTCACTACCAAACTAACACCTAAACCTACCTAACCAAACCATAAACTAACCACCATTGCAATACAACCAAAGTCTAACAACCATCACCTAACCAACATTATAGAGATAAATAAAATCATTCTATTTCATTCTGCCTACATAACCATCACCTAACCAACCTTGCCTTTTGTCATTGTTAATCCAACATCCTTTTCCACATCTAATCTAGTGTTGGAAAGTAATTGGGGTATATCTTCACTCCTGATTGGCTTAAACCATTTACATGTAAGCATAGATTTGGGGCATATTATAACCTAATCCCCTCAATGCTCTGCATTCATGTCTATTCTTTTGTTAAACCAAGTTATTAAGTTATCTTTTTTCTAAATTAAGTTATTCCCCTATTTTAAACCACCTTCATTTCCTTATTTTAAGGATAAACCATTAAAATAAGATCATGTGATTATCTATCATGACTTTAGCCTAATCTTAAGCATGGGTACCATGGTTCTACCTCTGGAATGATTCTCATAGATAATTCTCATCCCTTATAAGGTGGATCCCCATGGTTTTTGTCACTTAAACTTATTTCACCCATCATTAACCTTCTTATGTTATGAATTTTCATACATTAAGGAGAACCTTAAGCCTATATATACTTGTCCATGTCTAAGCAAACCAACATTAAATTTGGGATACCAAATATCACTTGGGTAAAAAATCTCTAGCATTGTAGACTACTCCCTTGAAGGATAACTACCAAAAACTATAAAAAATTACTTAAAATGGTAGACTATTCCCTCAAATGATAACTATCAACATAAACAAATCCAAAGATTAGACCACTTCCTTGAAGGATGGATAAACCAAACATTTATCAAGAAATAAATCACTTAGAAGCTTCCTACATCAATCAACTTCCCAAAACCCATTAAATAAAAAACATCAAAATACCCCAAGTCAAAATTCAAAAACAAATCAATCCCAAGAAATCTTCAATCTACTTTCACATAACATTCATAGACTTCCCACATCGATCAGTCTATACCAAACTTAGAACATGTAATTGTCTATAATGGTTCCTAGGTCACCTATAAGAGGGGTAAGTCATCCCCACAAGAAGGTTACACTACCATTAATTTTCCCCTTTTACCCTCTACAAATCAAGGGATTTTGAGCTTACTTGACACTACGTAATCAAACTACTTCTTTTAACCAATGAACTAACACAGATGTAATACATAAAAGTGGCTTATGTTCATAAGCCCACCCATCTTACCATTATGGTATTTGTCAACTAGATCATTTAGCTTTCTCATTATACTTTCATGACAATTTGAAAAGATGTGCATCTTCCATCTTTGAGTCATTGAAACCCCATCCACTAAATTTGTACCCTTTTATACAAAAATGGGTTCCCTTTTACCAAACTAATTTGAATACCACCCAACCAAGGTTTTTCAAATCAACCACCTACCAACCATACCACCTATTGGAGAGCACCTTATTCTCCACCAATCATACACCTATTAGAGAGCACCTTCTCCACTAACCAACCAACCAAATAACTTCAACTTGGTCAATTTAGCCCACATTTTTTCACTTTTTGTCACCAAACCTTGCCTTGGTCATTTTGATTGCATACCTACCTTGCCATACTTAATAAATTTACATTAAATTTTGCACCTAACCATTTAGGTACCTCAGAGCATGACCCTTTGTGTTCCTAACACTTGTGACCTTTTTTTTGTCTCTTGGAATTACATCCTACCTTGGATACCTAAAAATACATTAACCTTACCTATGAGACTTGAGTTTATAGGAGTAACCCATATAAGCTATACCTAACACTATGGTCTAGTTACCCTATCACTTGTCCTTATAGTGCCAACATTATTTTACCACCTACCTCAATTATGGAAACTTAGTCTATGAATGATCTATTATATCACACTTAGTCACATTTTATGCACCTATTCACACTTAAATTCCCAAACAACCAAACTAACCTTATCACCCACTTATGCATCTTATCAAACACGTGACCTATTCTATTTTCTCAAGTTCACCCAATTTTTGGACCCCTAATAACATGGAAACCTTTTACATGGTGACTTGATTTTATAAGTTCACCCATATGTGTTATGACTAAATATGGTGGCTTGGTTCACTTGTCACTTATCCTCCTTGTTGCAACATATTATACCAATCCATCAATGTTACCCATTTTTGTCATCCACTTTTACACTTGTCAACCCCATACTTGACTCTATTTCACCTCATCAATTCTTAGTTTGAGGGGGAATACCTCCTCCCATACTTGGGGAATATAACCTTCTACCAACTTTATATTTTTATTTTTCAACTTATTGATACAAACTATGCAATAGAAAGGGGAAAAATATAGACACTATAAAACTATACACTATAGATCTAGATGTCACATTAACCTTTAAACTACCCTTTGGCCCCCTTTTAGTTAGATTATTTACCAATTATTATTTTATTACCCTTAGACCACTTTTGAATGCCATTAACCACTAGCCATTATTGGCTAAATCTATCCAATTTTGACTATGTCTCATTGACCACCAATAGTCAACCCTTGATTATTGATGGTCAACCCTTGATCATTGATAGTCAACCCTTGATCATTGATGGTTAGGCCTTAACTTCTAATGATCAACCTTAGATCATAAATAGTCATCCCTCAACCACTGATGATTACTTAAGGCAACTAAAATTACATCTTAATACTACATGATTAAAGGAGTTAACTATAACTCACTCATTAATTACTAGCTATCTAATTTTAATCCATCATTCACATGATCAATGTATATTATACTGTTAAATTTTGGTTAAACCTTTTATAAAATTCTTTGGTTTCAACACTCCTTAACCCTATATGAAGAGATGAAGAGAATTTTGAAAGGGAAAAAAGGAGGGGTAGGTACAAGATATTTTAACTCTTGGATGAATCCAAAAGCTTCCCAATTAAACTAGAACTAGACAACGACTAGGGAGGTACTTTTAACACCTCAACACTAAGGATTTTAGGACCATCACTCTACCCATTCAGCTTTAGAACCTCAAGCATCTTACTTTTACCTTCAAGACTTCTCCAAGCCATCAAGCTATACAAATCTAAGTATCTTACACTTATTCTAACTTAAGTAATTTGGTTTCTATAAGTTTATAATCTGTATCTACTTTCACCTCTCCCCATAACCTTTCCTTGTGTAAGAGTTCTAGAACTCCAAACACCATTTTATCTACCAAGTACCTTATAACCATTCTCAACCATCTAGAATACTAAAACCCTGATCTTTCTACCTATGAAACCTTACCTTTATCCTCATGACCAACCACTAACTTTAAAATACCATATACAACCCTTATACCACTTACCCATAGTCCTTTCTCCACCTAAAGCTAATCTATCAAAAAACCATAGTTACTACTAATGAGCAACCTTGATTACCAATGGTCACTTATCAGGTTACCTATCAACTATTGAAGGTTAGACTTAACCACCAATAGTCACCTATCAACCACTAATGGTCAGCCTTGACTATTAATGGCCACCTATCGACTATCGATGATTAGCCTTGACCATTGATGGTCACTGTGTAAATCATTTTAACCAAAATATCAAGCTTAAATAACCCACAAACCTCAATCAAAAACCCTATTTCTCAGTCCCTATCACTATACAGAGCCAACAACAATAACCTAAACCATACCTTGATAGTTTAGCATTTCTTTTAATGTTATTTTGTTAAAACACATTATTTATTGAAAAGTATTTATTTATTATGATTAAGTACTTTCATTTATGTTATGAAGTATTTCTTATCAACAAATTTCTTAACATTAACTTGTCTAAAAGGTGGATTGACAACCTCAAATGAAGTTGTGTACTTCTTAGATCTAGCTTGCTAGGTAATCCACCCACCTACCTAACTAATCAACCATTATTCTATTTGTTTTTTTAATAGGTCATCATCCCTAGAAAAATAGGAGTATCTACAACTATCAAAATCATGAAGCACAAACCAAATCCAAGTTATACTAACCTCATCATTCTTTTAAGTTTTACATCTTTCTTCTTAGAAATAAACCAAAATTTTAGTGAATCAACCATAGCCATTGATGCTTCAACATAAACTTAGAAGAAACTAATTGAAAATAAGACCAATTGTTAACACATAATGAGATATTCAAATTATTTCAAAATCATAATAAATCATATATATTACAATGAGAGCACTTGATTATATAGGCAAGGTAAAACAAAATACAAGCTAAACTAGCCAATGTGGGACTAAACCCCACATAAGATAAAACCATGTAAACACAAATACTTAGAGCCTAGAAAGCATGAGTAATATACTCTAACATCCCATGCTGACCTTATATCTCTAATAGTTTTAGTCACCATGCATAGTATAAAAACATCTAAATAGTTTTCAAATAACATAAATCTATTACACTGGACACTTTCACAAGGAATAATGAGTGCAAACCATAGAGAAATTCCCTCCAACATGTCATTATCAATGAGTATTTATTCAAATTATCTTTTGAGGGAGACTTACTCCTATGTTTGATATCTAAGGAGGCTAATTTAGCCATTATCAAGTACATGATAGTGAATGCGGTGGCTATTTCATCAATAGAGTAATGTCACACAAATTACTTAGACAAGGTTACTATTAACCAATCATGGAACAATAATGACAAGAACATGCTAAGCTATGTGACAAATGTCAATGTCATGAAAATTTACACCTTATCCCTTCATAGCAGTTACATCCCATTGTGTCTATATAGTTGTTCATGCTATGGAGCTTTGATCTAATTGGTAAGATAAATCCAAAATCTACAAAACGTCACAAATTCATCATTACAACTATATAATACTTTATAAAATGGTCAGAGGCCATCCCATTACAATTTACAAAGGGAAAAGATATATGCCATTTTCTCATGACCAACATTATTTCTAATTTCAGCCTCCTAATGACCATCATTATAAATAATAGAACTTATTTTAAGAACAAAATAGTGAATAAATTTTATGATAAATATAAGATCTAACACACATTCTCTACTATGTAATACCCATAAGGTAATGGTCAGCTAAAATCCATAAACAAGACAATTAACATTATCCTTAGATAAATAGCTATAAAATTTGGTGATGCTTGACACAATTAGATGTTGGCATGTTATTGTCATTTATTTTAAAAGGGTGCATCATGTAAAGGCATAATGGTCATTGATGCCAAAGGTGACTAAGGATAGATGGCATTATGTGATATGTCAAAGTACATGAAAAAATGTTGCAATGAGTGTTGCCATGAGAGATAAGAGTGTCATCATAAGAAGAGATATTGTTGCATTGATGAGAGTTATAATTAATTTTGATAGCATGGAAGGTAAATTTCATGGAAGAGTGTTTGAAGATAACTAATGCTTGCAAAGGAATCATAGTGTATGAAGAAGTATGTAAAAGTTAGTGATGTCATGATATGAAGATGTATGTGTAGGGGAATGCATGTACATAGTTTGGCATATTCATACATGAATATTTTTAGGGTGATCCATGTGAAGGAAGCATATTAAAATAAATTAGCAAAGGTAAATGATGTGATAATGAACATTAAGAGATGTCAAGTCATATGAAGCTTGGTCATGTGGTTTTAGGTCTATATAAGGCTATGAAATATTGTTGTCATCAAAAAGAGAATGATATAGTGATATAAGTGTTTTCATGTCTTATGTTTACTTTTTTGATGTTTTTTTGAGGTCATGACATGGAAGGAGCAGGTAAAGGTTTCAAGTGCATTAGAATATTGAGCCTAGTCATGGCACGGTGAAGGTATGAGTTGGTGACATGATGAGGTGAGTGAACTTAATAATTTTATAGGTTGTGTGATCATGAGAATAACATTTGGATGCACTCATAAGTGTTTCAAAATGAGTCTTTTAAAGTAGGTCCTTCAATCTTGGTCTGCACCTAGAACATTCTTTAACCTTACCTAACATAATAAGGCATAAAAATTAGATTTCATGGTGAATTTGTGAAGGAGAGAATGGATATAGGTAAATAAAGTTTTTTTAGGAATGATCATGAAGTGTGAGGTCATGGTTGCAAGAAAATGCATGGAATGTGGTTTTGAGGTCTCTCAAGTGCACAGAATAAAGGTATGCAAAACCAAAAAGGACTTTTAAGTATTTTATAGCACATGTAACCTATACATGGTAACTTGAGATATTAAGGATATATGTGTGTCTTATATAATATCTTAATGCATTGGTTTTGTATTTAAGGGGTAGTCTTTTATGAACAATCGTTAACACCAAAACCTATGTTAAACCTCCCTAAAACCCTAATAAGGACCCAACATGGAATATATTATTAAAAAAAATAATATAATGGTATAAAATTCCTATAAAAACTATTTTATCATGTATTAAACTCTCTCAATTACCTCTAGGTGGTGGTGGTTAGTCAAATGAGAGAGAAAATGCATAGATATCAACTTATTTGTCAAGAAGTTATCATATCTCTCAAAATTTTCATTGGTAAATAAAATAAAATGAATGGGAGAAGAATATAGAAACTAATAATACATTCCCATGAAGTTTTTTGTATAGGTGACTTCTTTAAAGTTTTCTAAATTTTTCATCTAATTAAGCTAGTCTTAGATAGACCTCATGGTGTGAACAGTTCAAAACCCAAGCATAGATGATTAGATGAGTTTGAGTGTGTTTCCATGGTATAATGATGAAACAAAGTGTATGAAGATGTTTTTCACAAATTTTATGTCATGCTAATTATTTAATAATAATTTTAGGTTAGGAAAAGAGATGAAAATGTTGAAGCCAAAATGGCTTGTCTAGTTCAGTTTAGACTCAGTGATATAAGGTCAGGAAATTGGTTTGTAATAATAATATTTACCATTTGAACATATGACATTTATATTTTATAATGGTATAGATATATCATAGGATCATTTAAATTCATCATAAGTCATGGAAAGTCTCTACACAAGTGTTGGATGTCTAAGTCACCATGATTATGTTTTGAGTATTCTAGAAATTTTGAGTGAGTCTTTTGATGAGTTGATCTTGAAGCCTTAAGATCTAAGTGAAATGGTATAATTAATTTTTTAATTACCTTAAGGTCATTTATATTATATTTATTTTTATTTTTTTAATAATTTTTGAGTTTCTTAAGAGTTTTTGAGCTTCATTCTTTCGAGACAGATTTTTTATTGTACACAAGCCTAATAGGGTAGTTTGTCCTAAAAAAGGTTTCAAGGTATGAACAAAGGATATATATATATATATATATATATATATGTATATGTATATATATATATATGTATATATATATATGTATATATATATATATGTATATATATATATATATGTATATATATATATGTATATATGTATATATATATATATATATGTATATATATATATATGTATATATATATATATATGTATATATATATATATATGTATATATATATATATATATATATGTATATATATATATATATGTATATATATATGTATATGTATATAGATATATATTATATATATATATATATATATATATATATATATATATTCATGGAGGAGGTCATAAGATTTAAATTTTTAAGTTTTTAATGGTTTTTAATTTTTTAATAAAGTTATCTAGGTCCAATAAGATCAAGTCTTAATGTTAAGAGAGTAGACCTAATGAAGTAGGTCTCCATGAGACCTAAAGGATAAGTAAGACCACTATTGATCATTAAGATAGATTGTTATATATTATTTAAGATGATATTAGGGTCATATAATTCATATAAACATGATTTTTATGTCTTTATTACATGACATAAAGGTAATCAAGCATAAGAAAAATTAGATAGACTTTTGGTACTCACAGGCCTAATATGACAGTGAATTATAAAAAGTGTTTTTATGATGTGGATGGACCTAAAATGTTTTTTAAATATTGTATAATGTTATATGGGGTCTATTTTAGTTTTGTATTAAATAATATTGATGTATATTTAGTTGAAAGGTGTCCCAATGGATCAAGTTTACATGTTACTAGACAGACCTAATGCAATTAGGTCTCCATGAGACCTAAAGGAGGAGTAAGGCTTATGAGATGTTGTGGCCAACTAATTATGATTGATTCATTTTTATAACATGTATTAAGACCTATTTTTTAATCAAAATTTTTTTTTGAGTGTTTTTTTATGACCAAGATGTGAGTGAGTAAGATTCTTGTATATAAATAAGGTATTTTAGGTATATTTGGTAAGGTAGAGAGGGTATGCATATAAGAGAGTAAAAGAAAATGCATGAGTAGAATAATGTTTTTAAAAATGTTAAAAACCCTAATAATAAATCATATATTTTTTCATTAAGTTTATAGTTTTTATACATTAGTGATATATGGTCTAATCAGAGTTGATGATGTCTAAACAAGAAAAGAAGTGTGCATACAAGAAGCGAATGGATTGATAAATCAATGAGCCTAAAAAGGTTTGGAAACATATTTTAAACACTAAAGAGAGATAAGAGAATAATTTTATGATATCATATAGGTGTTATATATTTTAATATAAAGGTGATATGACCTGTTCAATCTTGAAGAGGGCTAGTTGAGTGAAGAATCCTAGAGGCAGTTTTGAGAGAGATCAAGTGGAGTAGCATTGAAAGAGTGATCATTGTATATTGATATGATATAAAATTTGAATTGTATATATATTATTTATGTGTTATAGTGGATATAGTTTAGATATACTAGATAGAGAGCTAAGTGGAAGAATATAATAAATAAGTGTGATTAGCTAAGTTGGTGCTTGGTCAAAGAAGGAGTTGAATCTTCCTTTCAAGTTGGTGCTTGTAGAATTGGTCATGGATGATTTGGTGTTTGGTCAAGAGGTATTTAGATCTGAATTTTAATTTTTTCTTGCACAAGCATCCTCTGACTAATTTGCTTCTTAGTAATATGGGTTTGTAGCCTCCTAATAAGTGAGTATTTCCTAAAGTCAAGTGGTGCTTGATAAATCTAGTGTTGGTGATCCATGTTGGGTTGGTTATCAAATAAATTTGATGAATTATATTATAGGATATTTTTTCCAAGCTTTGTTGTAGTGTGTTTTTTTCCACATGAGGGTTTCCCAAATATGTGATGTGTTATCTTGTTTCATGCTCATGTGATTGGTTCTTAATGCATTATTAGATCACTATGTTTCTTTCATAGTTCATAGTTGAGTGGATGTAATTAATTTATATTTTTTTAAGAATAATTCAACCCCCTTATTAGTTAGTTTTATTTAAAAAATTATTGTCAGAACATGGTCTTTTGATGTAGGCCTAACAACTTAAAGGTGATCTTAAGAAGCACAAGATGTCTAGTGATCAAGTGCAATAAGTACTTCCTATGGTAGAAATATTTGGGAGTAAAAGCTAGTCTAATGAAGAAACCATGTATGACGAAGTCTAATCTGATAGTGAATAAGAAGATGTTGAATTAAATCTTGAAATTGAGCTCATAAGTGCCCTAGATGATTTGAAGCATCAAAAAAAGAGGAAGCATGAGTTGAGATCTATTGTCAAGGATCTTAAGGAACATATATGTACCTTGAAGAGTGACATTGTCTAATAAGCCAAAAATAATGAGAAGACCATCAAATATCTTAGGAATTAGTTAGAAGGTGTCAATACAAATTTTATATCAAAAGAATTTGAGTATGATAAGATGAAGATAGAGCTATATTCCTTGAAGGTTGAGCATGAGTAGCTCATAGACAAGATAAGCAAGTTTGAGAAAGAGCATGAGAATTCAAAATAAGACAAGAGTACCAACATTAAATTCAACATGAAGAGACCAATCAAAAATCCCAATGTAATGAAATATTCCAATTCTTTCAATGTTTATTGTTTTTATTGTCATAACTTTTGTCATAGAGCAAGAGATGAGTTGTCATGGGACAATGGGAGAAAGAGTGATTAGTCAAGAGTTAAGTGTATTAGTGTTGTTTTCTAAAATTTTCATAATATGGGACATATTGTAATATGTTGTCCTAATAGAGTTAGAAGGCCATCAAGGCTAAACAAGGTATATGGAACCCCTAGAGTGAGTGCATGAGAAAGGTCAAACATTGGTATGGAAGATAAATAAAGTCAAGACTAATCATATTGATAATAGTCAACATGGATTATTTGTTAAGGTATACTAAGGATTAGAATTGAATGATTGTCAAGAAAACTTGTTATTTTCATATATTGATAAGGCAGTCAAAGAGAAGAAGGATGATAAGGTGGATGAGTCGAATGCTTTAGTCAAGCCTAAGTGGATTATAAGAAGGGACTATCAGTCTTATAATTTCAAGATGGTTAAGAAGAGTGGTTTGGATATCTTGGAATATCTTGAGTTCATGGTGTTTTGAGATCCCTATGGAAAGGGGTGACTATAATAGGTTTCATGGAGACACTCTTCTATTAGTAGAAGCATGAGGTTATAGTCAAAGAAGCATTCATCTTGAGAGGATTCCAAGTTGTCTATGTTATAAGATATGAGTTATTTTATTTTTAGCTTATATGTATATGACAAGGTGAAAGGAGTTTTGGTTAGTATGAGAATTGATTATGGAGATCAGCTTATGAGGATCTATGGTATGGAATTCAAGTTTGAGTATAGGATTGTGTCTAGAGATGTATGGAATATAGATTGGTGTACAAGACCAATATGGTCATAGAGACAAGCTATATTTTTTTGATAGAGGTTGAAGTGTGATGAAAGCTTATATAGTTGGTTGGAATATAGGTAAAGTAAAAGGTAATGAAAAATCTAATTGTACTCTAGTAGATTGTACACAACATGTTGGAGATCAAAGTGAGTTGATCAAGTCATTTTTCATGACTTAAGGAATGTGAAGGATGAGGATACATTGTCTACAATGTCATTATTGATCAAATGGGTCTAAGGAGGGCATAACATAAGAAAAAATAAGTGAGAATTATAAAATCACTTATAGACCTATCATAGATAGAATAGGAGAAAAAACATACTTGTGATGTGGGAAGTGCTACTAGTGTGATCCAATAGCAAGGTTATTGTATACATGTTGAGAATGGTCTATGAGTCTTGATGAATCATATGATGAGAACAAGATGTGAGGATAAAGGGAGAGCTAATATAATTATTCATTAGATTCAATAGAAGATGATTAATGGTCTATGTTAGAGAAAGTATACAGAAAACATGAAGATAGGTTGAAGGATGTGGCCTAGTGACTGATCAAAGGTTTATATTAGAGATAAAGTTTTTGAAGTATGGATTGAGATAGGGAGAGAATGTTTATGATAATGTTTTCCATCATGTGACTCAATAAGAGAGTATGGAGTTAAGGGGATATTTTTACCTTTGTGTTGTGAAATGTTAAGATAGTGATGTAGAAGTCATAAGAAGCATGGTTTCTTGAGGAATAGTTCAAGTGTTCCATAAGTTATCTACAACAATTGGTATGATACTAAGGTGAGCTTTTTTAATAATTTCATTATGTTTTTTATTGAATTTTAAGTACAAGGATTAGATGGTAGTTTATGGAAGACCCTTTGTCATTAATGTCAAAAGGGGGAGAATGATAAGATGGGAAAAATATCATTTTGAAGTGAACTCAAATTGTAGTGTGTTTGACATCAATGAAAAAGGGGGAGTTTTATAGAATGTTGTTGTCATTTATGTCAAAATGGTGCATCATGTAAAGGCATAATGGTCATTAATTTCAAATGTAACTAAGGACATATGGTAGTATGTGATATGTCAAGGTACATGAAAAAGTGTTATAATGAGTGTTGTCATGAGAGAGAAGAGTGTCATAATAATAAGAGAGATTTTTTCATGCATGATATTCATCATTAATGTTGGGATAATGGAATGTACATGTCATGAAAGAGTGTTTGAAGAAAACTAATGTCTACAAAGAAAGCATAGTTTATGAAGAGGTTTATACAAGTCATTGATGCCATGATATGAAGAGGTATATATAGAGGAATTTATGTAGATAATTTGGAATAGTCATGACATGAAGTGTTTTAGGGTGATCCATGTGAAGTAATTATATTGAAATGAATGAACAAAGGTATATGATGTGATAATGAGAATTAAGATATGTCAAGTCATATGAATCTTGGTCATGTGGTTTTAGATCTATATGTGGCCATGGAATATTTTTATCATTATAAAGATAATGGTGTGTTGATATGAGTGTGTTATGATGTATTATGCATTATTTTTTGATGTTTTTTTGAGGTCATGACATGGAAGGAATAGGATAAGGTGTCAAGTGCATTGGAAACTTGAGCCTAGTCATGGCATGGTGAAGGTACAAGTTAATGACATGATGAGGTGAGTGAACTTAGGAATTTGATAGGTTGTGAAGTTTGTGTGAGAATGATAATAAGGTGTGGATGTACTTATAAGTGTTTCAAAGTGAATATTTGAAGGTAGGTCCTTTAGTCTTGGTCTGTACCTAGACCATTCTTTAGCCCTACCTAGCATAATGAGGAATAAGGATCAGATTTCAAGATGAATGTGTGAAGGACAGAATGGATAGAGGTAATTAAAGTTTTTTCATGATTTATCATGAAGTATGAGGTCATGGTTTATAGGAAAAGGTATGAAAAGTGGTTTTGAGGTCTCTCAAGTGCACATAATGAAGGTATACAAACCTAAGAAGGACTTTTAGGTTTTTTTTGGCATGTTTAACCTCTACATGGTAACATGATCTATCAAGGATATGTAAAAGGTTCTTAGATAATATTTCCAATAATTGGTTTTGGATTTAAGGGGAAGTCCTTTATGAATAATCATTAACACTAAAACTAGTGTTAAACCTCCCTAAAACCCTAACAAGAACCTTATGCAGAATAACTTGTTAAAAATAGCCTATAATTGTCTCAAATGAATAAAAAAATATTGTATCATGTGTTAAAATCTCTTGGATACCTCCAGGTGGTGGTGGTTAGTCAAATGAAAGAGAAAATGCATAGATATAGGATTATTTATCAAGAAGTTGTATCTCTCTAAAGTTTCATTGGCTAAGAAAATATAATGAATGGGAGAAGAATAAATATACTAATAATAAATTAAAATGAAGTTTTTTTTATAGTTACACCCTTAAAGTGTGATAAATTTGTCATCTAAATAAGCCAATCGTAGACAAACCTAATGGTGTGAATAGTGCAAAACCTAGGTAGAGATTATAAGATGAATTTGAGTGTGTTTACATGGTATAATGATGAAACCAAGTCCATGGATATGTTTTTTAGGAATTTTATGTCATGATAATTCTTTTATTAAGATTTGGAGGTTAGGGAAAGAGATGAAAATGTTGAAGCCAAAATGGCTTGTCTAGTTCAGTTTATATAGTGTGATATAGGGTCAAGAAATTGGTCTACAAGACTAATATTTATAATTTTAACATATTATATTTCTATTTAATAATTGTATGGATATATAATATGATAATTTACATTCATCATAATTCATGGAAAGTGTCTACACAGGTGTTGGAGATCTAAATCACCATGACTATGCTTTGAGTGTTCTGGCAGTTTTGAGTGAGTGTTTTGATGAGTTGATCTTGAAGCCTTAAGCTCTAATTGAAAGGGTATAATGAATTTTGTAATTAAATTTAGGTAATTTATATTATATTCATGTATTTTTTTGATCATTTTTTAGTTTCTTAAAAGTGTTTGAGCTTCATTCTTGTAAGATAGATTTTTGACTATACATAGGCATAATAGGGCAGTTTATCCTAAAGAAGGTTCTAAGGTATGAACAAAGGATGAAACTATAAAAAAAACTAGAGGAGTTCATAATATTTAAATATTTAATTTTTTTATTGGTTTTTAGTTTTTTAATAAATTCATCTAGGTTCAAGAAGATCAATTCTTAGCATTAAGAGAGTAGACCTAATGAAGTAGGTCTCTATGAGACATAAAGGATGAGTAAGACCAATATTGATCATTAAAATATATTGTTATATATGATTTAATATTATATTATGTTCATGTATTTATTATAAATAGGATTTTTATGTAATTATTACATGACATAAAGGTAATCAATCATGAGAGAGATTAGATAGACTTTTCATACTCACTAGCCTAATATGATAGTGAATTACAACAAGTGTTCTTATGAAGTGGTTAGACCTAAAATATTTTTTAAATCTTGAATGATGTTATATGAGGTATATTTTAGTTTTTTTTATCAAATAATATTGACATATATGGAGGTTAAATGTGTTCCTAGGGATCAAGTTTGCACGTTACTAGACAGACCTAATGCAATTAGATCTCCATGAGACCTAAAGGAGGAATAAGGCTTATGAGGTGTTGTGGATGAATAATTATGATTTATTAATGTTTGTACCATGTTTTAAGACCTATTTTGTAATAAAATAAATGTTTTTAGTGTTTTTATATTACCAAGAGGTGTGTGAGTAAGAGTCTTATATATAAGCAAGGCATTTTAGGCCTATTTGGTAAGGTAGAGAGGGTTTGCATATAGCAAGTAAAAGAAAAGATGAATAAGTATAAGAATGTTTTCAAACATGTTTAAAACCATTATATTAAATCATATAATCATTCATGAATTTTTTATGTCTTCTACATCAGTGATACATGGTCTAATAAGAGTTGATGAGGGCTAGACAAGTAAAGAAGTGTGCATACAATGAGTGAATGGATTGATAAATAAATGAGGCTAAGGAGGTTGGGAAACATGTTTTAAACCATTATTATAGAGTATAAAATCATTTAATAAATATCATATATGTGTTATTCATTTTAATATCAAGTTCATATTACCTATTTAGTCTTGAAGAGGGCTAGTTGAGTGAAGAAGCCTAGAGGCAGTTTTGAGAGAGATCAAGTGGAGTAGAGCTAAATGAGAGATCATTATCTATTGAGAAGTTATAAGAGTTGCATCAGATATGTGTTCATAATTTATGATAATGGATATATTTATGATAGATAATATAGAGATCTATGTGGAAGAATATAAGAAAGAAGTGTGATTGGTTAAGTTGGTTCTTGGTCAAAGAGGGAGTTGAAGCTTCCTTACAGTTAGTGCTTGAAAAATTGGTATTGGCTATGTTAGTGCTTGGTCAAGAGGGATTTGGAGATTAATTTAAAGTGGTGATTTTATAAGTTTCCTATGACTGAGTTGTTGCTCAGTCATAGGGGGTTGTAGCCTCCTAGAAAGTGGGTGCTTACTAAAGTCAAGTGGTGCTTTATAAATCTGGGGTTGGTGCTCCATGTTGGGTTGGTGCTCAATTAAAATTGATATGTTGTCTCATATTGTGTTTTGACAAATAATTTTTTTATTGGGTTTTATTCCCTAAGTGTTCCCCACATATATGATGTGTTGTCTTGTTTCATGCTCATGTGACTGGTTTTTAATGCATTCCTAGATCACTATGTTGCTTTCATAGTTCATAGATGAGTGGATGTAATTGATTGAATTTTTTTGAAGATTAATTCACCCCCAATTCATTGTTATTTAAACATCATATTGTCTATGCACTATGGGACTAATACACTAATTTTTATACACCAAAAATAACTATTCCATATTCATTAGTATACATCATAGAAGTAGTTATCCCATTAGAACTAGAAATCCAATCCTTATGAGTATCCCTAAAAGGGATTATTACAGATGATCAATACAAATAAATATGTCTCCATGAATTAGAATAGTTAGATCACATATGCATCCAATATTTAGAACATCTCATAATATACTAGAAACAAATCCAATAGGCCTACAATAGTTGTGTTCACAATAAAGAATTTGAAGTCAATGACTTGGTTTTAAAATAAAATCTTAGAAATGTCAATGTAAAAGAAGAGAAAAAAGGAAAATTCAATCCAAATTGGCTTGGCCTATAATTAGTCACATAGAATCTTATCCCCAAGGTATACCATCTAGCTTCACTTGATGACAAGGAAATAAAAATCCTATTGAACATCATTTAATTAAGGAGATTACACATATATACACACACATACACACACACATACACACACACACACACACACACACACACACACACACACACACACACACACATACACAATTTCCTAATTTACTTGTGTATAGTGTCATTCATTTTTGCTCCTTATATATAGTTTCATTCTCATGTTAATTTTACATAGATTATATCCATAAATTAAAAAAATAATATAATATGTCAAAAACATAAAAACATTCAAATATGTACATAGAAAATACAAATTATAGATTGTATGCATTTACATGTTTACACTCCTTATACTTACTAGGTACTACATATGTTATCTATCTTAAAATAGAAACTTTTATCATACATACATGCTTCACCTATTATTTTTGAGTGTTCATAAATGCTTACAAGACCTAGGTCCACCACACTATCTACCCACTAGGGGCATATACATAGATACATAGATTCCTCATTTGATACATTCGCCCATTTGGGGGCATTTTATACATAGTTCTAATTTCTAGGTTGCATATTTCTAAACTCTTTATCATAGATTTAGCAGTGTTATATCTTGATATTGATCATCCTAAACTACTCAAATTTATTACTGAATTTTACTAATCTAGACTCAGTTTATATACATCTTTTCTCGTATATATATTTGTACCACATGCTCATGTATACTTTCATTTATAGATTCATTAGTTTAGACTTGATTTTTATTGTATGTTTATACATGTACTTGAGTTTCATTTGGATATTCCATTATTCTATGGATCTAACCCACTTCATTTAATTATATGTATGTGTTGGACATGTGCCCATGTCCTTTCATGTACTTTATTGATTATGTATGAAAACATTTTATCATGTCCTTGTATGTATTTTTTTCTCAAATTTAGTGACATGTGCCCATGTCCCTTATATTGTGGCCCCTCAACCTACTTTATGTACCTTATGTGTGTTGTATGTATTCTTTCATATATGCATCATGACCATAAAACTTGTACCTTATTTGTTACACACTCTAGTTTTATATTCTATGAGGGACCTCATGCATCTCCCTTTCCTCCCTAGGTGCCATGATGGACATCATGCCCCATCCCCCTAGGTAGTTACTTAGTTTATCACTCATATTTTTAGTTCATACACATGCACACATTGTTATGTCTATCTTAAAAACCTTGTGAATGTTATATATAACATACATTATACATTACCAACTCATGCTTAAAATATATTACATTATGATTTCATGCATATAATTTATATTGGTTATTATGCAGATATTGTATATGCTCAAACTAACACATATCATGCAGAGCTTTTTATTTTGAGGATAGTTTTTGCACAGGTTCAACAACTCCCCTCAAAATAAGGCAAATTCACATAGGTTTTTCATAGACATCAAGACATATAAATGCACTCAGAGTATAGTTTCTAGCATGCAGACATAGAATACAAAACTTAGTTTCAAGAAAACATAATGGAAAATAGTCAGATAGAGATCAGACTTAGATGGAAAGAAATAGTATCGTAAGACACTAACACCATAGTGATACTATCTAAGGTATGTCACTATTTTCTAGTAGCTTTAGAAGTAAAAAAATATATATTTTATAGAAAGACACAAAAATTAAAGTCTAGGTTTGTACAAATTCAATTATAAATTAACCTTCTTTCTTAATGTTGCACAAAATCATACTAGTTTACTCAGATTTGGGGCATCATGCATAGCATGATCACTCCTATTTAAATTATATATATAATCATATATATATATATAGACACACACACACACACACACATAAATCAACTCAAAATATTTATGTTTAGATATTATATCAGGGGGCATGTGCATGACACATTATTTTTGTATGCTCACTTATACAGCAGTTGATCAGATAGAATGAAAAAAACCATGTCACTCTCTAAATTTTACACACTATATACTATGTTCCAAGGAATACACCATATTTATGCTTTACTCCATCTATAGTGGTTAGAATTTCCACATAGTCCTCGAACTACATACTCGAGTGTTCAAGAGGCCCCTAGGCCAAATTTCATTTTAGAGTTCACAAGTGGCTATAGAGCTATTATATACATTTTTAGTTACAATTATAAAAATTTAGCTACATTACACAATTCATTTATATATGAATATACTACACATGGGTAAGTAATGATGGAGTCATAGTCTACTTGAGTTATTGAGCCACCTACATAAGAGTATTAGATAAACCATTCATCTAATCCAACCCATTCATAGGTCATGATCCATTGAGAAAGGTTGGGAAACAATGTATTCAAGTCCATATTAAGTTATTGATCCACCCACACATGGGGATTGAGTAATCCATCAGCTCAATCTAAGATATTCATTGATTTATCACTATCTACATACACACATACATGATGTCACTAGGTTTTTACATTGGTTCTCATACCTAGTGAGGTGTATTCATTACTTTCCTCTCTCTTATATATTTAATCATATTTGTCTTTTATTTTTATATATATATTAAGTACATATCTATGCATGTTTCATTTATAGGACATGCTTCACATAATTAGATCTAAAGTCATGTACTTTTGCTCACAAGTAAGTTCTAGTATGCTTGTTTTTCCTTTATCCTAGTAATTTCACTTTGCTAAATTTATATAATAAAGGGGAGAAAATTTAATCATCTAAAAATGTCACTTGAGTGTCAATACTGTTACTTGAGACCATCCATACTTAAATTAGCCCTAGACCTATGTTAGGGCCTATTTAAACACTTATCTAGCTTTCATGTGGACAACACACATCCCTAGACTCAAAATTAGCCCTAAACCCTTCCTTAGGCATTCAAGCCCTTAGTGCCTTAGGTTATACCACTTAGACACTAGCACTATAAGTGGACACTAGTGCCAAAATACTAATGTCCTATTTTGGTGGTATTATCATTTTCCCTCTTTTTAGCTGTAATGGATATCTTTCTAATTTTTAAGAAACCTAAGGTCAGGATAGACTTATTTCAAACCATGCATAAGCACCAAACCAATATATATATATATATATATATATATATATATATATATATATATATATATATATACACATACATACATACATGACATTTATCCCTTTATACACTAGATGAAATTATATGTAAATACATGTAAATAAGCTTATAATAAGTTATACACAATCAAGGTTATTAATACCTATTATGTCCTACTTTTATATACAGTCATATACAACCTTCCTAAGCTTAGAATACACAAATTTTAGTCTCAAGCCTCACTCAAATAACTCAAACTGACATTCATACTAACTTCACTTAAACTTACACTAGCACTTAGGTGGGGATAACTACATCAAGCTTGATCCCTCCTCAAAGTATTTCTATGTAGATAACTCTCACCAAAATGGGGTGTTGAGGATGTCCAGCCTACCCAACTAACACCACATATTTACTTCTTATGATACATTAATTTTACTAGTCACATGGAGGTCTAGGGTTTTTATAAAAAATCAATCACAATAGGTCATAAATAGTGAATCAGGGTTTGTCCACCCAAGAACATGCCTGCCATACTCAAACATAGGTACTCCTAAAAGCTCAGAATAGTTTCTGCATAGATGACACTAGTATCATAAGTGGATAATATAACCATATTTATACTATCTAGGGTAGGGAGCTATTGTCTAAGAGGATTTTTGACACCTAGATCCTATTTATGACACTCAAACCATCTCATATACTAGTTTTTAGCTTCTAAATCTTTTGTTTTAGGTAGTTTCCATTTGAAAATTCATTTTTATCCTTCATTTATATTATTAGAAATATCATCTTAGTTAAATTATTACACAAATAAGTGTCTATATTTATTGCATATTTTATACCTTGTTTTAATGTACTTGGCCCCTTTAACAACCTAGGGATTACACTCCATAACCATAAAAGTTAATTCACATATTAATCTTTTGAAAACTAGTGTCAAAACATTTGTCTAGAGGTAAAGGCTAGTTAATCCATTATTGGATCCTTTAATTTTCAAATAAGTAAAAAATATACTTTATAAAAAAATAATATATCATGTTAGACACTCTACCTAGGTGTCCAACTTGGTGCCCATCTGAAAGAAGAATGGGGAAATTAGACTATGTGTAGACTTCAAAAATATGAAAAAAGCCTCTGAAAAGGATACCTACCCACTACCTTCACTATATGAAATCTTGAATATAATGAATGGATCTCAAATGATATCATTTCTTAATGGATATTTAGGATACAATCAAGTAATGGTCAACTAGTAGGATAGGATAAAGACAACATTCACATCTAAATAAATTATGTTTGCATATAAAGGATGTCATTTAGCCTAATCAATGTGGGCACCACCTTCCAATGGGACATGGATATTTCATTCAATAACCTCATTAGTAGATGCATAACCATATTCAAGGATGGTCTAACTATATTTTACAAGAAGAGAAAAGACTAATAGAAAGACTTGAGAGTAGTCTTGTAGAGGTGTAGAGACCATGGAAACTCCCTAAACCTAGATAAATACATATTTGGGGTCATAGAGGGTAAATTTTTGGGTCACATCCCCTATAAGAAAGGTATCTCAATAGACCCAAAGGAGTGGATCCCATTATAAAAATCACATTGCCTGGTAGTAGAAAAGAGTTAAAGCCATTCTTCATCAAAATAAACTTTGTAAGAAAGATCTTATTGGGCTTTGTAGAGATAGTCTGACCAATAAAAAACATACTAAATAAGGATTCTAAGATTTAATGTATGAATAAATTAAAATCATAATTTTATCAAATAAATACATCAATTGTAAACACACTAGTTCTTATCAATCCTAACTAACACTAGTTATTATAGTCCTGACTACACACAACCCTTCTACAATTATTCATTTACTTCATAACACTCAAGTGTTATTGTTATAATAGAGAAAAAAATTGGGGATGAGACACATGTCTAATTTATGAGTGCCTCACTTATAAATGATAAGCTTAGATACTTAACCATTGACAAGTAGGTTTTTTCCTGGATGAAAGTGGTCAAAAATCTAGAAATTACATCCTATATAGCAAAGTATTTACCATTGTGCTTGATCCAACTAGTAAGGCAATGTTGATGTAAAGTGAACTAGGTGAGTGACATGGGAAGTTGATGACCATACTAAAATAATTTTATATGTATCTACAAATGATGAATATTTTTAGAGATCAAGGGCTTAGTAATACCATGGATGAGTTGGATCCACAAATTACCTTCCAATAGTATAAAGTACAAAACATTAAAAATGATGATTGATAGCAAGACGTAGTCTATTAGTTTCTCAAATTTGAATTCCCAAGTCACCTAAACTCCACTTAAAGGAGATAATTAATACTAAAAATTAATATCTTGATGAAGAATTCAAGCATATTATATAAAGGAGCCACAAAGGCATATATCTAAGATTCTTAAATAGGGAAGAAGTGGCTAGAATACTCAATGATTTACATGGTAAATATGGTATTATTCATAGTTTAGGGAGAGACACCACTTACCAAATACTCAAATTAGGCTATTACTAACTTCATGATTTCTAGGATGCACATGCTCATTTAAGAAACTAGCACATTTCTTAAGTAGTTTCACATAGGAAATGCACTCCATTCATGCCACTATAACTAGTTATTGAGTCATGTCTTTTTGAAAAGTGGGGACTTGACTTTTTGGGGGTCACAAAGTGTCAATTCCTCCATTATAAACAAGTTTATCCTCAATATAATTGACAAATACATGTGCTAGATTGAATCTAAATCATTAAAGAATACATATTTAAATTGGTGATTAGCTTCCTTGAGGACCACACTATCACCAGGTTTGTTATGCCATTTGTTTTAATATGTGACAATAACCTTTCTTTCTCCTCACTAAAATTTACTAAGTGGTATTATAAAAACTAGGCAATCTTTAAATTATTGTCCAATTACTATGCACAAGGTAATGTGTTAGTTGAATCATAAATAATAACTTGTGAGACATGATCATTATAGTATGTTAGGACTAGGATCAAGTCTTCTTTAGGAACTTCCCTATACCATCTAGTATATGGACAAGACCCGTTCTTCCTTGTAAACCTCAAAATATTGACCTCATTATTCATTAAATATTATCTAGGGGATGATAACAAATTAGAGGATTATCTCCTAAACTTAATATAGATTAAATAAAAGTGTGATGGAACCCTCTTCACTTAATCACACATTAATGAATTATTAAATGTTGGGTTAAAAAGTGAGATAAAAAAAAAGCCTTTCAAATCTCTAATTTAGTCATTTTTTAGGACAAGGCTCATGATAATAAGGGTTAACACATAAAATGTTATGCCATTTGGCTAAGACCCTTATAAATCTCTAAAATCCTTGGAAAAAATGATTTCCACATAAGGTGTCTATTTGGTGAGGACATTCAATTACCTCTCAATGGAAAATTAATTAAACACTACTTTTAAGATTGAATTGGTTTGGAATAGTCCTATAAATAATTTTCCTTTCGATTATTTGCTTTCCCTTCCTTGCTTGTTTTTTTTTATGTTATTTCATTTGGTTTGACCTTTTACTTTATCCTTTTGATTTCATCATTGGGCTTGCCCAAATTATGTTTGTCTATGGTTCCATGTTGATCAATGAAGTAACCATGAAGTGAAATATCTATGATTAAGTATCACAAATGACATTTTGGTGCATAAGTACTCTAATTGTTATGGTTTTAGACCCATTCTTTAAGTCAATTCTAAAAGCATTAGTTATTTGTCTATGTACTAAGTAGTTTATGTTTTGGTAAGTTTAGGATGGTTTGTTTATCTCTTGAATATGTTCTCTTAAAACATTTCACAAGATGCACTTAGTGGCCTCTAAATTTACTTGGAGGAAATTATTATATCCAGGGTTTGAGAGTGAAACATATATAATTATGTTTTTTTTTACCATGGTAGTACCCAAACTAGGTTTATATGTTAAGGAAAATCCAAGAGTAAAATAAAAGAAAATAAAATTCATTATTCAAAAGCTTGGTGTTTGAGTGATTTAATCAACCTCTATTAGGAATATGGATGCCTGTATGGCAATATAGCAAGGCTTTATGTGGGACTAGAGGTGACTGTATTAAGGCTATAGCTTCTTAGTTAGCATTAGAACAATGTCTAAATATTCATTCCAAGGTATAATTCATTAGCTTGATGATCCTAATTACAGTATCTAGTATTTGAAAATTTTAGGTATAAAATAAATACATAAACACACACTTGTCAACAAGATTGTCTAATTTGAGTTTTATAATTTTTCCCATCTCATCTTCACATAAACTAGTTCATGTTCCAAGAATTAGGCTAAGCCAAATATTATGGTTTGTATTAGTGTTTCAAATTTATAAAATAGTTAGGAGTATTTTCTAATAGAGTCACCATTTTTTTTTACTTTCATAGCATTTAGGAATTTTGTCATGTGATTTAACAATTTTGGGAATATTGGGGTATTATTCCTAATTTAGTTAAAGGGTCTGAGTAGTAAAATTAGTAAATAAACAAACAATAATTAGCTACTAATTTGTGTAAATTAATTTTAATTCACACTTTTCTAAAAATATTAATAAGGATAAGAAAACAAAACTTAGCTAGAAATTGATTGATCTAACTAAGTCAGAGGCTAGAATTCACTATGCAGAAATTAGACACTATCACAAACTAAGATCTTAACTTCATTTTATGATTGGATAGGAGAATAAAATATAGAAATTAATATCACTGTTGCTATATTTCACCTCTATCATTATTCTCCTAAGGATTTTATCTTTTCAAGTTTTGTTTGCTATGTCTATGTGACCCAATCTGTAAACTTTCTGTAGCTAGAAGTCTATATAGCTCCTTGTAGAGTAGATTATTTATTCAACCCCTATCTTCCATCATGCTTTAAATAATTTAGATAAATAGGGAGGTTAGTGTGTTTAAGATTTACTAGACATGCTTCACACCTTGTGTGTGGGCACACTATCTACATACCAATACTCTAAAGAGGGATCAAGCCATATGTAGTTCTCCCACTTGATGTGCTTTGTATAATTATGTATATGAAGATGAAAAATTCTAAATTAGATGTGATTGAGGTGGATATGGATTAGCGTAAGGACTTGAATAAGATTATAAGTGTGTTGGTTGGTTGTATGTAGAGAATAGAGAAGATTGCTTGAGTAGTCTTGCTTGTATTCTTTCTTGCTTAGTGATATTTGCCAACCCTTTTCAAATATCTTTGAATGGGATTTTATAGGGATCTATTGGTCATGGGATCAATGTACTAAAATTAAGCTGACAAGGATAAGGATGGGGAACTAGAATAAATTAACCATTAGGGCTAAAAATGTAATTGGACAATAACACCAAAAGTAGATAGGAGTGGCACCAGCACTATAGTCCAAGTGTGTTGCTACTATCCTGAGTAGATGGGACTTGGAAAGATTGATTTGTCTTGGAAAAATAAGTATGTGTGAGTGAGGACCAAGTCTAGAAGGCTACAAATGATTAAGAATTAGTGAAAATAAGCCTAAGAGGGTCATGAAAGTAAGCACAAGAGACCTAAGTGTTGGGTGTCATTAGCCACACTCAAGTTACCAATTTTTGCATTTTATATGACTACATCATGAAATAATAAAACCTCTTTTTTATTTAGGAGTTTATCCTTATAGCTTTTAGTCAAGCTTCGACCTATTTTATTCATTGATCTAGTTGGGAAAGGTCCTTGAGGTAGGTAGAAATCCTATTGATTAAACTTGATTTTCTATTTTTACCAAGTTTGAAACATATGTTTTTATCTTTTGTGCTTGGTATAAATGGAATAAAATTGGGGATTCATTGGTGAATTTATCTAAATTTGCCTAAATCTGATAATTTTTTGTCTATTTCTAATTATGTTTTAAATTGCATTCAAATTTCCATTTTTAGGCCATTTTGCCTCAGATTTAGGTAAGTCATCTAATTGTTTTAGAATTTTCATGACGTTTTCTTTAGTAATTTCATCCATGGCTTCTCCATTTAAAACTATAATGGCTAAGGTTTTATATTGAGTTACCTTCAAATTTAGTAATTTTAAAAAACTTTGGGCTTAATTGAATTTAAGTTCATAAATTGGGATTGTTTTATTTGCATGATTGGATCTATTTTTGCTTTTTTAAAAGGTAAAAGTGACTAGTTTTTCATGGTTTCATTTTAATTTTTAGTTACTTTTAGATTATTAGGATGGATTTATATTTTGGTTAGACATAAGACTATTTATTTTTTTAAATACTTATTTCCTTTTTATCTTTTCCTTTGTTTTACCCTAATCATTTTTATTAATATTTAAATTTTAAAATTTATGGATATGTGCTTCTTCAACTAATAGTTATTTTCCTTCATAAAATGCCCCAAACATGTGAGGATATTTCACTTATCACTCACTCACTATTCTAGGCCTCTTTGAGACTATCATTTTGTTTAAATATTTGGAATGCCTAAGATATGGACACATGGATAAATTACTCTTCCCTTTTTCCCCATCCCCCTTGGTTTCCTCAACAAACCAAATCCCATTCAGATGTAGAGGATCACACCACATGTAATAATCCTTATATATGAGGCCCATGATATTCCACATAATTTTGATCAATAATGGACTTCTTAGATCTTTGGGATCAAACCACATGGCATGATCATGTTTTTATGCTCTTGAAGATGGTTTGTATGCATTTAAAATTTTTATTGAGGTCTTAGATAAGTGAGATATTACCACTTTTAAATATATCATTGAATCAATATCATATAGGTCATCAACCCAATTAGACATTAAATTAGGCCTTGAACTACCAACTCGATGACACTAGCATCCATGTCAACATTACATGAGCCAATATTTGATAGTCATATATCCTATAAAGATTGTAAATGATCAAAATATATTACCTTTGAGATAACATTCTTAAATTTTATTTAATCTATTGAATAATTAGTCATTTTAAAACCTTAGACTGTGAAGATTTCCCTTTAAGTAAAATTAACCTAGATCTTTAAAGTATTACTAATTTTTTTCATGAATATTTGTTTTTTTTTTAAATTTTGGTCTTCCTTAATTTTGATCACATCATAATGAATAAATTTTTATAATGTTAGATATTTATATTTAGTCATTTTCATAAAATAAATTGCTTAGATATTTTTGATTTAGAAACTTAGGTGGATTTCTCTTCTTGTTCTAATCCTTCTTCACTTCACTTTGAACAAAGATGACTAAAATAGATAGATCATTTCATTTATGAGACTTATTCATTTGTATTTTCAATGAGCCTTCTTTATTTTCTTTTGATGCTTTCTACCTTAGTCAATTTTCATATTATTTAAACTTTATAGGCTACTTTATTCAAATTCTAAAAGTTATTTCTTTTGTTTGTATCCCTAGATTCACCAAGTCAGATATTGGCATTAACCAAAATATTTGTCATGTACATTGGGATAAATAAAGAGCATAAATGACAAAGTGTTTCCTTAAGTAGGCAAGGTCATCACTAGGTACAGTATGACCAACTAGATATCTTAAAGGGATATATAAAGACTTCAACCTCTTGAAACTTAATTCATAAATCAATTAACATGACATTTATCTTTATTTCAATGGGATTATACATGGACCAATTAAAATTTGGGAATAAATAGGTGTGTCTCATTAATTATTTGAATCCATTAGTTAGTGGGCTAATTTTATGACTCAATGTACTAAATCATCTATATAAGGCTAGTCAATGGACATAGAGAGAGCTAGTCCATTTAGAATTAGAGATAGAGTACAAGGATATTCCATTTAAATTATTTGTCATTCTTAATTTCTTATTTTATTATTTTTCCTTTTTTGCATAAGTTGAGGTTGTTTAAAGGCCTTTTTTGTAACTTGTTTGAGTATTGATGAATCTTAGATTTGTGTTTCATAATCATCTATTATATGAAATATTTGTGAATTATATTCATTGAATTCAAATTTCTATGGTGAATTTTTCCCATTATTATACATAGCTACTTGGTCCACACTCTTGCACCATATTTGATTTCTAGTTATGTTATATTAGTTAAATAAAGATTGCTTTTTTATCAGGAGATTTATCTACATAATAGAGATAGGGTTTTCAATATTATAAAGTGAGATCATATTTTATTTCTCCCTTATTTTCATCCCTCTCTATTAGATATATTTATAATATTATAAGTTGTAGTTAATTTTTGAAGCTTTATCTAGACTACATGTTCATCCTTTCACTTATCTTCTTTTATGCATTGTTAAAACTAATAAAATAAAGATAAGTTATAACCAATAGTGATTTCATTGATAAATATAAAAAATATAATTATTTTGGACACAAGAGAGACCATGTTTTATTTCATAAGTCTTAGAGTATACTCCAAATGGGCCCCTTGTATGGAACAACTTGCATTATCCAACTAAGATATCTATCTCTCCATGACTGGTAGATAAAGACCTTGGGTAATTTATTGTATATCATATTTCCTTTCAAGAGAGATGGAATGGAAGAGGGGGATTCCTCACTAGTTGAGATTTTCCTCTCCTCTTTTCCTCGTAGAGTTTGTGTGTTGTGCCAAACTGACCACCAACACCTATCCTCATATCATTTATATAAATTATAGTAAGCTAAATATTAATTTTCTTTTTAAATTCATATCTATGTAGTGAATGATGAATATTATGTAATTTTAATATTCAATAGTTTGGATTATTTAGATCACTAAATCCAAAATAAATTAAAAATATATGGTGAGTCCAACCATTACTTGGAGCATAAAAAACCTTGTGTTTTCCCTTAGGGTCTCATCATTATTAGGGTATCAAATTTATTTTGCATTAAAGTTTTAAATTTGATTTCTAATTTTACCTTATTAGGAAATAATTTATCCATTTCCCCTAGCCTTCTTGATTTTTTCATGTTCATATTCTATGCCATCTAATAAGGATAACTCTCTTATCCATGTATGGAAAATTTATAGGTTATGTGTTATTGAAATTGAGAATAATAATATTAATTTGGTCCAACCAAATATTTGTATACAATATAAAACATCTAAAATATATTAAATTTAAATTCCTACTTCTACTCATGCAAATGTTAAAAAATAATACATAAAATTAGAGGAATATATTGTTAATGGTTATATGCCTAAACTTTTAAATTAATTATGAAGATGAAAAATAACATAATAATGAGTATTATAATATAATACATCCTCACAATCTTAATTTTGTATATCTTCCACAATTTACAACACATTATAATTTTAAGTTCAAATTAGTAAACATCCTAACAATTAGGATAAGTTCTTAAAAGTAATCATAGATACTAATAATTATATGTTTTCACATCTAAATAAAAACATGAGCCATTAATTGAAATTAGTCTACCTTTTATAGGTATCAAAACTATAATAAGTGTTTAAACACTATTCACACTATTACTATCATTATGTTTACACCAATGGTGACATGTCATGACCACTTGCAGTATGGGGAAACCACAAGGTGTTCATCACATTTATGTGGATATCTCTATATTTCATTATTTTTTACCTCATAGGATGGTTACTCATATTACATCATCCATTCTAACAAAATCATATATTCTTACTACTTTAATCCTTATGCCAACCATCCTTGATCTTCAATCTAAGGTTTTACAATTTGAACAAGGTTATTCTAGAGTGAACCATTTGAATGATTCTTATAAATTATCACTCAACCCATTGGCCCTATATATTTAAAATTATCCCTTACCTACATGATTTTTTAAATGTACGCTTACATTATATGGTGGTAAATCTTATCTAGAATAACATATTATACCCTTTCATGTAGCATGTTTGAACTATGTAATCAATAATACTTTAAAAAAAGTAATTTCAAAGGATTATTAAGTACTATACTTTACGATGGTTATATGACCTTACATTTAAATTTTTACATTCTTTCAATTCTTGGCACACTTTTCAATCAACATCAATGAGAATTTATCCTATGCTCAAATTTAAAAACTTAAGAAATGACACAATGAACCCATTAGTAATTTTGTGATTCATTATAACACCATGATGTATAAAAAGACAAATCATATAGTTGA
Organism: Torreya grandis; assembly: GCA_037957365.1. NCBI lineage: Eukaryota > Viridiplantae > Streptophyta > Pinopsida > Cupressales > Taxaceae > Torreya > Torreya grandis. The sequence goes on from JARHVA010001270.1 coordinate 2,150,264, forward strand.
TAATGAATTTCAAGATATACTTAAGACATTTTCATTTTCTACACTACCTAAGTTCATTATGTTTAAGTGGTTTCAATATTTTGATTACTTGTTCCATATGGTCAAGTATTGTGAAGTTAATCTCATTTATATGAATAAGATAAAGTATGGGTCTAATACTCTAATGTGTTATATTGAAATTTTTTAGAGAAAACCAACTTTAAAATATAAGGAAAATGATATTGAGAATGAGGTAAATGTGACATTTAGTGTAGTGTCCTAACATGATAATCAACTTGTCATATTGGCTCCATAAAGTATTAATTTACATGATTCTACAAACCTCCTCAAAAGATATTGAAAATTTTATTTGATTAAAATCTCGTATCTCTCCTATAAATTTAGATTGATATTAATAGGGTACCATCTAATGGATTTAAAATCATTTTTTAATTATTATTATCATAGATGCATGGGAAACTCTAAGAATAAATGCTTTGGGTTAAGACATATGATACATGATATAATTTATGACAATATTATTTAGATTAATTATTTTAGCACATATAAAAATTATTTAGTAATAAAACCTAATGGGAATTTGAATTTTAACATATTTTTTGATCATTTTCTAAATCATGCTGAAAAAGATACTAAAACTAATCTTGAGGTGCATATTATGATCTAGGAATTTGAATCAAGAGAGGAGGTTAGTATGGTGTTAGTTCCAAAAAAAATGAAATAAACATACTATAGCTATCATCTCTAGGCATATATCATGAGGGGATCTTAGTGAAAAACATAAAATGAAGACACAACTAAAATGTAAAGGAATGACAACCTCTTTACCTTCTTTGATTACTCCAAGATGTTGTGTTCATTGGTTTGCTCAGATTGTACTATATAGGTATTCATCAATGGGGATTTGATATCTCCATCCCCTCTTGGAACCATGGTTGGCTTGATATCTTTGGTTTGGCCTGATTTTGATATTATAATAATATGCATTTACTTCATGAAATCTAATCCAACATTATAACTCTACTATGTTCCAAGCTCTCTAAATTAAGAACTATAGGCTTACTTTTATAGGCTTTGAAATGACTTAGAATCAGTTAAATATTAACCTTGGTTGGATTAGTTAAACCTAGTAGGGTTAAAAAGGGTTCAAAATCTCATTATTAGCATGAATGTGCTTTGAGATATTTTGTATTTGGACAACTCACAAAAGGTTATGATTGGCTTTTAAGATGCTCTTTAGGATATTTATTGAATTTTATTTTTTGATAATTTATTTATTTGATTATGGATAAATTTAATAAGGCTTTGAATTAAAATTTGCAAGTTAATTAACCTTTGTTAGGGATTTGAACATTTGTGTAAGATTTTTATTTATTCAATGTGCATTTATTCAATTTAATTGATTTATGGGCCAAATTGATCATGGTTATGAAGCCAAATTTGAGACTCTTAGGGATTATTAGGCTATATTTTTAGAGGTTGGTAAAAATTGATTTAAAGTTGGGTATGAAGCCATTGGTGGCCAATTTTATATGTCTATAGTTTGCCCCTATTTTGGAAGGCACTATAAGCTATAAGCATAATAATATTTTTTCAAAGAATAAAATGGTCCTGTTGTGATTATGACTTCAATGGTGATGAATGAACTATAGTTTCCCCTCAAGGGAATGATTGGAAAAAGTGTTGGAAAATGGTCCCTCAAAATAAATAAGTAAGATTAGGGAACCAAAAAAATGAAGATGATGGGGTGAGAACATAATGATTTGGCCAAAGTTAGTTAAAATCATTGAGAATATAAGTGGGATAGTGTACAATGGTTTACCCAAAGGTGGTTATAAGCATTGTACCTTGATAGTGGCAACGTGGTATGATAACACAATGATTTCCCTAAAGGTAATTATAATCATTGAGAAGATGTAAATAACCTATTTAGGATAGACAAATAGGATAATAACATGCCCAAGGTAGGTAGAAGAAAGTAAATGATTAGAATTGATGACAATACAATGATTTTCCCAAAGGTAGTTGTAATCATTGAAAATGCAGGTGGGATAGTGTATAATGATTTGCCCATAAGAAGTTATAATCATTGGACCCCAATTATAGAAAATTATGATAAATTGATACAAAGGATAAAGATGAAATGGGATAACTTGCTAGTAGGGAGATGTTTTTCCAAACTAACAAAGGTTGAAATTATTTCATTGTTTAATTACTCTATGTAGGGATATGATTGGGATGTGATCAAGATTGTTGATGGTACTGGTGATGATGAGATCTTGATACTTCCATTGTTGTGTAGTCCTATTGAAGCTAATTTTTGTGCTATAGCATGTGACTGTAGGCATAATGATAGAAAACTATGAGGACTTGTCTTAAATATGCATAAGGATTGCTTCTTGATATCCAATACTCAATGAAAAATAATACACTAATGATAAAAAACTATGATGACGATGTTGACATATGAATATGAATGGATTCAATACCAATGCATGAAAGGAATCACCCAATGAACACACATAGATTGAATCAATGCAATAGTACTTCAAGAAAATAAAAAGGTACACAAAGAAACAAACAATATTTAGTCTCAATGTTAGTATAAACAACATGACAAACATTTCCCCTTGAAAATATGTGATAATAAACAAACATGATGGGGGAATAAAAGAAAATGAGGGGGTGGCTGAGCTATCTCCATATACACTAGGCAAGTAGATGCTACCTACATAGTTCCACAGATGATATATCAAATAAAAAATTTAGGCTAAATGTAGTTCTCCCAAAAAATGGGAAGAAAATGATAACTGATGAAAAACAAACATGATGGATATGATAGAAGAATATGAATAGTCTTTCAAAATGGTAAGTATGTGAGATAAAAGGACAAAAAAGATGGGGAAACTAAGTGATAAGTGATTTATTATGACTTAGTAAGGGTTCCCAAAATCCTTAAGGAAAAGAAGTGTTTAATGTTTTTGTTTTTTCTAAATGATTTTTAAATGTTTTTATAATTTTATAGTTATCTAAACTCGATCAAAAATGATGAGCCACTAAACAGTCCAAACTCATAAAACGGTAAGAGTGTGGAAAACTTTAATGGATGATCACAAAATAACAATATCATGATGGAAGGAGGACTGAGCTGACCTTAATGTGAATCAAACACAACCCACATAATCCTAAAATAGGCTTAAGTTCATAGTAGCTCCACCTTACAATGGAGGAATTTGACTAGTGTAGCATCCAATTCAAATAAAATAGGCATAGTTGGTATGATGGCACAATATGTTATAGGGATGGATAGTTGGTATGTCAAGGCACAATAAACAAATGTTGGCCCTAGTTTTCCCATAGGTAGTTATAACTAGGATACAAATGATCAGATCAATGACACTAATTTACCCAGAAGCAATTATAATTAGTAATAAGACTAGTGAAACATTGATTTTCTCTTGTAGGTGAATATAATCAAGCTCACATTGCCAAACATGATAATAATGGAATAAGAAATGAAGGATGAAACTTCCAAATCTTCTATTATACTACTCTAAAATAATACCTCTATCTATAATTCTTGAAACAACTACTAAAACTAATCTAATTATATATACTTAAAATGTGGAACCAATAGATGAACCAAGGTCAAATGGGATATGATAAGATGGATCAAAACATGCTTTGATTGATAGAATGGGATGGTAGAACAAACAAGTCATTGGATAATGATAGGTTGGTAGGTTAATATGATGATAAAATGATATGGTATAAAGAAGAATATTGATAATATGGTACAAATTGAAATGGTCCTCATAGATAATACATCATATCACTCATGCATAGTACCGCTTGAGGTGTATAACATTCATAAGCTATCATGTTCATCGCCATATGGTATGGCAAGCCTATATGCTCCTAAACAATAGTCTATAATAATGATGAAAGGACCAACCTAGTTGGGTTTGAACTTGCCTTTATGCTTCTTTTGAACTATGGTATTCTTTTAGTTTTCTTTGAGGACAAGATCACCAAGTTCAAATTATCTAGGTTTCATGTGATGATTGTATTGTCCATGGAGTTGATTTTGATATGCTTGTATATTATTCACTATGTTCATGTATTTATCATCAAGAAACTCCATCTCTTGTAGGTGAGCTACTCAATAGTCTTCATCATCCACAACATGTTTCAAAGAGATGCATAATGATGGTAACTTGACCTCAATGGGAAGAATGGATTAAATTCTATAAACCAATGAATATGGAATGAACCTATGGGAGTGTGATGATTGTTATGGTATATAGAGAAGGCATGGAATATCTAAAGGTGTCAATGATGATTGCCATCATTAATAATATTTTTCAAGATGTTGACAATGGTTTTATATGATGCTTTAGCCTAACCATTACATTGAAGGTAATATGCCATGGAAAAGTGTTGTGTGATCTTATATTTAGCACATATCTTTTTTACATTTTTGTTCTTGAATGATCTTCTATTATCAGATATAATATCAGAAGGGATATCATAGTAGTAGATGAGATGGTTGAATATGAATTTGGAAATTTGATTTCCATTCACGTATGTGAGGGGTATAGCTTCAACCTACTTAGTGAAATATTCTATGGTGATGAGGATGTATTTATGGCCATTTTATGAGGTGGCATTTATCTTCCTAATGAGGTTAAGACCCCATATAACAAATGGCCATGGTGTCAACATTGGTTTCAAAGTCTTGGCTAGGGCATGAATTAGATTAGCATATTGTTGAAATTTGTCACGTATTTTCACATATGCATCTATGTCTATCATTGGCCAATAATAACTAGTACACGTGATATTTTTGGATAGGAATACCATGATAGTGTGGGATCCACATACCCATTCATGAACTTCTCATAACACTAATAGAGATTTTTCCAAAGGTAAACAATGAAGTAGATTTCTATCAAAACTATGGTGGTATAGGTTTGGTCCAAGGAAGATATAACATTGGGCATTTTGGATGAAGGATTTTGTTTGTTTTTGGGATAAGTCAGGTGGTAAAACATGGTCATGTAAATAGGAATATAGGTTAGAATATCAAGTGGAGTTGGGATAAATAATATCATAGATCATTATGATGGTTGATGGTTCATGAGCTGGCACTATTAGATTTTCAATGAGAAATTAGTAGTCATTTTTCATGTCTATATGTAAAATGAGTGACCCAATGGTATCCACTGCATATGTTATTATGTTACTTATCCTTGGTATATGTTAAAATTGAATGTCAATAATCTACTACTTAAGAGTGTTGACCATGGCCTTGTATAGAACCAACTTGTCATCTTAAGTCTAAAAGTGGTATGTAACCTAATTGATGATTAAATGTGAATCACCATAAACCTATAGATGATGTATATTCCATTGTAATACTTATCAAATCATTGATCGTTGATATGAGTGATTCATATTCATACCCTTGGTATATGTTAAAATTGAATGTTATTGGTATGGCCTTGTAAGGAAAGTTGATTCTAAATGACTTAGGGATTAGATCCTATTATGGAGTGATAAACAAAAGGCTATTATGGAGTAATGTGTCCTTGATCTATATGTTGTGAATGAACCATCAAAATATAGATTATAATGTTGATCCTAAAGAGGTGTGTCAATGATGGTTGTGATAGACTTATAAATAAATTGGAATGTTTGTGGATCTATGTCTATAAGGGGTGCTTTAGCAAGTTGATCAACAAGAACTTTCCCCTTGATGGATTTCTAGTTTAGATATTATATCTCAAAATCTCTAAGAATAATAATCCATTTGGCCATACGACCTTGTAAAACTATTTTAGATAGTAGATACTTGAGCAAATATACTTTTGAATTGACCATGGTCTTATTGTTCAACATGTAGTGTCATAGTTTTTGAGCTATAAAGACCATGACTAAACAGGTTTTTTTTATGGGTATATAATTGTGTTCATATGATACCAATGTATAACTTAGATAGTACATTACATGCTCTTTTCCATTGTCATGATGTTGATCTAGAATTTCCCCCAAGGCTTGATCTGTTGCTAATAGATATAAAAAGAATAGTCTCCCTAGCATATGAGGTAACAAAATTGGTAGATTTACAAGATAGTCCTTTAAATATTGAAAATATTTTTGAAAATCATCATCCCAAATAAATTATACACCCTTATTTATTAGGTGTGTAAATGGGTGGAAATTTTTGGCCAATTAAGATATGAAGCATTAAATAGACTAGATTTTTTCCTAAAAACTATGGAGCTGCTTTAGATTGGTTAGTGGTGGCATCTCTATTATGGATTGTAATTTGGAAAGATCAAATGTTATGCCCTTGTGAGACATAATGAAACCAAGTAATTTGTTAAAATTAATTCTAAAAACATATTTCTCAGGGTTGAGTCTAACTTTGTATTCACATAGTCACTCAAATATCCTCCTTAATGTTGTTGGATGATTGGCCTTGGTAGTTGATTTGCCTAGTATGACATCGATGTAGTATTTGATAATGTCATGCATCATATCATGAAATATTATTATCATGTATTTTTGATAGGTGGCCCTTGTGTTATTAAGACTTAATGGCATGATTAAATAATAGAAAATTTCCATAGAGTGGCAAATGTTGTTTTGTGTTTGTCTTCTAGTACTATGTTGATCTGATTATAACCTAAGAATTTATCCATCAGTAAAAGCATCTCATAAACCACTATGGAGTTGATAATCATGTCAATGTTTGGAAATGGAAAATCATCCTTTGGGAAAGATTTATTAATTTCACTAAAATTAGTACATATTTTGATTCCTTTTGGCTTTTTACTAACTAGTACAACATTAGAAATACATTTAGAGTAGTTGATTGGTGTGATACATCTTGATTTTAAGAGATTTTATAACTCTTTCTTTATAAATACAACAATACAAGGATGCATTTGGCATAATTTTTTCTTCACTAGTTTGGCATCAAAATGTACCACAAGGTGGTGAAAAACCAAGGTAAAGTCCAAATCAGGCATGTTAGAATAGGCTCAGGCAAATTTATCCACAAATTCCCATAATAGGGTTGTTAATACTTCAATCTCCTCCTTAATGAGGGATGCACCTAATTTAATCCACTTTAGTTCACCTAGAGACCTTATGTTTACTTCCATTGTGTCTTTCACTAGAAGGGTTAAACTATCTTCAAGAATAGTGGGTAAAGATTTGGACTGTTTAGATATGTTAGAGTCCTTTGTTAGGACTTGTTATTCAATTTCTCTTAGACATGATGAATCAAAATATCCCAAGGGGAGTGATGACCATGTAATAAATGTTATTCTAAACTTATAAATGATGTGATCAAATGCTTATTGTTCTTCAAGACTAAATTCAAACCGATAGGCAAGTTCATCATTGTTAGTAACCTAGATAATTTGATCAAAATATTGATGCTATTCAAGACTAATTTTGAACCCATAAATAAGTTTGTCATTGGTAGGCTCCTAGTCTAAATTTGAAGAAGGCTAAACACCCCAATCTAGTGGAACTTGAAACAAGTTATTACCACTAGACTAGCCTTTATCTTTAATTTTTCCCTAATCAAAAAACACCTTACAGAGGTTTTCACTTTGGGACCTCAATATTTTATTTATCTATTTTTAGCTAAGGGTGTTCACCCGATCTCTAAAATAGGCTTCATGATCTAGCTCGATTGAGAATCTTGATTTGTGATCTCCCATTGGAACATTATCCCTAAGGCCTCAAAAATCACAAAAAGCTTTGTTATTTTGAAATTCATCAATTAACATGTTGGATTCTTGCTGGTACTAGTTTATTAGTTGGGGATAATACAATGGTAGTGGATTATGATGAGTGATTGGTCGAAGGGTATAAATGGAATTATTGTCAAACAACTTGGTTTGGGCTAAGTCATTGAATTTGATATGATTAGACTTTACTTCATTGTTGGAATCATTTTCACTACTCATTGGTGATGGAAATTGAATAAGATACATGGGTTCAATTACAATTAGTTTAAACCCAAGTCCATAAGCTCCTTTATACCTAGTCATAGAAATTAGGTCAACCATCCCCAATAGTTTGGCCTGAGACCTCTTATTTCATAGTCCTAGTTTTTCATGATCTAATTAGGAATAGGATACTTTTCATTATTTTAACAATCAAACAATTTGTCATTGTATAACCATGGTTCATCACCTTTGAAGGGTCATATTCTTGACCAGAAGTTGATATGAAAGTGATAGGTGTTGGATTGTGCAAATGGCATTTGCCCTTTCATTAACATTTCATGAGTGGTTTTGCTTTCAGTATTATAAAGGTATTTGGGTTTTGTGGAAGTTTTACAATGTGAAAGGTATCATACATAAAATATTCTCCTAGGCCATTATCCAAGATGGTATAGTGATTAGACATTTCAAGAGTTAGCATTTGGGAAAGCAAATCAAGGGTGTCAGGGTAAATGTAGTTAGCCTATGGTAAATAAACATTTATTTCCCCTTGTCCTTATTAGCAACTAGATTCATTACAAAATGGTAATTGTAGCTCTTAAACTCAACCTCTAGATGTTTGTAATGCTTGTATGGATGCAAATCTCCTAGAATACTAACCTCCATCCCTGAATGGGAGAAATTGATACACTAGTGTAGTGTCAATTAGACTACATGAATTTCATGTAACTAGGGTCTACCTAAAAGCATGTTGTATGATAAGTCAAGATCTAGCACATGGAAAAATGTATCATGGTTCAAGGGCCCAATGATAACTGGTAAGCTAATGGTACCTTCTAATTCTTACTCTTTATTATCATAGCCTTTGATGGTGATTATTTCTATTTGGATATCTACTGAGGCATACCCAATAGGTGTTAAATTTGACCTTTGGTCAAATTTGAGTCAACCCCTACTTTTTAAAACTTTATAGAAGTTTATCTATGTCCCATAGGGGTTTTATTTTGATCTAGATGTTCATGTATCCCTAGCCTAGCCTTGATCTAAAGTCTAAGCCCTTTATACTAGTCAAGTTAATAAAATTCAAGCCTATTCAAATAGGGTCAAACCTGGTCACAGGCATAAAATATGTTGTTATAGTCCTAATATGGGTTTTAATGTGATTTAGGATCTTTCTAAGTCATCTAATTACATTTACCATATTTAATATGTAAAAAATGCCTTATGGGCCCACTTTGGCTAAAGTGATCAACTTGTCACCAAGTTATGGTTAATGTGGGAGAGGTTAGAGAATGTCATATTTAGAGGTGTGATAGTCCAAGATTTAGTTATAGTCAAAAAATTAAGCTTTTCCTTATTTCTAGGTCTTTTGGGCACTTGTACAGCCCCCATGATCTGATCTCTAGCTAAAAACATGGGTGGGGTGTATCTTGACCTACCCACACCCATTTCCATGTTTTAATTTCGAGGATAATTCAAAAATATGCATTTGTAACTCATTTTTCTTCCATTTCTTATTGGCATATAAAGGAAGGTCAACTTCAAGCACTCACTATGGGTCATATAGTTTGAGTTGGAAGAAATGATCTTGAGGGTGGATAGTACCCTAAGTCTAATTCACATCCATAATATTATTTTGTGTTTTTGTTCCTCCTCCCCTATGAAAAGATGCTAACACTTCAGGTAGCCTTTTTTGGGTTTGTAATTATGAGGGGGGTCATTATTTGTAGTTATCTCAATTTCCTTGTTTTAGTTTGATGAATTAATGTTTTATAGATGTTTATACATGTTTTCCAAGGAATTAGTGTAGGTTATCCATTATTAATTTTTTTTGAAAGGCATCAAGAATACAAGAAAGCCTTTTCTTGGCTTGTTTCCCACTTTGGATCAATATACTACCCATTTCCCAAAAAGGTGCACCTATAGGTGCTATTAAATAGTTATCCATGTCAACATGAGGGAATTGGATGTGTGATAAATATTTTAGAGTCATGAATGTATGTGTGGTGATAGATTCCTTCTTATGAGGCCTAAATTATGCATCTTCTCCACTATTTTTTCCCTCACTGCCCACTTCAACACATTATAACCTATAGGAGGTCATGGATAAGAGATAGGGGAACATTGAGGAATGTGCAGTGGTGTTATATATTCCTTATTAAATCATATATATTAACTTCACCATGGAATACATAGCTTACTCATTAAGAGTATTAGAAAAGATGAAATTTTTAAGCAAGGGAAGTGATTGAGTTTTGGCCTCTCAGTCCATAAATGGACTAAATAGAGGTCCTTAAGGTTTTTTGGGATTACATATCATGAAAAAATGGTGTCTCAATGTCCCTAATTGTTTGGCCTAGTATTCCTACCTACAAACAATGCACTTGAAAATTTTGAGGTCGCTATGACAAGAATGAGATGGTTTTTAAGACCCTCAAAATTTACTAATGAACCACTGAAAGTAGACAGTGTTGTTTATAGGATTTGGAAGGAGGTTAACACTCACACCATTCATGAAGGAATTGAGACATTATATTACAAGGGTAAATAGATTCAAAATTCTAAAATAATCAATCATGAGCACTCATGCTATGGGAGAAGAGATGGCTATGTGAAATGACCTTTCAGGCATATCCCCTATCCATATACAGGGTAGAGTATATAGTGAAGGTAATTTTTAATGATTGGCACAAATAAATGGTGTTAAAGGTTCTTAAGAAGGAAATAGGTCCTAGTGTGATTAATATAAATCTAAATGCAACCTCAACAAGCCCTATACACTCCTAATATTCTCCAAATGACTCTTGACTAACCTACAGGCCTAGGATCATGTATCTACAACTAGAGGTATTGGGAAATTGGTCTTAGTCAAGAATAAGGTGGTATTTTGTGATAAAATGAAGCATAAACGTGGGTGAAATAATGTAATATGATGATAATATGAAAAATAAAAGATTTTATACACTTTTGAGGTTAAATACCTACCTTGGAAACCTATAGGTAGGACAAAGTATGCACTTATAGTCCTATACGAAAGTGTGAACACAGTCAAGTCATGGGATTATATAAGAAGCTTGAGGATTTGGACAATAGGAGTGAAGGTTTATGCATCTTAAATGGATCAAATTACCCTTATAACCTTAATTACCAGGATTCTTAACCAAGCTTAATGTGTTCATTAAGGTTGTCTTAGTCCTCAACATGTAGTAACAAGAGTGAAAGGTGAAGGATTGAAATGCTAAGTATGGAGAAAAGAAAGAGGAAAAAGGTTAAAAAATTAAGAATGTTTAATTATAATAAAATTAAGGTTGTATCATTCCTATAACACTCACCACATGTCCAAAGACCTTTTCACCTATACAAGGTATGTCTCAGTCCGTATAGGCAGGTTAGGAGACCCTTGGTTCAAAGGGGAAACAAGTGTTTTCACTAATAAAAGGAGTAAATGATAGTTAAAAAATATAAATGAAATTTAAATGATAATTATAACCATTTTTTAGCAACTTATTATAATTAAAATTGTGTGGAGGTATCAACTATAGGGATATTTGAGCAAAAACAAGCAAAAAACAAGGTTTTTGTCCCCTTTTTTGACAAGATTGAGATGGTTAGAGCTCTTAAACATGGGATCTAAAAAAAATTGGTAAATTTTGTCATTATTATATTTTTGAGATTAAAAAATATTCAATTTTCCCAAACAAATAGGCCTAATACTCTCTATTTTGTCTCAAAGTAGGGGTAGTTTCTTCATGCACAAGAATGATAGCTTTCGGGAAAAGTGTTAGATAGTGAATCAAATGTCAATATAATAAATTGGTAAGGTTGGGATAGTTATGGCACACATTTGATATGACAATAAAATATACTATAAGGTTTTAATTCTAATGAGATGGTCTTGACAAGAAGGTCTATAGGTAGACCTAGTAGGAAAGCATCCAAACCCAACCCCAAATGAGATGTCATTCCAAGTTCTAACCTTATATAAGAACTATAGTGTTTTTTATTATGATTATGTGGATATATTTTATGTTTTAATTTTATAATAACTCATTTAAATTTTAAATTATCATCTTTTGGTTCACAAAGTGTAAACAGGGCTATTGGAAAGGCATAGGTCTTGTCCTAAAATAGGGGTCATCTCCATTTTGGGATCTTGGTGAGATTTAACAAGGATTTTAACATGTTTATAGGTTATATATAGAGGTAAGGAATATTATAGTTGGTAATAAAACTCCAAAATAATCCATATCTAACCCTAGACATATTGAAACCCTCATAAGAAGCATGAAAGCATTTTGAAGATAAACTTCCATCACTCATATCCTTCATGAATGTTTGCATGGGATCCTGAGATATTTTTATAAGTTATATAAGGTCATTAAATATACCTTAGTGTAATTTATAATGGGTTTAAATGTTTGATCCTTATGAACAAAGGTTAAGAGTCTAAACCACCTAAAACCCTTGCAAAACCTCTATAGTGACCTGAATGGGAAAAGGAAGAAAATGAGGTATCCAAATGAAAAGGTATAGAAATGAAACCACCTAAGTGATTTATATGACTCTATGGATACTCTACACATGTGATTCATTTATATGGAGGTGTAAGGAATGGGCCAAAATAGGGCTTATTTTGACCATTTTATGTGGTGTGCAAGCTACAAGAGGAGTTAGGAGATGAAAAAAATTTGGTATGAAGATTTAAACTTTAGATAACTATAAAAATTTATTTCATCAAATTAATCAGCCCCAAAGTTCCCATACCAAACTCTTACTCTCAGCCAATCTAGTGAACCAACTAGTGAATACTTAGGGAAAGTGGTTAAAGGTAATTGGGGAAGTCTTTTAAAGGTTTTTTTATTGAAAATAATGATAAGAAAACCTTTGAAAAGTTTCATTCCCTCTTTTTCATGGATTATTTTGGAAAAATGGGAGTTTTTGAATGCCAAGTGTAAAAGGTGCATGAAAAAGAGCCATTTTGAGACTGCCAAGGATGATTTTACATGTACACAAAAATAGGGATGGCCAAGGGTTAATAAAATGCATGTGGGGAATTTTGTATAACCCTTCTTTCCTATAACAACCATTATAACTAAACATATGTATGGATAGAGTAGTTTTGGAAAGTAAATCATGGAGGTAATTTCTTATACTAGAATTTTAGGTTTTGTGCCACTTTTCACCATTCTTATGACTTATTTTGGATAAGTAGACATATTGAAATTGAATGGATTAACTCACCCCTATTTCACATGAAAATTTAACTTATTCTCTTAAGGTGACACATGTCTAATTGACACTTGGACATCATTTGCTTATTCCTCCTCTCAAAAGTTATAAATATGCATTCTCTTGGCTCTTTTAAGAAGCCTCCATTGGTTGATGGGGAAACTATAGCCAAATTTGTACTTGAAATACTATTCAATAAATATACAAGTGTTATTTACACTCACATGTTGTATTATTGAGTAATGACTTGAATATTGTTGGTCTAGTCTAGTAAAAAATTGTCTTTTCTAGCTTGTACTCTTGATGGTCTACCAATTTGTAGACAGGAGATTGTCATAGGTCTAATAGTATTATTTTTTAAGTGTAGAGGTATAATGGAAGTGTTTATGTAATGTATCCCTCTTTGGAATCATTCATTTCCCTCCTAATAATCACATATCTTCTTGAATCTAACATATGAAATATTGATGTAGCAATGAATCATAGGTTGTGAGTTTTATGTGATAGATACCTTATTGTCTTTGAGTAGTAGTTTTTAGTTAAGTGAGAGGAAATTATACATTGGTGCATCATCCTTTTTTTTCTTTAGTTTTTTTCCTTAATACCTTTTCCATATCTAAGTTACTAAGTTAGAGAGATAGCTTTAAAGGTGCATCAAGGGGAGCTAGCCCCTCATCTAGAGATTTATTTCTCAATATTGTCACCCATAGCAAGAGAAATGTCTCCATGGTGCCACTTGGATGAAGAAAATTAGGCATATCCTCAAGGGTGAAAATCCAACTGTCAATAGTTTTTGGCATGCCCTATGGGACCTCTAAGTCCTAAAAGATTGTTCAAGAGTGGTGCTTGTCATGGCATAGCTGAAAATAAAATAATCATCTACATTCAATACCTAGTGACCCCATTGAATAATTTAAGTATTTGGTTGATTATTAACCCTTTTTCCATGCCAAAGGTAACCACTAGGTCTATTGCTAAAGGTGTACCTTTGAGTTTATGTAACTACCTCCATATTCCACCAAAAGGTTTAGGTTTGTAAGCACTCATCCTTATAAAATATATTTTATGTTTAAATCTTCTAAGTTCATGTTACATTCCATTCCTAACAACTGTGATCTAGGAATTTGACTCAAGAGAGGATAGTTAATATGGTGTTAGTTCCAAAATGAAAACAAAATGAAAGAAACACACTAATAACATAACATCTCTAGGCCTAGACACTAGGGAGAGCTTAGTTAACAAAAAAAATGCTAAACGCAACTAAATAGTAAGGAAAAAACAAAATAATTCCTTCACCTTCCTTAAATTCTCCAAATGCCTTTGTAGTAGTGGCTTGCTTAGCTTTTGCTCATGAATTCCTTGGCAATGGAAGCTTGTCTACCTCCATCTCTCCTTGGCACCTTTGGCTTATGGCTTGGCTTGGACTGGAATAAATTTGGCATGGTAACACTAATTTCATGAAGCTTTTAGAACCAATCTTGAATTATAAATTTGCATTTTCAAGTCATCTAAATGATGTTGTGAGGCCTCCTATTTATAGACTTTTGCAAATATTTAGAATCAACCTAAACCATCCATCCTAAGATTGAGATGTGTGGTTGAGGATTAATTCAATTTTTGGAATTATGTTTTTAATTATCCTCATCATGACATTGGAAGAAGGGGTAATTAAGAGGCATGGAGGGCATCATGGAAGGCATTGATGTGGCATAGAGGGCATGAATCCTGATATTTGTGGCATTTATGGCCTAGGGATGTCTTCTCAAGAAATGAGGTCACATGATGATGTAGATATTCGATATTCATTTTCAAAAACAAGTATTCAACAAGTTTCCATGGAATTTTTTATTAGACCTTGATTTGGGTTAATTAGATCTTAAGCATGATTAAGCACTTTATGCACAAATTACTCAAATTGATTAGAATGCCTTATTATTGGTCCAAAATTTGATTAGATTGGAATTGAAAGGAAATGTCAGATGCATTAAATCCATATTCCCATTGAGGATTTTACCAAAAACAAATAACAAAGCCACATGTCTTGTGTAGAATATTCAAGCGGAAAGAGCAATCTAGAATACCTAGATACAAAATTGGCATTTTGACTTGAAATGATCTAATCAAAGTTAGTTGGCCCATAAATTGCATTACCCCATTTAGGGATACCCTAGATAAAATCAGCACTTGAATATGTTAGTTTCACATCATTTAGAATGTTTTAGTGTTTTTAGGCCAAATTGTGCACTTTAAGTGCAAATTGGTCAAAACCCTAATTGGAGGTTATTGATGGCTAGATTTAGGTGTCTAAAGTTTGCCCCTATTTGGGAAGGCATTACAAGCTATAAGCATAGTAACATATTCTCAAAGAATGAAAAGGTCTTGTATGCCTACAATTTCAATGATGATAAACTAATTGTATGATGCCCCCCAAGGGAACAATTGACACAAGTATGTTGGAAAATCATCCTTTGAAAAGAAAGAAGTGAAGTGAGGGGACCAAAGAAAGAAAATATGATGGGGTGAAAAACATAATGAGACTAAAAAAGTAGTCAAAATCATTGAGAATACAAGTGGGATGATGTACAATGGTTTTCCCAAAGGCATTTATAAGCATTATACCCTGATAGTGACAACATGGTATGATAACACAATGATTTGCCTAATGGTGGTTATAATCATTAAGAAGATGGAGATGCCCTAGTTAGGATAGATAAATAAGATAATAACATGCCCCTATATTGGTAAAAAAATTAATGTGGTAAAAACATAATGATTTGCCCAAAGGCAATTATAATCATTGAGAAATGTAGGTGGGATAGTGTGCAATGATTTGCCTATAGGCAGTTATAATAATTAGACCAAATTATGGAAAACATGATAAAATTGGTTGAGGATGATGATAACTTAAAATAGAGGTTAATGGTGAATTAGAACAACCTACTAGTATGGAGATGCTCATCTGAACTAATAAAGGTTGAAATTCTTTTGTGGTTAATTACTCTATTTAGGATATGATTGGGATTGAATCAAGATGTTAGTGCTAAAGAGATGTTGATGTCACCATTTTTTAATAGACTTCTTGAAGCAGAGGTTTTTTGTATCATATGTCAATAGGTATCATGGTATAACATCATGAGGACCTGGTCAAAATATGCATGAGGACTAACTCCCATTATCTAATACTCAATAGAAAATAATGCACCAATGATTTAAACCATGATGACAATGTAAACATATTAATATGGATGGATTCAAGTATAAGTGTGGGAAATGATTCACCCAATGAACACACATAAATTGAAATCAAGGCAATAGTGCTAAAAGTAAACAAACAAACAAATAAACAAAAAAAATAAGTAGAAACAAACAAACAAATAATGCAATAGAAACCATATAAACATTGCCCCTAAAAAATAGGCAAAAAATAAAAAAAACAAATGTAATGGGGGAATAGAAGAAAAGGAAGGGGGTGAATAAACTATCTCCATATGTACTAGGCAAGTGGATGTTGCCTACATAGTTCCATGGATGTAATATCCAATAAAAAACTTCATGCCAAATGTATTTCTCCTAAGGAATGGGAAGAATGTGATAACTAAGGGAAAAAAATAGAATGGATGTGATAGAATAATAGGAATGGTCTTGTAAAATATAAAGTGTTTGAGAGAAAATGCCAAAAAGGATGGGGAAACTAAATGACAAGTGATTTTCTTGTAACTTAGTAAGGGTTCCTAAAATCCTTAAGAAAAAGAAGTGGTCAATGTTTTTGTTCTTTTCTAACAAATTTTCAAATGTTTTTGGAATTATTTTGGAGTGTTTCAACTCAATCGAGAATGATGAGACAATAAATGGTTCAATCTCACAAAATGGAAAGAGTGTTTAAACTAAGGTTACTCATAAAATGGCAAGAGTATGGCTTAGGTTGCTCATAAAATGGTGAGAGCATTTAAAATAAGGTTGCTCATAAAATAATGAGAACATGGTGAAAAAGGGTGATTGAGCTGACCTCAACAAGTATTGAGCACTACTTACATAGTCCCAGAGTAAGATCTCAAGTCACTATAGTTATACCCTTACAGTGGAGGAATTTGACTAGTGTAGCAGTTAATTCAAATAAAATAGGCATAGTTAGTAAAAAGGCATACTATGACATAGGAAGTGGCAAGTTGGTATGTCAAGATTTAATGTTTCCCATAGTTTTCCCATAGGTGGTTATAACCAATACATAATGGCATGGATAAATTGTACGAATTTTTTGAAAGGTAGTTATAATTAGTAGCAAGACTAGTGGTAAGAAAGGAATAACAAATGAAGGATACAACTACTAAAACTTCTATCATACTACTCCAAAATATGATCTCTATCTAAAGTACTTGAACCAAATGATGAAATTGATTAGATACCTTGATGCTAAAAATGTGTAATGAATGGTAAAAACTAAGGTCAAATGGGCTAGGCTTTAGAACACACTAGGTCGATAGAATAGAAATAGAAAGTGGATATGGAAAAGAAGATAGATAGGGATGGTATTTTTACAAAGAATAATAGTGATAAAATGGCATAAATGAAATGGTCCTTACATATAATACACCTTAGTGCTCAAGCATAGTATCGCTTGAGATGAATAATATTCATTAGCTCTAAAAGTTCATCTCTATTTGGTGTGGCAAGCCTATATGCTCCTGATCCATAATCTATAGTAATGATGAAAAGCCCTATCTAGTTTGGTTTGAATTTCCCTTTATGCTTCTTCTCAGTTGTGGTATTCTTTTGGTTTTTTTTAAGAAAAAAATCACCAAGTTCAAATTTTCTATACTTAACATGCTAATTATAGTGGCCTTTGATTTAGTTCTTATATGCTTGAAGATTATTGAGTGTAGATATGCATTTCTCATCAAGTAGGTCTAGCTCTTATAAGCAAGCTACTTGATAGTCATGATCATCTAAGACATGCTTAAAAGAGATGCATAGTGAAGGCAATTTGACCTCAATGGGAAGGATGGCTTCAGTACCATAAATAAGTGAGTATGGAGTGACTCCTATAGGGGTATGATGATTGGTATGGTATGCCCAAAGGATGGGGAATATCTATAAGTGCCAATTATGATTGGAATCATTGAAAATATTTTCGAGGATATTGATATTGGTTTTGTTAGATGCCTTAACCTAGCCATTACTTTGAGGGTAATATGCTATAGAAAAATGTTGCATGATGTTATATTTGGTACATAGTTGGTCTAAATACTTGTTCTTAAATGATCCTCCAGTATCAAATATAATTTTAGAAGGAATACCATAGTGGCAAATGAGATGGTTGAAAATGAATTTGGAAATTTGCTTTCTAGTCATGTGAGGGGTATAACTTCAACCCACTTAGTGAAACACTCAGTGGTGGTAAGGATATGATTATGGACATCATATGAAGTGGGTTTAATCTTCCCAATGAGGTCAAGTCCCCATATAGAAAATGGCCATAGTGTCAACATCAGTTTCATATTTTTTGTTGAGGCATGAGTCATATTAGCATGCCATTGACATATGTCACACTTCTTTACATATATAGTGGCATATGCATATATTATGGGCCAATAATAACTAGTATGTAAAATATTTTTGGATAGGACTACCCCACTATAATGAGATCCACATACTTCTTCATGAACTCCTCTTAATGCTAGTGTAGACTCTGCCAAAGTTAAATAATGAAGTAGATTTCCATCAAAACTATGATAGTAAAGGGTGGATCCAAGTAAAGTATAATGAGTGAAATGATTAATGAAGGATTTGGTTTGTTTTTGAGACAAGTTAGGTGGCAAAAATTGGTCATGAAGGTAGTTGTAAAGTTTTGAGTACCATATAGAATTAGGACCAATAATATCACAAATCATGGTAATGGTTGAAGGTTCATGAGATGGTGATGACAAATTCTTGATGAGGAACTAATACTCTCTAGATTTATATATTTGTCAAATTAGAGAACCAATAGTAGCCATGGCATCTTTAGTTTTGTTACTAACCCTTGGTCTATACTCAAACTAGATGTTGACAATTTTTTGTTTAAGAGTGTCGACTATGGCTTTATATGGAACCAACTTGTCATCTTTGGTCTAAAAATGATTTATGACCTAATTAATGATTAACTAAGAATCAACATAAACTTGGAGATGAGATATATTCCAATTCACTACTTTTTTAAGTCCTAAAACAAGTGCTTCATACTTAGCCATGTTGTTTGTGCAAGGAAAGTTGATTGTAAATAATTTAGGGATTAGATCCCCCTATAGTGTAATAAACAATAGGCCTACCCTTGATCCATGTGCAGTAAATGAACCATCAAAATATAGATTCTAGGGATTCTCCTCAAGGGGTGTGTTAATGATGGTCATTATGGATTCATCAAGAAATTAAAATGTAAGTGATTGTGTGTCTATGAGAGGTGCTTCAAAAAGTTGATCTATGAGAACTTGTCCCTTAATTACCTTTTGATTGGCATACTCTATGTCAAACTCACTAAGAAACATGATCCATTTAGCCATTCTACCTTTCAAAGCTATTTTAAATAGTATATAATTGAGTGGATCTACTTTTGAAATGACCATGGTCTTATTATTCAACATATAATGGCATAGTTTTTGAGCTACAAAAACCATGACCAGATAAGCTTTTTCAATAGGTGCATATTTATGTTCATATGTAACCAAGGTATGGCTTAGTTAATATATGGCATGCTCTTTTCCATTATCATCATGTTGAGTGAAGAGTGCTCCTAAAACATGGTTGGTAGATGATAGGTATAACAAGAATGGCTTTCCTAGCATAGGAGGTAATAAAATAGGCATATTAATAAGATAGTCTTTGAGTTGTTGAAAAGTTGTTTAGCAGTGATCATCCCAGTGAAATGTAACTTCCTTCTTTAAAAGGTGTATAAATGGATGACACTTATCTAATAACTGAGAGATGAAGCATTGGATTGACTAGATCTTACCTTGTAAACTATAAAGTTGATTTAAATTGGTTGGTGGTAGCATCTTGGTTATAGCATGGAATCTAGCCAGATCAACTTCAATACCTCTATGAGACATGATGAATCCAAGTAGTTTTCCTAAAGTTACACTAAATACACATTTATTTGGATTGAGACTGACTTTTTACTCCCATAATCTTTCAAATATCTTATGTAATATTGCTAGATGGTGAGCCCTAGTTTTAGATTTCCCTAATATGTTATCGACATAGTATTTAATAATATCATGCATCATATCATGGAATATGATAGTCATCACCCTTTGATATGTAGCTCTAGAATTCTTAAGTCCAAATGGTATTACTTGATAAAAAAATGTTCCCCATGGAGTGGTGAATGTTGTTTTATGTTAGTCTTCTAGTGCTATTCTAATTTGGTTGTATCCTAAAAATCCATCTATGAGTGAAAGCATTTCATAACCTACCATAAAGTCAATGATCATGTCAATATTAGGCAAGAGAAAATCATATTTAGGACAAGCTTTGTTGATGTCTCAAAAATTAGTACAAATTCTAATCCCTTCAATATTTTTACTAATAGGTACCACATTAGAGATCCATTTTGAGTAGTTAATGGATTAGATACATCCTACTTCTAAGAGTTTTTCCAACTCTTTCTTTACCAATTTAGCAATGAAAGGATGCATCTTGTGTAGCTTTTGTTTTATTAGTTTAGCATCTAGATTAACCATAAGGTGGTATAGAACCAAGGTGGGGTCTAAACTTGGCATGTTATAATAGGCCCATGAAAATATATCTACAAATTCTCTCAATAGAGCTGTAAAGATGACATGTTCCTCCTCAGTGGGAGATGCCCCTAGTTTTATCCATTTTAGGTCTAATGGAGTTCCAATATTTACCTATAGTATAGCTTTAACTAGAAGGGTCAAACCATCTTATAGGATAGTAGGTATCAACTTGAATAATTTAATTATGTTAGGGTCCTCTGTTAGGACTTGATATTCAACTTCTCCTAGGCATGATGAATTTGAGTCCCCTAATGGGAGATCTGGCCATGTAACAAAAATAGTCAAAAACTCTTGAAGAATATGATCAAATACTTATTATTTATCAAATTTGAACTCAGATCCACAAGTAAGTTCATCATTGGTGGTCTCCTTTTCTAAATTTGAAGAAGAATGAACACCCCTATCTAATGGCACTTGAAACAGGTTTTCACCACTAGACTGGCCTTTATCTTTACTTTTTCCCTTGTCAAAAAGTGCCTCAAAGAGGTTTCACTTTGGGACCTCAATGTTTTACTTTTTTTTTGGCTAAGGGTGTTCACTCACTCTCCAAAATAGGTTGTAGGATCTAATGTTATTGAGAATCCTGATTTGTGATCTCCTAATGAAACATTATCTCTAAAGCCTAAAAAATCACATAATGCCTCATCATTCTAGAACTCATCAATTAGTAGGCTGGAGTCTTGTTGGTCCCAATCTATAATTTGGGGATAATATAATGGAAAATGGTTGTGATTAATGGCCAAGGTAAGGGTATAAATGGTATTGTTATCAAATAGGTTGGTTTTAGCTAGGTTATTAAAGGTGAGGCTATGATCAGACTCTACTTCATTATCAGCATCATCATCACTAATCACTAGTGATGGAGTTTGAATAAGATATATGGGGTCACCCCCAGGTGATTTAAATCCAAGTCCATAAGGTTTTTCATACTTAGTCATAAAAATTGGCTCAATAGTTCCTTGTTGATTCAGTCTGATGCATCTTCCTTCATAACTGTGATGCTCCATGATCCTATTAGGAATAGGATACTTTGTATTTTTATAATAATCATCATGGTTTTCATTCTATAACCATGATTCATCCCCTTTAAGAGGGTTAGGTCTTAGGCTAGATGCTGGTCCAAATGTGACAAGTCCCTTATCTTTGTTCTTTTGTTTCCAATGCATATGTGGGGTGACTTTAGGTCACCCTAAGGTTTTTAGATTCTGAGGAAGATTGATAATATGAAATGTATCATGGGTATCATACTCTCTTGGTCCATTATCAAAAATGGTTAAATTATTAGAAGATTTAGGAGGTGGTATGTGGGAAAAGGAATCCAATGTATTAGGATCCATGCAATTACTTGGTGAAGGATCAATAAGTATAGATTTTCCTTTATCTTGCTTCGAACTTGGATTCATGCCATACTGATAATTGTAGATTTTTAATTCAGCCTCAATATGTTTTTAGTGTTCATATGGGTGTAAATCTCTTGGAATATTCACTTCCATCCCTGAGTGGGAAAACTTGATAAATTGGTACAACATTGATGGGACTACATGAACCTCATATAACCAAGGCCTGCCTAGAAGCATATTGTATGATAACTCAAGATCAAGCACATGGAAAAGTGTATCATGGGTTAAAGGACCAATGATAACTAGAAAAATAATAGTACCTTATGATTCTCTTTCTTGATTATCATAATCTTTGATGGTTATTGTTTCTAGCTGAAGATCTATCATTGTGTACTGAAGAAGCTTGATGAGCTTTAGAGACACTATATTGAGGCTAGATCCATTGTCTATAAGGACACATTTCACTTTATGCCATCTTATAAAAACCTCTATGTATAATGGATTATTATGGAGTGGGCCAAGGGAATACATATCACTTTGGTTGAATGTGACTTATTGGGCTAGAGATAGGTGTCCAACCAAAGTTTGAAATTTATTATGGGATATGTTACTAGTAATAGTAGATTGGGTCAAAAACTCATTTAAGATATTTTTATGGATTATTGATGTTCATAGAAAATCTAAAATAGAAATTTATGTTGGTGTCTTCTACAATTGTTCCATAATATCAAATTTCTTGTCTTGGTCAGTAGTGAATGGTTTATTTTGAGGCTAAATGGTTAGTTAGATAACAGGCAAAGTGGTGGATGGTTATGGGCCTAGGATAGTAATCTTCAACCTCTAAGTTATGATTACACAATCAAGATTAAATATTGGACCATTATTGCTAATAAATGTTAAGAATGGTGTAGGAACAAATAGGATAAGTCTCAATTTCTAGTGCACTTGTATGTGGTCATATGGCAAGGATAGGTTGTTGATATAAGGTCCAAAGGGGGATGACCTAGTTTGTTAGTTTGCTTATATGCACTCATAGGTCAAAGAAGGATCATCCATGTAATTTTATTGAATGGAGTTGTTTAAGAATGGTTTAGGCTGATTAGTGCTTAGTTTAGGATTAATGGAGATGGTATCAAGGCTACCCCCTAAAATATGACCTATAACCCTATTGTATTCATGTACAAATACATGGTAGGTTTGTTGGTTGTTACAATTATAACCTTAGTTTTATCCATTGTTTTGTCATTATGGGTTTTTTTGTTGATTTGTTAATTCTACTAGTTCAGCCTTTGATGTTGATTTTGCTACTACACTAGCCATTATTGTTGTTATTACTAATTATTTTTCTACTATTGATTGTTATGTCAAGGAAAGGGGTTTTGATAAATCCCAAGAGTTTGGTTGGAAGTGGAAGCACCATTATCCAATGTTATCTCCCCATTCTCTAACATATTCTTAATTAAATGTTTGATTTGGACACATCTTTATAGATTATGCCCATTAACTCAATGATAGTCACAGGATTCATTTTCATGATACCAATTAGGATAAGGAATGCCTTACAAATAATTCTTTGGTATGGGCCAACTAATAAGATAAGTGTCAGTAAGCTTAAAAAATATAGACTTAATAGGTTCTCCTAAGTCACTAAAGACATGGTGTGCAGGCATGATTCTTCTAAGAAGAGGGGTTTGTAATGGTAAATGTTATTGTATTTGTTGTGTAGGTTTCAATTGTTATGATTATGGTATTGGCTGAGTAGGAGTAAGTTAAAAAGGTGGTGTAGATGATGCGTTCACCATTTGGACATGATGAGACTCAGTTACTCTATTTCCCACAACATTCCTATTATAGTTGAATTACTTCGGTCTTTCATGGTTATTGGCCTAGGCTGGTTGAGATGCTGGCACTTGAATGGGATGTTGGTCATTTCCTTAATTGGCATCTTGATTTTGATTATTTAAATTAAGCTTGATGACTCCTTTATTAATGAGTGTTTTCTCAATCAACAAGCCTTTGTTGATGATTTCCTTGAAAGTATGTGCACATTGTAGTTCCAAATGATAAGCCATCTCACTATGCAAATTTTCAATAAACATAATAGCTAATTGTTTATCTAGTAAACTATGGGTGAAATAGATTACAAGGGATCTCCATCACTATAAATAACTTATAAAACTCTCACCAGCTTTTTGATTTACTTGTATTAATTCTACTAATGAAATCTCATGCTCAAGATTATAAGAAAAGTGTTACACAAACTTATCAGAAAGATCATCAAAATTTGTTACTAAATTTTTGGGAAAATTCAAAAACCATTCCAAGGCTTGTCTAGCCAAGCTCCTTATAAATAATAGCAAAAGGTACATGTCTCTATATGCCACTGGTTGACATGTGATAAATAATTTGGTCAAATGAGCCTTAAGGTCGCCTTTCCCTTTGTATATATCAAATTTTCATGGTTCATATCCTGGAGGAAATAGTATATTTAAATACTCCATGTTGAATGGATAGGAACATACATCATCCAATTTGAACTTTTTAGTTTGTTTCCCTACTTGAATAGAAAAAATTAAATCCTTCATCTGTTGCAATTCTTGGGATAGGAAACTAGAAGGAATATTGATTTAAGGGATAATATTGGTTTCAATAAATGGTTGGGATGTCACATGTGGGACACTTTGACTAGGTTATGATGGAGATACCTATTGGATTACATTGGTTTGGTTGGGGAATAGACCATAAATATACATATTGGATTAAGATGTACTTGAAATTACACACTTGGTTGTGTGATATTTTGGTTTGGATTGGTAATAAAGGTTTAACTTGGAGGATTTTGTGGTTGGGATGGAGGGATATAACTATGTTGTACCTATTGTGGTTGAAAAGAGACATGATGTTGACTAATCGAACCTTACTATTAATTAAGAACTTGTGGACAAACACCCTATCTCTATATTTGTGAATTTTTTTGAACTAATGGTTGTCTAGTATGTATTTGAGAAACATGGGGACCTCCTTGTTTCATGAATCCCTATGAGGAAGTGAAATTAGGTTGTAGATTCAACATCTATCATTGACCAATATTTTCATGTTATTGACTATTCATTATTTGGTTTTGGATTGGCATAATACTCTATGACTGAAGAGGTATGTTTGTCATTACCTATCAAGGTGGAACATTTGCTGCCCCTAATTGAGGTGGTAATGTATTTGTCCTCTATTGTGTTGATATACTATATTATGCCTATTATTATGGAATACTACTTGTTACTTGTTGAGGAGGAGTAGGGTTCATCACATTTTGTCATTAAGGCATGACATTAGCTATTGTTTGATTACTTAATCTTGTAGGTTACACACTTGAGAAAACAACTGATTGAGGTTGGGGTGTAGAAACTCCTACTCATTAGTATGATGACCTATTCATAGGATTAACTACATGCACATGTTGTTGGCTAATTATTTTCATGTTAGTACCACTTTGATTAGGAATAGATTTTATTTGCATATTATCTACTACATTTGACTCATTATTCTATGTATAGGTTGAATATACTTCTTCAATAATGAGCATATGCATCAATTTATATATAGAATAACTTTGTATGAATGGGTCAAAATTTGGATTCTCTTATCTAGTTAACTCTATCAACACTCCTATTAAACGAACTAGGTCAATAAGAGGCTTACTTACCATGTTCATCTGATTGAAATCATGTACTAGATTTAGATAGGTTTTATATGCCATCTATATTTGGTTAAAGTGATCTTCCATGATGTTTTTGCCTCGATCAAATATATTAGGATCTTGGTATGTTGTTTAGACTAGAGCCATAGGATTGATTGAAGAAGCCTATTAATCATAAATGATATTGTGGGGCAATCTTACTAAACTTGGTAAATTTTCATGAGGGAAGTCTACTAGAAACTTAGCCCCTACCTTTATGGATCTAACCAAAATCTCATCTTTGTTCTCTAAGAAATTTCACTCAAACACAAATGGATCATACGTGGAAGTCATATTAGTCGCATATGACTATTGAAGTATTGGCTCATCCACTATAGTTATTATAGCTAGGCATTGTGTGATTTGCTCTTGGTCTTATTCTAAATAAGGTGGTGTGTTAACTAGATAGTTAGCCAATTGATCTTGGATTTGTGCCCTTGATTGAGTATTATAAGAGGGATAAGAATCCATCTCATAATAAATATTGTTTACATAGGGGTCTTGCACCATTTCTTATTATGCAACTACATTACTAATCCTTGGATTGTACATGAGTCCACTACAAGTGTATGAATACATGTTGGGATCCATAGTCAATGCTTTATGATAAAAGGTCAAAGAGTTATACAAACTCTTAAAAAGGATAATGTCTAAAATAGGTGATGTTCCCACTTGGTCTAGATTCATCAAAAGGATCAAAAAGGTTTATGCAAAAATTTGTGAGGAAACAAGCTAGCATGAAGTATCTGACATTTCACTATTCAAACAAAGATGAGCAAGTAAATGAACCTAAAATCAAAATGCCAAACTCTAAGGTCAAAGTGTTTCAAATTAGTTTAATCTAGGAATGTAAAAGTTGTTAGGTCTTTTGGCCAAATGAGGTGTCAAAATCTAGGCTCAAATAAGGCATGTGTTAGGACTCTTGGCCAAACAACATCAAAATCTAGACTTTGAAAATAGATGAAAGTTTTAATCTAATGGATTTGAAAAACTTCTAATAAACACTAGGCATTTGATTCTTGGACATGAACTTGATCAACTAGGTATAAGGTATGAAACAAAAAGGCACTTTAGAAATAGTTTATTTACTCACAAAAAATGGTATAAAACTTGGTTTTTAGATAAACAATCTAGATAAAAGTGAGAATTATAACTATTTTTAGATAAAAGATCATAAAAGTTCACGTGGATTGATCTGAAAATGTAAGAGAAAATTTTAAAATCTATATAAAATGGTTTATTAAATAATATTTGAAATGATTTGGGTAGTGTAACAATGCTATACTACCTAAAAGGTGTGACAAAAAGGTTTGTTTTAAAAAATCTCTAAGGTAAAGACATTTTCCCATAATTTTGATAGCATAACACTACTTTTCTTGACTCAAAATGTTGTGGTGCATAGACTCAAAGTGAAAGTGTTTAGCATAAAATGGCTTAAGTCTATTAAGTGATGATAATGATCATGATTCTTAAATGGCCTTCAACCCAAATTGGAAATTTAACCTAAGTTCCCTCAAGTTTAGTGCAAATGGTGAACTCACTTAACACATCAACCCTATGAACTTATAAAGGTGCAATTTAAAATTTTGATTATAAGTGAAGGACTTAAACAACTTTGGTAAAGGTCTAGACTCAATTGGGTAGCATAACTATGCCAAAGTGGATGATATGAATCTCAAGCTTTTGATGAACTTTTGAAAAAGGCAAATTGATGATCTCATGTGGGCAGCATAATGCCTCTTTTTTTAAAGGAAAATTTGGACTATGTGTTTGGTTTGGATTATTTGTTTACATTAATTTTTGACTTCAAACAAGACTTTAATCTAGGACAAGACCAATTAGTTAATCACTATTAGATCTTAAACTAACAAGGTTTGCTTGGTATTGTTGAAATATGTCAATATACATCATTTGAGAGGATTTTAAATGTTCATTCAAAAGTAAATGTGCATTATATATTAGGGTTTTTACACCCCCCTTCTCTCAAATGACAGTATTATAACATGGACCTTGAGGTGCACCTTGAACCAATAATACTTCCACAGCAAGTGGGAATTTGTCTAAGATCTAACAAGTTTTCAAATGGTCTAGGGGAATCAATTGCACAATGACTTTCATGCCAAATAATGCAAAATAAAAGCATGGATTTTAGGTCTATATCACTTGGCTTGTTGTAAAAAGGTCTAGTACTTTTTAAAAACACTACATCTTATTATTCATTTAGTGTAGTGTGATGTCTAAAGTGCCACTACATCTCATGTGCAACTCCAAAAGAGACCAATGAAGTCAATGTTAGGAGATGAAACCCTGGGTCAAAGCTTCCTTAAAGAAATTTTGGGAGGTGATGAAGTCCCCCTCGCAAGCCAAGTTTGTATAAAAATAAATAAAACATGAAATAGAAAGAATTTAGGGTCATTTTCAAGGTCACCCAAACTTTGAAATTCTTTTGGGGAGTTCTTTAGATGACTTTCTTTCTAAGACTTGGACTAGGCTACTTATAATAGGAATGACATTTTTGATTCCAAGGGTTCCCTATAGGGGACAAATGGAAGAGCATACATGCAACATTCCTCTTTTTACCAAACAAAAATTTAATCCAAACAACTATTGCAAATAAGAATTTATAAGTGTGTTCAATTTTAAGCCCAAAATGAAAGATTTGGTGGTGTTAATTTGACCCCTTGGTCTTAGTTGCAAACTTTGAGAACATTCACCAAAAACATCTAAATTATTTGTTAAACACCCAAAACAAGGTTTCTAATTGATTTTTAAGCATGCAAAGGTGATGTAAACATGTTTTGATCAAATATCAAGCTTGGTCCTGCAGCAAAAATATTAGCATGTCCTTTAGCTTTGAATATTTTTTTGGTTTGAAATAATGAACTTTGGAAAAATAGCTCTCAGGCATGTGTTTTTGGAAAAAACACAGTGACTAAAATTGGTTATATACAACCAATGATGGTTACCTTGGCTAACCAAAATCTAACCAATTCCATTTTTGCTAACTGACATTAGTTAATCCATGTAACTGATGTCAGTCTTACTTGTCGATGTCAGTTACTATATAAAACTATGGTAAATAAAAACAACAAAATAAAGTGAGAAAATCAATTTACAAGAGTTTTAAAGGTCCAAATAAATATTTTAGAGTTGTAAAATTATCTTCTTCAAGTGTGAGATATGTCTAGTCCCACTAGGAATGCCATAATGTGATCTAAGAATTTGACTCAAGAGAGGATGGTTAGTATGGTGTTAGTTCCAAAATGAAAACAAAATAAAAGAAACACACTAATAACATAACATCTCTAGGCCTAGACACTAGGGAGATCTTAGTTAACAAAAATAAATGACAAACACAACTAAAAAATAAGGAATAAAACACAAGAATTCCTTCACCTTCCTTGAATGCTCCAAATGCCTTTATAGTATTGGCTTTCTCATCTTGTGCTCATGAAGTCCTTGGCAATGGAAGCTTGGATACCTCCATCTCTCCTTGGCACCTTTGACTTGTGGCTTGGCTTGGCTTGGAATAAATTTGGCATGGTAAAAATAATTTCATGAAGCTTTTAGAACCAATCTTGCATTATAACTTTACATTCTCAAGTCCTCTAAATGATGTTGTGAGGCCTCCTATTTATATATTTTTGCAAATGTTTAGAATCAACCTAAACCATCCATCCTAAGATTGAGATATGTGGTTGAGGATTCATTCAGTTTTTGGAATTAAGTTTGTAATTATCCTCATCATGACATTGGAAGAAGGGGCAATTAAGAGGCATGGTGGGCATCATGGAAGACATTGGTGAGGCATGGAGGGCATGAATCTTGATATTTGTGGCATTTATGACTTAGGTATGTCTTCCCAAGAAATGAGGTCACTTGATGATGCAAATATTCAATAATCATTTCAAAATACAATTATTCAACAAGTTTCCATGGAATTTTTGATTAGGCCTTGATTTGGGTTAATTAGCTCTTAAGCATGATTAAGCACTTATGCACAAATTACTCAAATTAATCAAAATGTCTTATTATTGGTCCAAAATTTGACTAGATTGAAATTGGAAGGCAATGTTAGATGTGTTGGATCTATATTTCCATTTAGGATGTTACCAATAACAAGTAACAAAGGCACGTGTCTTGTACAAAATATTTGATAGGAAAGAGCAATCCAGAGCACCTGGGTGCGAAATTGGCATTTTGAATTGAAATGATCTAATCAAAGTTAGTTGGCCCATAAATTTCATTTCCCCATTTAGGGATACTTTGGCCAAAATCAGCACTTGAATATGTCAGTTTCACATCATTTAGCATGATTTAGTGTTCTTAGGCCAAATTATGCATTTTAGGTGGAAATTGGTTAAAAGCCTAATTGGAGGTTATTAATGGCCAGATTTAGGTGTCTAAAATAACTATAGTGACCATTCCAAGATGGATATAAGGCAACCTTTTGTGCCTTTCCCTAGATCATCTTGTTTAATCCTTGCCCAATATGACCAAATTCTAGGAGTAACCCTTAATAGTGTTCCATCTTTTAGTGGGGATGGTCCTATTATTTTCGTTAAACATATTATAAACATAAAAAACTTTTGTAATATCCACAAGATTACCCAAGAGAATGTCGATATTATATTTTTGGCTTTGTCCTTCAAAGGCAAATTTTTGGATTGGTATGGTTCTTTACCTCAAAACTCCATTGGCTCATGGGATGAATTAGGAGATTTGTTGACTAAGAGGTTTGGGGAGAAGAGTGACCATTTATCTCTAGTTAATCAATTGACAACTATTAAGAGGGCACCACATGAGTTTATGAAATATTTTAACACTAGGTTTTAAAAAACATGGGATAGGATCCCAACTCTTGTGAGGCCTACTCCAAGCTATGCATTTTTGTACTACCTAAAAGCATTAAATAGTGATGTATCTATGATGATCCAGTATATGGTTGGAAATACACTCCCTAATACCTATGAAATAGCCATAAATTCTAAGAATTTTCTTTTTCAAGTAGGGAAAATTACTCCTAGACCTCCCATGCAATTATTCCGTGATTTGTAGTCATCATATCAAGTTGCATCACCTACCTTGGCTCCTTTTCCTAGTAATTATAAATTAGCCATGATTCCTTCCAATGAGATTAATGAAGTCAATTTTTTTTTACAATGTGTCACTAATTATTTTGTTACCCTCAAAAGGAAACAAGCCCAAATTTATAGGCCATACCAATCTTACAATCAGTTTGGACAAGATAATAAGCCCCCTTTTCAAGGGAATGCTCAAGGACAAAGTCAAATTACCCAAGTCAAGCCTTATCAAAGTTACAATTCAAGTGTTCCTTCATATTCAAAGTATCTTGTTCCCACTCAAAAAAACTTTGTTCAATACTAACCATGTATTCCATCTTTTGAATAAGGCCAAGAGCAAGTTGCTTATGCAAATGAAATGCAAAATCAAACCATGACAATGTAAGGAAATCAAGTACCACAAGTTTCAAGTTTTGAGATGTCAATCCAACATGGGATGGAAGGTGTTCAAGTTAAATCTGATTCTAATCTCATCAATCACTTGTAGGGATATTTTTGTGCCATCAATTACTTGGAAAATTTAAACAACATCAATGCTAGTGTGTCTTCTAACACTAGATCAAAAAGGAGGGTTGTTGATGAAGCTCAAGAAAAAAATCAATGACCTATTTTGACCCATAAATAATCTATTATGGTAAATGGGTCTACTACAATAACTAATGTGAAATAAAATTAGAGTATTCCAAACTTTATGCCAACTCTTACAACTCTACCTCCATAAGCTATGTCACAAGGTGCCAATGTTCATAAATAAATACCCAAGGTGAGTAATCCTTCCATCAATGTGGTGGAACAGATGAAAAATATTCACATGAATATCTCATTATGGGAATCCTTGACAATGCTAGGATAGAAATATATAATTTAAAAGGAACTACATGAATTGGGTAAGCAAGCTGGCCCATCTAGACATGACAATGTGGTCTTAGTTAATGGGACCCAATCAATTGATGGCCAAGTAAATAAGAATGAGAAGACTCCTTATTTTTATCTATCTCTAATAATTGGTGATTTATTGGTTCATAATTTCATCATAGATAGTGGGGATAGTACTTCAGTTATGCCTAAATGTATAGTAGATAAACTAGGCCTAAAGTATGAGCCAATGACTAAGGGAGTCTTACAATTAGATGGATCACCAGCCAAGACATTGGGGATAGTAAAAAATGTGAATGTGATAATTCATTATTGTAATAATTTTCCTATTCCTCATGATGTGTTGGTCACATATTTACCTCCATACTTTTCCCTTTACTTGTCTAGAGATTTTACAACTAATATAGGTGTGTACTTAGTAGCTAATTAGTCCTACATGGTGTTTAGGACAAAGTATGGCACTGAGATGAAGATTGAGTCTAAAACTATTCAAATATATCACTTGGAACCATACTCACCTAAGGTGGATAATGTTAATTATTCCATCATTGATGAAGAGGAGCTTCACATTGACTAATCTCCATTATCTTCCCTTTAGGGAGTTTCTAATTTATTCCTAGATGAATGAGGAAATGAACACTATGAGCATGATCCTTAAAATGTTATTAAATAATATATTCTTGGGGTGTACTATATTCATGAGAAGGATTCATTCATACCCAATCTAGTGAAGCCAAGTGAAGAGGTGAATGGCTTATGGTAGTTCTTCTTTGATGGGTCTATAAGCAAGATTGGGGTAGGTGGTGGAGCAATGTTGGTTTAACCATAAAAGGAAAGGTATTTTTCAACCTTTAGATTCAAATTCTCATGCACTTTTAATGTATTATAATATTAATCCCTTATTCATGGCCTTGCATGGGCTAGGAAAAGAAGGATTAGAAAGCTTCAAGTGTATGTAGATAGTGAGCTTGTTGTGAATCAAGTTAGAGAGTAGAATTTGACCAAGAACTCCTTGATCAAGTCCTAAAATCATATATTTTGGTATCTTGTATAAGAATTAATGGCTTTAAACATCACATATATTCTAAGGGAACATAATAATCATGATGATAGTTTGGCATCTATTGGTGCTCAATTTGATGTTCTAAAAGGCATAAAAGAAGACAAAAACTAACCTCATATAAAGGTGATTGTTAGGCCTTCCATACTAGATAATGTCACCAATTGGTAGGTATTTTAGAGTGACCAAAAAATATAAATTTTTATATAAGATGAAGTTGATTTCTCTATAAAAAATTAGTTCAAGCTTCAACAACAATATGAAGGGCAGATTCTCCAATTAAAGTCTAACAAGCTTCCCAAATGCCTAGTGACTCTTTAAAGCATATTCAATGATGATGAAAAAATAAATAAAGAGAAGGTAAGAATGTCTACCAAAAAAGAGAAATATGAAAAGGTAGATATATTTAAGGATAATATACTTTCAATTGGAAAGGTATGCACTAGTAAAGAGAAGCATGATTTCATTAAACTATGCAAGGAGTTTAGTGATATTTTTGCATGGGAGTATAATGAACTAAAGGGCTTTGATCCAATCTTAGATCAACACACCATTGGGACTAAGAATGGGGAGATCATGTTGTGTGTGTAATTTAGAGACTTTAATAGGGTCTCTTTGAGAGATCATTATCCCCTCCCTTCTGTGGATCAAATTCCACAAGTTGTGGTAGGTAGTGAGAGGTTTTCTCTCCTAGATGGTTATTCCAGGTATAATCAGATTTTGGTGAAGGAAAGTGACTAATACAAGAAAACCTTCACCATAAAATGGGTCAAATATTAATATAGTAATATTAAATATGGATTTTTAAATTTTGGAGATACTTTCCAACATGTAATGGATATGTCTTTCCAAGGACTAATCAATGACATTATATTGGTTTATCTTGATGATGCGACAGTTTTCTCCAAGGATGCAAATGATCATTTAAAGTACCTAAAGAAAATATTTGAGAGGTGTAGAGAGTATGGGATATCTCTAAACACAAATAAGTGTGTGTTTTTAGTCCATGAAGGTAGATTACTCAGACATATTATTTCCAAGAAAGGCTTGTCCATTGATTATGAGAGAGTGAATGACATCTTGGCATTGTCTTTGCTTAAACATGAGAAAGGTTTGAAAAGTTTCTTTGGTAGGTTAAATTTCATAATGATATTCATTCCTAAATTTGATAACTTGGTCAAGCCTCTAGCCTCCATGCTAATAAAGGATGAAATGCTCAATTGGATAATAAGGAGAAAGGAAAGTTTTGAAGAAATCAAACAAACTATTGCCCAAGATCCTATTCTTGCAAGTCCAAACTTTTCCAAGGATTTCACCTTATATAATTTTGGGAATGAGGAGGTAATATTTTCCATGCTTACCCAAGAAAATGATTAGAATATGGAAAAACCTATTGCCTTCTTTAGCCAAGGTTTATAAGGCTATGAGGTAAGATATACTTATTTTGAGAAATAAATACTTTCAATTGTTAGGAGTCTAAAGAATTTTAGACAAATGATATCAAATAAGAAAGTTCACATACTTTTCAATCATCTTAGTGTAAAATTATTTATATTGAGAAAATATTTAAATGAAAAAAGTGTAGGTTGGATCACCAAAGTGATTGAGTATGATGTGGAGATCAAGATAACCAATCTAATGAAGGGAAAAGGACTGTGTGAACATATTGATTCAAATTTGAAAGACCAAAGGGAGGTTTTATTGACACTCCATGATGACCCTATAGTAGTTGTACCTTTATCCATGAAGTGTTGGACAAAAGACATGATTCATTTTCTTCAAATTTGTGAGTGTCAACAAGGTCTTGATAGAGCTAGAAGAAGGTATTTTAGGTTGCAATCCATTCCCTATGTACTTATTAATGGAGTGTTATTTAGGAAATATTTTTTAGGAGTGTTGTTAAGGTTTCTTGATTTGGATTAGATTGAAAAAGTATTGTATGAGTTCCATGATGGACCAGTAGGTGGTCATTTTTCTCTAAGAACTATAGCTACCAGGATTATAAGGACTGGTTACTTTTGGCCTAGCTTGTTCAAGGACACTCATGCTTGGGTAAGAAAATGCCAAAAGTGTGCTATTTTTGATGGAAAACAAAATCTAGTTTCCTTGCATCTTCATCCAATCTAGGTTGAACAACCCTTTATGAAATTGGGTTTGGATTTCATAGTTCTAACCAATCCACCTTCTAGTGTTGGCCACAAATGGGTGTTGACTATCACTGATTACTTTACAAGATGGGTGGAGGCTAAAGTTCTTATAGAGGTAAATGAAAAATCAGTCCTAGAATTCTATGAAAGTATAGTAACTAGGTTTGGATCTCCCTTAATAATCATATCAGATAATGCATTAACCTTCTTAGGAGAAAGGACAAATGAATGGGCTTTGAAACATGACATCTATCTTAGCACCTCCTCTAACTATTATCCCTAAGGAAATGGACTAGTTGAGTCCAAAAATAAGAATCTAATTAGGATCATAAAGATAACAATGGAGGATAATCAAATGACTTGGAATTATAAGTTAAAGACATCCCTTTGGGCTAATAGGATCACCCTAAAGAGATAAATTGGGAACTCATCATACACACTTTTGTATGGAAGAGAGGCTAGGTTTCCTATCTCACATGAGTTACCAGCTTTAGACCTCACCTATCAGTTGCAATTGATGGAGAATGAGAGCATGGAAGTCAGTTTGTTTGAGTTAATGGATCTTGAAGATACAAGAGATCAAGCTATGTAAACTATGACCACTCACCAAGAGCAAACAAAGAAGTATTTTGACAAGAAATCCACGCCAAGAAGTTTCAAGGAAGGAGACATTATATTAAAATGGTATGAAGATAGGGTCAAACCTAGAAGAGTATACTCATATCTCACTAAATGGGATACACATCAATAATTATTACTAATTTTCTCCTCTTCCCTTGTACATAGTTTCCTTCTTTCCTTGTGTTCTCTAAGTGCTTATAAACATGTGTGAGTTTGTCCTTTTCTTATTTTGTGTTGTATTTGTTTGGTTTTGTTTTTGTTATTTTGTGGTGTGTTTGATTTATGTTTTGTTTTTGAATGTGCTTATTAGTCATCTTCAAGAATCCATTGACTCCATTGGCCCTTGGTTGGATACGGCTACTAGTTTCTGACATAAACAAGCATGTTACCCCTAGGAGTTACCAAAAGTGTTGACCAAATTAGATATTTGGTAAAATTTGAGTCAACCCCTACTTTTTAAAACTTTTTATAAGTTTATCTATGTATTATAGGGGTTTCATTTTGATCTAGATGTTCACTTATCCCTAGCCTAGCCTTGGTCCAAAGTCTAGCCCTTTATACTAGTCAAGTCAATGAAAGTCAACCCTAGTCAAATAGGGTCAAACTTGGTAAAAGGAAAAAAAATATGTTTATTTAGTCCTAATATGGTTTTTAATGTGATTTAGGATATTTATAAGTCATCTAATTATATTTACCATATTCAATATGTAAAAAATGCCTTGTGGGCCCACTTTTGAGCTAAGAAAGAGGACTTGTATAGATGGATAAAGTGATAAAATTGTCAAAAAGTTGTTGTTAATGTGGGAGAGGTTATATAATTTCATATTTATAGTTTTTATAGTCAAATATTTATTTATAGTTATAAAATTAAGTTTCTCCTTATTTCTAGGCCTTTTTGGGCACTTGTACAGTCTCCATGATCTGATCCCTAGCTAAAAAAATGGTGGGTGTATATTCACCTCCCCACACCAATTCAAATGTTTTAAATTAAATGATAATTAAAAAATATTCATCTAAAACTCTTTTTCTTCCATTTCCTCTTGGCATGCAAAGGAAGGTCAACTTCAAACTCTCACTATGGGCCGTACAGTTTGAGTTGGAAGAAATGATCATGGGGGTAGATAGTACCCTGAGTATAAATCACATCCATAATAAATTTTTTTTTTTTTTCCTTATCCTTTATGAACAAATTTTAACACTCTAGGCAGCCTTTTTTGGGTTTGTAACTATGAGGGGGGTCACTATTTGTAGTTATCTCAATTTCCTTATTTTGGTGGAATGAATTCATTTTTATAGATGTTTATACATGTTTTCCAAGTAATTATTATAGTTTATCCATTATTCATTTATTTTAAAATGTATCAAGCATACAATAAAGCCTTTTCTAGGCTTATTTCCCACTTTGGATCAATATACTACCCATTTCCCAAAAAGGTACACTTACAAGTGATATTGAACAGTTCTCCACATCAACATGAGGGAATTAGATGTGTGATAAATATTTTAGAGTCATGAAAATATGTTTGGTGACATATGCCTTCTTAAACTATGCATCTTCTCCACTATTTTTTCCCTCACTAGTCCACTTCAACACTTTATAACCTACAAGAGGTCATGGATAGGAGACAGGGGAGCATTGAGGAATGTGATGTGGTATTAAAGATCCCTTATCAAGGCCTATATATTTAATTCACCACGATATACCTAGATTCCTCATTAAGAGTATTATAAAAGATGAAATTGTTAAGTAAGGGAAGTGACTAAGTTTTCATTTCTCAATCCATAAATAGACCAAACAAAGGTCCTTAAGGTTTTTTTGGATAGTACATATCATGAAAAAATGGTGTCTCAATGTCCCTAATTATTTTTCCTAGTATTTCTACCTAAAAATAATGCACTTGAAAATTTTGAGGTCACTAGGACAAGAATGAGATGGTTTTTAAGACCCTCAAAGGTTGCTAATGAACCACTAAAAGTAGACAGTGTTGTCTATAGGATTTGGAAGGAGGTTGACACTCACACTATATATGAAGGAAAATATACCTTATATTTCAAGTTTAAATAATTCCAAAAGGCTACATCAATAAATCCTAAGCACACATGCCAAGGGAGAAGAGATGGCTATGTGAAATGACCTTTCAGGCTTATCCCTTGTCCGTACATAGGGCATAATATACAGTGAAGGCAATGTTTCAATGATTAACACAAAGAAATGGTATTAAAGGTTCCTAAGAAGAAAATAGGTCCTATTTTGAGTACTATAAAGATAAATTCAACATCAAAAATCCCTATACACTCCTAATATGCTCCAAATGACTCTTGACTAACCTACAGGGCTGGGATTATGTACCTATAGCTATAGGTATTGGGAAATTTGTCTCAATCAGGAATAAGGTGGTATTTTGTGATCAAATAAATAATAAAAGTGGGTGTAATGATGTAATATTATGATAAGAGGACAAATAAATTATTTCATACACTTTTTAGGTTAAATACTTACCTTGAAAACCTACAAGCAGGATAAAGTATGCACTTATAGCCCTACAAGAAAGTGTGAAACACAATCAAGTCATAGGAGTATATAAGAAGCTTGAGGATTTGTAAAATTGGAGAGAATTTTTATGCCTATTCACTAGATAAAATTACCCTTATAACCTTCATTACCATGATCATTAACCAATCCTAATGTCATTATTAAGACTGTCTTAGTCCTCAACAGGTAGTGACAAGAGTGAAAGATGAAGGAGTAAAATGCTAAGTATGGAGCAAAGAAGGAGGAGAGAGTTTTAAAAAATGAATTATGTTTCATTATCATCAAATTAATGTTTTTTAATTCCTATAACACTCACCACATTCCCTAAAACCTTTTCACATATACAAGGTATGTCTCAGTCCATACAAGCAGGTTAGGAGACCCTTGGTTCAAGGGGAAAATAAGTGTTTTCACTAAAAAAAAGGGGTCTAAGATAGTTACCAAAGAACCATGAGATTTAAATTATAATTATAAACATTTTTAATCAACCTATGATCATGGAAATTGTGTGGATATATCAGCTATAGGGAGATTTGAGCAAAAATAAGAAAAAACAAGGTTTTTACCACCTTTTTTTGGCAAGATTGAGATGGTTAGATCTCTTGAACGTGGGATATGACAAAAAAAATTGGTAAAATTTGTAATTAGGAACTTTTTTATCTCAAAAAATATTCAATTTTCCTAAAAAAATAGGCCTAATACTCTCTATTTTGTCTCAGAGCAGGGGCAACCTCTTCATGCACAAGAATGATAGTTTTTGGGAAAAGTGTTAGATAGTGAACCAAATGTCAATATAATAAGTTGGTAAGGTTGGGATAATTAGGTAAAATATGGGAGAGCACAATAAAATATAATATAAGGTTTTAATTCCAATGATATGGTTTGGACGAGAAGGTATGCAAGTAGACCTAGTAGGAAAGCATGCAAACCCAACCCCAAATGAGATGTCATTCCGAGTTATAACCTTATCTAGACACTATAGTTTTTTTTATGATTCCTATGGGGATACATATGATTTTTTAATACTATAATAATGAATTTAAATTTCAAATTATCATCTTTTGGTTCACAAAGTACAAATAGGCATGTTGGCAAGACATAGGTCTTGTCCTAAAATAGGGGTCATCTCCATTTTGGGATTTTGGTGAGATACCCCAAGGACTATAAAATTTTTATAAGTAATATAAAAAGGTTATTAAGATTTTTTTTCATGTAAAATCCATAAGAATCCATCTCTAATCCTAAACATAATAAAACCCTCACAGGAAGCATGAAAGCGATTCAAAGGTCAACGTCCATCACTCGTATCCTTCATGAATGTTTGCATGGGACCTAATAAATTTGTATAATTTATATAATGTCATTTAATATCCCTCAATGACATTTCAAATGGGTTTCAATGTCTGACCCTTATGAATAAAGGTTAAGAGTTTAAACCACCTATAACCCTTATAAAACCTCTACAATGACACAATTGGGAAAAGGAATTAAATGAGGTATCTAGATAAAATGGAATGGACATGAAACCACCTATGTGATGTAGATGATTCTTTTTATATTATACACATGTGATTCATTTATACAGAGGTGTATAGAATAGGCTAAAATAGGGCTTATTTTGACCATTTTGTGTGGTGTGCAAGTTTCAAGAGTTAGGAGATGAAACAAAGTTTGGGATGAAGATTTATAATTGATATAACTCTCAAAATTAATTTCATATCATGATTCATCCCCCAATTTCTCTAACTAGGCTCTTAATTTTATCCAGTCTAGTGAACCAGCTATTGAACACTTAGGGAAAGTGGTGAAAGGCAACTAAGGAAGTCTTTTAAAGGTGTTTTTATTGAAACTGATGATAAGATGACCTTTGAAAAGTGTCATTCCCTCTTTTTCATGGATCATTTTGTAAAATTTGGAGTTTTCAAATGCCAAGTGTAGAAGGTACATGGAAAAGAGCCATTTTGAGACTGCCAAGGATGATTTTACATGTCCATAAGAATAGGGATGGTCAGGGGTCAATACAATGCATGTGGGGACTTGTTTTTAACCCCTCTTACTTAGACCAACCATCAGGCCTGACCATATGGAGGGATAAAGTAGTTTTAGAAGGTTAATCATGGAGGGAGTTTCCTATGCTAAAATTATAGGTTTTATACCATTTTTCACCATTCTTATGACTTGTTTTGGATAAGTAGACCTCTTGACATGGCATGTATTACCTCAACCCTCTTTCACATGAAAATTTAAATCATTCTCTCAAGGTGACACATGTCCAAGTGACCCTTAGACTTTTTTTGCTTGCTCCTCCTCTCAAAAGCTATAAATATGCTTTCTCTTGGATCTTATGAGTAGCCTCCATTGGTTAATGGGGAAAATATAGCCAAATTTATCTTTAAAATAATCTTAAAGAAATATACAAGTGTTATTGCCACTCAAATGTTGTTATATGGAGTAATGACTTGAATCTTGTTGGTCTAGTCTAGTAAAATATTGTCTTTTCTAGCTTGTACTCTTGATGGTCTACTAATTTGAAAAAAGGAGATTGTTGTAGGTCTTTGATATTACTATTTTATAACTATAGATGTATCCTAGAATTGGTTCATGACTATATAACTCTTTGGAATCATTCATTTCCCTCCTAAGAATCACATATCTTCTTGAATATAGCATATAAAATATTGATGTAGCAATAAATCCTAGGTTGTGAGTTTTGTGTGATAGAGGCTTTGTTTTCTTTAAGTAGTAGTTTTCAGTCAAGTGAGAGGACAATATACATTGGTGCATCACCATTTTTATTATTATTATTATTATTATTTAATCCCTTTTCCTTTGCTAAGTTAATAAGTTAGAGAGAGAGAGCTTTAAAGGTGCATCAAGTGAAGCTAGCCCCTCATCTAGAGATTCATTTCTCAATATTATCACCCATAGCAAGAGAAATGCCTTCATTGTGCCACTTAGATGAGGATAATTATGAATATTCTCAATGGTGAAAATCCAAGTGTCAACAATAAACTTGATGAGCTTTGAAGACACTATATTTATACCTAATCCATTGTCTATAAGGACACATTTCACTTTGTGCCTCTTTATGTAAATTTTGATGTATAATAGATTATTATGCAATTGGGAAAGGGATGACATATCACTTTGGTTGAAGGTTACTTTTTGAGATAGAGCTATATATCCAACCAAAACCTGAAATTTGTTAGGAGATATGTCATTTGAAACTATGGATTGACCAAGGATCTTTGTTAAGATGTCTTTGTGGATAGTAGATGTACACAACAAATCTAAAGTAGAGATTAGTGCTTATGTCTTTTATAATTATTCAAAAATATCAAAAATATTTTATAGGATAGTGGTAAATGGTTTGTTTCAAGGTATAATGAATGGTTTAAATATGGGTGAAGTGGTAGATGGTTGTGGGCCTAATATGTTAATTTTTAACCTCTGAGTTGTGATTACACAATCAAGATTAGGTACACGACCACTATTTATAACAAATGATGGTGGATGGGGACTAGATAAGATAAGTATCTTTTTCCAATTCACTTGTGTGTGGTAATGTGAAAATAATGAGTTATCAATATAAGGTCCTAACATGGGAATCCCTAATTGATAGTTCACTTGTGTATAGTCCCAATTCAAGGAAGGATTACCAAAATGGTTGGGTTGATTTGGTATGATTATAAATGGTCTTGTCATATTGATATATGGTATAATATTAATGGAAATGGTGTTAACATGACCTCCTATGATATGGCCTATAACTACATTATAGTCATGTGCAACTTCATGGTATATTTGTTGGTTGTTACTGTTATATCCTTGGTTTTATCTATTGTTATGATGTTATTAGTTCTATTGTTGGTTCAGCCTTGGTTGTTGATACTATTGTTGTTGATGTTGCATTGGATATTATTGTGGTTGTTTTTTTTTTGTTGGTTATTATGTTAATGAAAAGGATTTTGATAAATTCCAAGGCTTTAATTGGAGGTGGAATCTCCATGATCCAATGTGTTCTCTTTATTTTCCAACATATTCTAAATTACATGTCTAATTTGAACACAACATTGTAAATTATGGCCATTGACCTTATGAAAATCATATAATTTTTTTGGCCTATACCATTTTGACATGTCAGCACCTTCATAAAATTGTTCTTTTAGAATAGGCCATCTAATAAAGTTACCTTCTATGAGCTTGCAAAATATTGATTTTATAGTCTTTCCAAGGTTAGTAAAATCATGATGAGTAGGT
The DNA here is from genome assembly GCA_037957365.1 of Torreya grandis. Taxonomy (NCBI): domain Eukaryota; kingdom Viridiplantae; phylum Streptophyta; class Pinopsida; order Cupressales; family Taxaceae; genus Torreya; species Torreya grandis. Next base: position 2,192,886 of record JARHVA010001270.1, read on the forward strand.
ACATTTCTTATTTTAATAGGAGGGTTTTAAAAAATCATAGATTTTTGTGTTTGTTACATTTTTTGTACTAGTTGAGGTTGTTACACTCATTATGCATGTTGTGGATGCTAAAAAGTTTGTTCGTTAAGAGTAAGCTAGAAAGGTGGTATAAGTTGAGCAGATGGTGATTACACCATTTGGACATGTCATGAATCCATTACTCTATTGCCTACAACATTCTTATCATGATTGAATTATTTGGGTATATCATTGTTATTGGCCTATATCAGTTGCAACACTTGCACTTAGACTAGATGTTGGTTTTGGCCACTTTTTAGGATTTTATTCTAGCCATTGTTATAATTTTATGAGGTTAGTTTAATTTTCACTTTGTTAATAAGGACTCATTCAATCACTAAACCTTTGTCAATGATTTCTTTAAATGTATGTACACACCGTAACTCTAGATAGTAAGATATCTCACTATGTAGATTTTATGGTAAATACAGTGACTAGTTGTTTATTTGGTAGACTATGAGTAAATTGGCTTTCAAGGGCTCTCCATCACTACAAATAGCTTGAAAATATTTCACTTGATTTCTATTTTTATTGTGTCAAATCTACTAATGAAATCTCATGCTTGAGATTATAAGAGAAGTGTTGCATGACTTTATTTGAAAGATCATCAAAACTAGAAACTAAATTCTTTGGTAACTTCAGGAACTATTATAAGGCTTATCCAACTAAATTTGTTAGAAATAACAACAATAAATATATGTCATTATAGGCCACTAGTTGGTATGCGATAAATAATTCTATCAGATGTGCTTGGGATCACATTTCCCCTTGTATTTTTAAAACTTTGGTGTCTCGTACCCTAGAGGAAATGGTATCTATAAGTAGTCCATGTTGAAAGGGTAAGAACACACATCATCCAACTTGAGATTTTTGGTATGGTTCCTTACTTGCATGGTGGCAATTACTTCATTTATTGTAGCTCTTATTCAAGGAAACCAAGATGATTATTGGCCTAAGGTGATGGTTGTGTGGTTAAAAGTGGATTACTTTGATAGGGATATAATGGAGGTATTTTTAGGGTATATTAGATTGTATAATAAATATACAAAGAATATGCATGCATGGGTTAGGGTACAATTTCTAAAATTGTACTTGTAGTTGTGTGATATTCTAGTTGGGATTGGGTATGTAGGACTGATGTTGGGAACATTTTGGTTGGGATGGTGGTATATGGATGTACCATGGATACAAAGGTTGAATAGGGATATGGTACCAATTTTTCATACCTAGCTAATTAAGAGAGACATGTGGACCAAGACCCTATCTCTGAACTTGTGGCATAATCTATGTGAAAGGCAATTATTGCCTAGTGGGTACTTGAGGAACATTGGAACCTCTTTGTTACATGAATCCTTATTTTGAAGTGGAAGCATGTTGGAGATTTGGCATCTATCACTAACCAATATTTACTCATTACTGGTTAGACATTATTTGATTTTAGATTAACATGTTAGTCTATGATGAGATAGGTATGTTTACTACTACTTGATGAGGTGGAACATTGGTTGCCCCCTATTGAGGTGGCAAGATGTTCTACATCTATTGTGTGGGTTGATTGGATGGTGTCTATTGTTGTGGAATATTACTCATTTCCCTATTGGGGAGGAGTAGGATTCATCACATTCTATTGTGGCATAATAATGGGCATTGATTGACTACTTAATCTTTATTATTGGGTGCTAGAATAAGTAGATATTTGAGGATTAGATGTAGTTGTTTGAGGTTGGGAAGTAGAAAATCTTACTCCTTGAGTCTGTGAACCACTAATGGTGTTATTTAAAGGCAGATTTTGTTGTTGACTATGTGTTTTTTTACTAATACCACTTTGGTTTAGATTAGATGTTACTTCTGTATTATCCACTATATTTTTCTCACTATGCTACATAGAATTAAAAGACACTTCTTTGATAGTTGGGATATTAAACATGTTTTCAACTGAAATATTTTAAATAAATGGGTCTAAACCTTAATTTTATTGACCATTAAATTCCATTAAAACTCTTGTTTAAGGAACTAAATCAATAAGTGGCATGTTTGACATGGTCATCTAATTAAAGTTATGCACTAGGTCTTGATATGTCCAATATGTTGTTTGGATTTGAACAAAGTGGTCCTCTAGAAGGCCTCTTTTCATGACAAGAATACATGGATCTTGATATGGTATTGGTACTATGGTATTAAGCTCACTATAAGAGTTCATATCATTATTATGATAAGACATGTTATAAGGCCCTCTTGATAGATTTTGAAAATCATCATGCCCTACCTAATAGTTCGATGAAATTGTTCCATAATAAGGTTATTGTTGGAAATTTTATAGAATCAAAGGTATACTATCCAAATATTGATCTATCTATTTTTTATCTTTCTCTATGTAAGATGGTGTGTTAACCAAATAATTGGCCAAAGGATCTTAGATATGTTCCCCTATTTGAGTGTTGTATGGTGGATAGAAATCCATCTCCCAAATAACCTCATATTTTTAAGGGTTTTGAATAAAGTGATCTTGTATGCTAACATTTTTATATCCTAGATTATACATAGTTCCACTATATGTATAGTAGCCATGGCCAAATTAAATGACAAATGTTTCACAACAAGATGGATTAGAATTCTATAAACTCTAAAAAAACTATGTCTGAAAAGATAAAGGGTTCAAATGTGATATAGCCTAGTTGAGGGTGGAGCTATATCTTCAAAAATTATAATGCAAATATTTCATAAAAATATTATAACATCAAGTGTCTAACGTTAAATGTTTTACATAAACAAGGTCAAACAAAATGACCTAAAAACAAGATTCCAACTCTAATGTCTAATTGTGTTCCAAATAGGTCTAAACTAGGAAAGGGAAATGTTGCTAGTTTTTTGTCCAAACGTGGAGTTAAAAGCTAGGATCGAATAGGTTGTGTCAGTACTTTTGGTCAAACAACATAAAAATCTAGGATTGAAATAAAGGATGATGATAATTATTAATCTAAAAAACTTGGAGTAATTTGGAAAATACTAGGCACTTGATTCTAGACATAAACATGATCTGAGTGGTGAAAAACACTAAAAAAAAGGCAATTGTAAGATGTAATTATTATTTCAAATAAATACACAAACAATAAAGTTTCCAAACTTGAGTAATGGATTAACCTAGTTACATAACCCAAAAGAGAAAGATCTGTGTATCATCCATTTCATGTCAAGTCCTAAACAAAAATCAATCAATGTTTGAATCCAAACTTGGAAAAGTTAATCAATGACTCAAATAATTTAAATTAGGGTTATTATTACCAACAAGCTAGTTGAATTTTGACAAAATGAATATTAATGAAGATCTAATAAGGCTCAAATGATTGGTTTAAATAATTATAATTTGGATACAAGACAAGACAAGTCTTTTGAAATAATTTGGGTAGTGTAACAACATTAATGCTCCCAAAATATGTGATAATGGTTAATGTTTCAAACAATTAAAAATCACAATATTTTCAATGATTTGGGAAGCATAACATTACCCATTTTTATCAAGTGCTACTCACAATTTTTTGACAAAAAAGTTTGCTAAGTTTAAATCAAGGTGTCAAATGAATGGAATAATGTCTCTTCCAATAATGGGGTGATGTTAGACATAAGACTCATTCATTACATGGTTTAAATAAAAAAAAATATTTATAACACATCAAGTAATAAAATGATAAAATAAAAATAAGTATACCATCCTAATCCTATCAAGGTGTGGCAAAGTGGGGTTGATTAAAACTTACAAGTTTTCAACTGTTTAAATTGATCCTATGTGTATACACTTTCACGTATGCACACAAGATTAAAAAAAATCAATTTAGTCCACATAAATCATATTGTTATGAAAAATTCTTGTCCTTTTCACAACCACTACATCTATCACTTGTTTGGTGTAGTGCGATGTCCATATCGATCATACATCCTAGGCTTAACCTACCACTAATAAAGATGGTTTAACCACTCAAACCACCATCCCAGTGGGGAGATATAAATTTGTATACCCCCCATGGAGATGGGTTTAAACACTACTAGGATATGAATCCACAATTTAATTCTTCCTTAGAGAACTTGTGAGAGGCAATGATACCCCCTTCACAAGCCAAGATGTATGAAAATAAAAGACAAGTAGAAAGACTTTAGGGTTGCTTTTAGATCACCCAATACTATGAGAGTTTTGGGGAGATCTTAGGAAATTTTATTTGTACAACTTGTACTAATCAATAAAATCAAATTAAAAGGTGATTTTGATCCCATGGGTTTCTTATATGGGATGGGGGCAGAGAATACATGCACTATCATTTTAGTGAAAATAAACAATCAACAAACAAACATGGAATAAAAGTGTATGTGCTTAAAATCATTAAAAATATATGATGTTAAGTTCATTTTAAGATACCAAAATTAAATATGTTATGAATTTTGGCCCCTTTTATTTGGTTGGAAAGTTGCTAAAACTTTGAAAACATCTAAAGCACAAAAAATGAACTAAGTTATTTTTAGACACCCAAAAGATGTTGTGTGCAAGATTAATAACATGTTAACATTTTATTAGGTTCATTGTTATGCACCAATTGAAATGTTTTGGTTAGGTTCATGTCCCATTTGGTTATATTGACAAATTCAAAAGAACTTGAATAAACATAAAACAAGCAAAAATACAACCATGTTCATTTTAAGCACTTAAGTACAAATGTTTGATTTTAACGTAATTTGTTTTAAACACCAAATTTAAATGTTAAAAACTATTTAAGCATGTAAATTGATGTTCAATTTTTGCCTTGACCCTGAAAAAAACAAGAGAGTGTCACCCTAATTTGAAGCACTTTCAATTGTTATCAAATGATGTTTGGATTTGAGCTCTTGGGTTTTGATTTAAATTTGACATAGTGATCATTGGTGGTCATAGAAAACCATTAGTATTTTCAAGGAAACAATCATCGATTAGTTAAAAGGTAACTATCAGTGGTTGATTAGAATCATAGATGTTCAATAAATACTATCAGTGAAAACTTATGAACGTGAAGGCAAAACCTCAAGAAATGAAATGTGTTAGGTTAGGATTGATTAGTTTAATTTTGACAAAAACCTACAAGAAAAAGTTTATTTGATGGATTTAGATGATCTTGAAATTGATAAATCAAGGTAAAAAATGACCAAAATAATCAAAATGTAATATTTAGGTCTATTTCTCTCCTATAACCTGACTATCAAACATTACATAGAGTCAGTAGTAGTTAGGTAGAATCATCAATGGTTAGGGTCTAACTATCGATGGTTTCACCTTATCATTAGTGGTCACTGTGTAAACTTGAGAATTTAACAAAAATGAAATCCATCTAAAACAAGGTTATAAAATCAATTTTAGAGATCTTCAAACATTCAAATGAAGATTTAAAATCTCCATAATGATCTCCTTACTATGTGGGATGCATTAGGTCCCACTAGGCATGCCATTTATGATCCAAGAATTTGATTCAAGAGAGGAAGTTATTATGGTATTAGTTCTAAAAATAATGAAATAAACACACTAAAAAATATAACATCTTTAGGACTAGATCATGGGGGGAGCTTAGTGAATAAACAAAATGAAGACACAACTAAAATTCAAAGAAACGATAACTTTCCTTACCTTCCCTGATTGCTCCTAGATAACATGTTCATTGGCTTGCTCAGATTATGCTCAATAGGTCTTCATCAATGGGGCTAGGATATCTCCATCTCCTCTTGGCACCATGGTTGGCTTGATGGATTGGCTTAATTTTGACATTATAACACTATGCATTTTCTTCATGAAATCCAATCTAGTATTATAACTCTACTATGTTCTAAGATATTTAAATGGAGAGATATAGGCTTACTTTTATCGGATTTGAAATGACTTAGAATGGGTTAAATCTTAACCTTGGTTGGATTAGTTAACCCTATTAGGGCTGAAAGGTGTCCAAATTCTCATGATTAACATGAATAGGTGTGCTTTGAGATATTTTGTATTTGGACAACTCACAAAAGGTTATGATTAGCCTCTAAGATTCTCTTTAGGATATTTATTGAATTTTAATTTTTGATAATTGATTTATTTTCTCATGGATGAATTAAATTAGGATTTGAATTTGATGTAGAGGAATTAGAAATGATTCCTCAATATCATCATCTACTTCTTAATCTAATTAGGCACTTGCACATGTTCATGATTGTCCTTGCTTAGTAATAGGTTCCTCTCTTTGGACACTCTATTTTATGGTGTCCTTGCTTAGTTTCTATTTATTAGAATATTTGAGGTATTATTAATGTTTTTATATCTGTCACATGGCTCACACCTTCAATATATACCCCAATACATCTATTTCTTGAACAAATTATCCTTTACACCTTCACTAGCTTCTACTAGGCACCACCCTTTGGTTTCCAAGGACCAAATATAACTTTAGGTTTCCAAAATTTAATTATAATTTATATTATGTTCTTATTTCTACCCAATATGGGGGCATTCAATATGCTACTAGTAAATTCATGCATACATATTATATAGTTATTATCATCTTTGATAAAATTATGTGTGAATTATATCTATATTAAATAAGTGGTTATAGTTATAGGTATTTCATATGAGTATCATATTCATTTGGATAAATTTAAATGTTAATTTTACATAAGTAGTTCAAATAAAAGTAATTTATTTTTCTCAAAAAAAAATTCTTAAATTTCTATTACATCAAAGGTTTATTCAAGTTTCAGAATATATGTTACCTAATTATTCACATCTTAACTTGGTTCTACATGCCACTCATATTTTCCACAATGAAAGCTATATTTTACTCCTCATTTACAACATATTTTAATAATTACTATGGTATATAGATCTACACAATGTACACAAGACCATATGGGCCAAGGTGATAATGATGGATAGGTTATAATGTGTGGTCACTTCTCAGATTCTGATATAAGTAAATGTGTTACTACTCACCCATGGTGGTTGGAATTCACCTTGATTGATCCAGTACTAAATTTGAGCATCCCATTAATGGGATAATTGGTTATCATGAACATAACTAAAACAAATCAAGACCAGTATGTGACATGGTTTTTTAGACTAAATGATTGATTTATGTTATTTATCATATATACATGGTAGATTACATATACATTTAATATTCACACAATTTTCATAGTATAAATGAGTGGGATACATCAAATACATATTATATATGACATTTACATACATATGTAGGACATTTATTACACTGAGGGGCTACCTTTCTACATTGGGGGAATGTCTACACTAGGGGCATCTTGGTACACTTTACAAGTTATATCTTTATATGACCATTTCATTAATCATATTGAGTTATTTAGACTATTTAAACATGACTTTATATTTTGTATACTATTTATAGTTTTATATGTTGTGGATAGTGTATTCTGATATGTGTGATGATGACATGGATAAATTTTGTAAACTACCTTTTCTTGTTATAAGTAATTTTGATGTTGATTATTGTTACATGGTGTGATCATTTATTATGTATTACATTGTGTGATTATTATTTTGCATTAAATTTAATGTTCAATATGTGGAGATTGATGCATGTGACATTGAATATTATCTTGTGTGTTTATATGAGTGCATTGATTGTGTGTTATTAACTCATGTTTCATTTATCTCAAGGATCCTATAATATATCATGGCCATGTTGTCCACGTCAAGTTATTGATAATTCATGTTTTAAGTTCTTGTGTGAATCATGAAAATGACATTGTATACATATGTGTGAGTTTATATATATGATTACTAAGCTTGTGGTGTTATAATTCCTATCACACATTGTTATAATTTTGTGCAATGCCATTATCATTATCATGCATACTTTGTGTGCCTTAACTATAAATGTTTTTATCTATGATGATCATTACTATGATTGTTATTACTTCATACCTAGTTTATATTACTACTTTACATGAAATGTGTATGCCTTGTATTACATGTCTCATATGTGCATAAGTGAGAAAATATTTATATGATGGCATAGTATTATCATGTTAGAACATTTTTTACATGCTTACATAATTTATATATAACATGATTTGTATATTTATTTTCTTTTTAGATGATTGATTTGTAGGGCTCATCCCTAAATTCAAAATGGGTCATATTAATGGGCTTGCCATAAATATATATATATATATATTTAGGGCTTGATAGACTGAGAATTCATATTCTAATTTAGATTAAATTATTCATATGTGACATATTGGGACATATTATTATTTATATTAGGACAAATTCATATATTCACACATATGTAAGGCATATGTGGGGTATTTTATAGGAATATTATGAATATAGAACATATTATATGACCTTATAGGACATATCAAATGGATCATATTGAACAATTTTTACCAAGTTATAGGGGTCAAACTAAATAGTTTATCATATTTATTAGATTGGATAGAGTGACATATAGATTTATGGCATTATATATCACATGGAGTATATATGGATTATATTTTGGGGCATGGATGTTATTCATGCATGTACTTTCCTATTTTATATGAAGGAAATTATGGTACTAAATAATCACTTTGAATTTAAAATCCATTTATAGTGGTTGATTCAGATTTTTCAATCTTTACATTTGAGCTAGTATGGGGCTCCACCTTAGAATACAAATCTGGTATAGGTTCAACAAAAATATTTATGATGATATTTTAAATTTCATGGGGATTTAATCACCCCATGGAATTATACAAATAAGTGCAAGTGATAGATTAGATACTGAATCAATTCCATTCTTTTTTAACTTAAAATATTCCAATGATCTAGATGGGTTCAAATTTTTTATTTGGAGTGGACATCAATTTATACATGTTTCATTTCAGGTTTTCCATGAATCAAGTTAGATATTTAGGTCACACCTAAAGATTACATATGTATTTATACTCAAGTATGATATTTCTTGTATTATAAATTTTTTCTATAATTTTCAATGCTATAATAAAAGGTTGGCATTTGTAGACACATAAATTTGGTATTAGACACTTGAAAATATTAGTTTTGAATTATGTTTGACATACATGACTTGTACATACACATATAGATCTTACACACCCTTTTATCCTTTCATTTTTTCTATATATCAACTCAAAAATTCAAATTTACCACCATTCATATATAGTATCTCCCAAATATGTGGCATAATTCTCAATTATACTAAGCAAACTATTTTCATATTCTAGATCACTATTTCCTCCTTCCTAGATAGTGCTAGAAATAGTCAAATGCTTCTGGTTAATAAAAGTCTTTGCCTTCAATATAATTCTCTCAAGTTTTAAAAATGATATTTTTAAATTTCAAATCATTAATTTAGGTTATTTGACATGTTTCACATGTCAATTATAGAGAGAAATTACCAAACGAGCCACACACACAATATTATTCCTATTGTAGACACATATTGTTAGTCATAAATACTTGATAATTTTAATTATTGACACATTCAAAACCACATGAATTATGCTCAAATATTTGAATTTATTCTCTATCCTCTGACTCATTCATCTATATGCATGTTTGAACCTTTATTTACTTTTATCATTACACAAAACTTTTCAATTTTTTCAAAGATTCACAAGCAATCTAAAAACCCTATCAGACTATCTCCAAATCTAAACTCAGGTATTTAACCTCTCTAGACTAGTAAAACCTAGGTATATATGGGTGTAATACATCACTATGCATTTAGGTTAGCCACATCTTGCACTAAATATTGACTAATTTCCAAATTTAAAGTTACCCTTTTAAATCTTATAAAACATTTCATAAGTCATCTAAATTAAATTTTCAAAATATTTTCCTGTAAATAAATGCCACAAGTTATTCAATAAGGGAATTTTTATTCACTTGGTATAATCATTTACACTTCTACACATTGGTAAAATATAACTTGTTTTAAACAACTTATATAATATTCATGAGGATCAGTCATAAGCCAAGTCAAGAGATATAATTATCAAGTATCAATGTCATCTTATAGGTATAGACATATAGTCAAAGGAACACATATTTCAAATTTAATATATGTGGTAGGACTACACAATCTTTATTTCCCTCCTTGGAGTATTGGATAGGCACCCTAAGGATTTCAAAGATAAGAGAAGAAAAACAAGTATTTTTGCATGGAAAACCCCATAGTGTGATATCTCATATTTCTCCTCGTTCATAGGAAAAATAGGTGTAATAATAAGTTCAGATGTATATCCAATATAAATAATTCTATGGTCAATATACTAAGGCACACTACACCACTAGTTACTTATTACACTCATTTATAGAAACATCTTCTACTTTTTCTTCTATTTTATCATTTCTAGATTCTTGTTTTCCCTATCTTTTTACCACTTAATGTCTATCATAGTCAATTATGAAAAAAGACTATAGTACACTAAATTATCATCCAAATATTATAGACCTATAAAAATATTATTTCTATTACTAATTCTAATACTAAGCCTATAGAGTCATCACTTCTTATATTTTTATATTCAAACAACCAGAACAATTAATAAAGATTAGTGTGAAAAATAAGTATATTTCTTCATATTAATTTCCCAAAATAGTAACTTTATATATATATAAATTTATCAAAGTCATAATAGTTAATCATTTATCATCTTTAACATTATAATTTTTCTAGTTTTACACCTATATTTAACATTAATTCAATTAATTTTTTATTAAAAATAGGGTAAAACATATTGGTGGACTTGAACCTTTTTTTTGGCCTATACTTTCTAATTTAATTTTTTATTTTCTTGGTCTTCCTAAAAATTTTGTTCTATTAGTTTTAAAACTAATAATATTTTCATTCCAGGAAAATTAGAAAGTAGTTTTTGATGTGTTGTGATGTGATGGGTACTACCCAAACATACAACCAATTAGACAACATTATATACATATTTTATTTTACACATACCTCATGGTATATCATAAATTCCTAAGATTTTATTTTCATTCATATGAAACTTTCTTCCATTTTTTATTATAATGCACCACTAAACATAAGACAAGATATCATGGCTATGGAAACAATGGAATCATACATAGTTAGTACCCCTATGGTCATGTTCATTATTTATGATTGGGATCAGTATATCTAAGAGCCTATAAATTATACACATGTTTGACTAGTTTCACCCTTTCTCTTTGTTGAAAAAACCCTAAAAGTTTCAAATTTAAGTAATAATGAATGCATATAGTTCACATATTTTAAAATTTATTTTCAAATTATGTATTACTTTTCAAGTTGTTATTCTTTATTTACATGCATTAATCAAACCCAAAAATCACAATAATGCTAAAAACACTAATGTACAATCTAAATCATTCATAAATTCATATTTTTTAAATATCCAATATAAGTTATTGCCTATCATTACTCATAAAAAAAGTGAAATCATGAATCATTTTATTCCCCCATATATTATACCTCAAGGTTACCTCAATCCTCTTCATGTTCACATTATTCACTCAAGTCCTAGATTAGACTCTGATGTCCATGTTTTCAACACTTGATAAAGGTAGGTACCTCATCTACCTAGGTAGAATGAGGGTGGTCAAATTAATCCCCCACAACCCCCACCACCTCTCAAAATTCAATAAAATCAGTGTAGTGGATATGACATCCTCAATCAACTCAACAATACTCCTACTAAAATATCTATTATAGAGCTATTTGAAAATATCAGTAATTTATAAAGATATCTTAATTGATGCTTTGCATGATATAAATCTTGTTTCTAATACACAACCAAAATAATGGTTCTATTTTAATACAATAAATAATGTCAACCAATCCATCACATTTAATCATGAAGAGTTTCCTCCTAAACATATCATAGAATAATATATTTCACTATTTATTCAAGGTCAAATACATGGAAAGGGAATCAAGTATGTTTTGGTAGACAATGGCTCAAGGGTGAATATTTTTAACTCTATAGGCTTATAGAAATTGTTTATTGATGTGAGTAACATTCAAACATCAAAAAAAATTATTAGGTTATTTAATAAACCTCTTATCAAACACTCAAATCTATTACATGTGATTTACTAGTAGGCCCCAAAATACTACCCACAATTTTTCAAGTAATGCCTAACCAATTACACTAAAACTTACTTTGGGTAAACCCCATATTCATGATATGTATGTTGTACCTTTACATTCCATAGATGTATCAAATTTTTAAGTGAGGGATATGAACATACTCTTCCAGTAGATGATTTGCCTTTCTAATATTATAAAATGACTTAACCAAACTTGATGATAATCCTATTATGACTCATTTAAAACCTATCATACTTGATTAAATACATATGTATTAGGTAGGCGACTCAATTATAGATAATTATAAATCACCTATCATAATCATTTAATAATACATGTAGAAAGTTTTACTAGTTACCATATAAGAAGAAGATTAAATATCACACCTTCTTCCTTTTTCAAACTATAAATACCCTAATTGAATAATTACATATTGATATGATAGTGATGCTAATGATATGAAAAATACAATATATGATTATATATGTTATTATAAATAAATTACCTATATGTTCACACACAATGATTTTATATTGCATAGAATAAGCAAATATGAGAGATCACACAACATCAATTGATAGTAGAGTAGAATAATGGATAAGATAGAAAAACCACTTTGAGGGGGAAACCTCCAAAATAATGTAGTAAGATCAAAATACTTAACATGATGATCAGAGATTAACCACTACCTCCTATGTATAGTCTACTTAGCCATGGTTATTCCATAGGTTGACCTAAATAAAAATATAGAAAAATGTAACAAGAATATAAAAGAGGTATGTAAGCTACATGTCAGCCACACATATCCCAAGACATGCTAGAGGTTAAGGGCATAGCATGCCCCTCCCCTTAAAAATAACATTATCCTCAACATTGAGTCAACTCTAGATGTTTTTACACAAAAGATTCATCCTCCCAAGTAACATCTTCATAGGGTAGATTCTTCCATTTGATTAGGTACTCCTTAATCACTTGAGACTATAACTGCTTAGTGTGCATTGCAAGGATCACCTAAAGATCAATAAAAACTCTTCCTTCCTCATCTAATTCTAGTAACTAAGTTTGGGTAACCTATTTATGTCTAATGACTTTCTTTTGGCATGATACATGGAATACTAGATGTATGTGAGTGGATAAAGTAAACTTTAACTTGTAGGCCACACTACCAATTTTCCATAATATCTGATAAGGCCCATAATAATTAGGGGACAAGTTGTTATAGTTTTTATATTTCTTCAATGAAATCTACTTATATGGCTGTAAGTGAACAAAAACCCAATCACCAATGCTAAAGTGACTCTCACTCTTGTGTTGATCTGCCTGTTGTTTCATGTGATTCTGGGCCATGGCTAAATTTTCATGCAAACTAGCAAGGACCTCTTGTTGATGGTGAATATGTTCTTCAACTACATGAACCTTAAGATGGACCTTCAAGGTTAAAATGATGGATGGTGGGTGGTATCCATATAGTGCTATAAAAGGAGACATTTTGGAAGAACTATGAATAGAAGTATTATACTTCCATTTAGCAGGTGGTAACCAATGAACCCATTTATCCTATTTATCAAAAACAAAAAAATGGAGATATCCTTTTAGACATTTTTTGACCACCTTAGTTTATCCATAAAATTGAGGATGATAGGATAAACTATGAACCAACTGGGTGCCCAAACATGTAAATAACTCAGTCCAAAAATTACTAGTGAAGATGGGATCTCGATCATTAACAATGATCTTAAGGGTATCATGAAAATTTTAAATTGTATTTGAAAAAGTAGAAGTTATTTTACAAGAAACAAATGGTTGTGATAAAGAATATAAATGATCATAATTACTAAGATGATCTACCAAAACCATGATAACATTTTGACCATCAGATATGGGTAACCTTGTAATGAATACATAGACACATCTTCCTAATTTTGGCTTGGGATGGATAAAGGCTACAAAATACCTAGGGTTTTGATGTTTTTTCCTTTATTTTTATGATAGATCATACATTTAGCCACATATTTTTGGACATCCCCCTTGAGTCCTTCCTAAAAAAATCTTTCTTGATTCTATGATAAGTTTTTAAAAATCTTAAATGACCCCCAATTGGAGTTGTATGAAGTTCCCAAAGGATTTTTTATTTAAGAAGAGAATTATTACATAGGTATAATCTATCTTTATACCATAATACATCACCCTTCCATGTGAATTTTTCAAATCCACCCAAACCTTGATGAAGATTTTGAATCAAATCATGGGTAGCACTATCCTTGTCTCATTATGATCATGATTCCTCTATCCAATCTACCTACAGAATGGTCATAGCATATTGCAAGGCCTCAACTAATTCATCCTTTACAGATAGTGCATCTACCACTACATTGTCCTTACATTTCTTTTAAACTATTTTAGAATCATATCCTAACATCTTAGTTACCCATTTTTATTGTTCATTAGATGATAACCTTTATTCCAAAAAATATTTGAGACTTTCATGATTAGTCTTTACCTAAAAGTGATGACCCATCACATAAGGCCTCCATTGTTTGACTATATACAAAATAGCCATCATTTCCTTCTCATAAATGGGCTTATGCTGATTTTTACCCTTCAGTGATGAATTTTAAATGCAAGTGGTCTACTATATTACATTATTACATCACCCATACCATAACTAGATGCATCACATTCAACCATAAAAGTCTTAGAAAAATCAAGAGTAGCCAACACTAGAGTGGTGCACATCACCAATTTCAATTTTTCAAATGCCTTGGTAGTTGTATCAGTCCACTAAAAGGAGTCTTCAACAAAGATGTGAGTGGGGCTATAATGCTACCATAATTTTTGATAAACTTATGAGAGTAATCAATTAACCCCTGAAATCCCCTTAGTTATTGAGTGTCTTAAGAATTGGCCAATCCACCATTGCTTGGATTTTTTTATGATCTACTTTTACCCCTATATGTGAAAATAGATGACCTAAATACTTAACCTCACAATCTCCAAAAGTACATTTGGAAGGTTTGGCATATAATTGATGTTGTTCTAAAATTGTGAATACCTATTTCACATGGTGCAAATGGTCTTCCCAATTTTTACTATAAATGAGGATATCATAAAAAAATACTAGAATAAATATCCTCAAAAATGGCCTAAAATTAGTATTCAACAAACTCTAAAAGGTATATGGTGAATTTTTTAGCCCAAAATGAATAACCAAAAACTCATAATGGCCCTCATGAGTCTTGAAAGTAGTTTTGGGTATGTCTTCCTCACAGATCTAGATTTGATGATACCCAAAACATAGATATAACTTAAAGAGCACCATTTGATTCACCTATAAAATCATCAATGATAGGAATAAGAAACTTATATTTTATAGTGTACTTGTTGATTTCCCTATAGTTAGGGCACATATTCCAAGTGTCATATTTATTTCACACCATGATAATTGGTGAATAATATTTGCTTTGGCTATGGTGAATGATTACTGCATCCAACATTTCCTATATCATATTTTCAATTTCACTTTTCTTGGCATAAGGATACTTATATGCCCTAATGTTGGGTGGTGTACTACTAAGAATGATTTTGGTAGCATGATCATGTGTGTGGCTAGGTGGAAGTCCTTTCAACATGTTTCCAAAAACAATAGAATGGGCATCAATCAATTTTACAAATCAAGAGGTGTAGATGGTTTAGTTGGATGAACTTATAGGGAAAATAAACAAGTTATAAATCCTTTATCACCCTTTTGAAGAATCTTTGTCATTTGATGGGAGATAATAAGTTATCAAGATTTAGCCCTTAATCCCCTTAGCTCAAATGTCCTTCCCTTAGAATGAAAATGAATGAATAATTATTGGAAATTAATCTCAATAGTGCCCAAAATAGTGAGACACTATACTCCCGAAACAATGATAGCTCCCCCCATGGCAACAAAAAACATAAGAGAATCTAACAAGTAGTCTCCCATGGCTAGCTTAATACTATGGAATTTTACTAAGAAGATAATGGTACCACCATATGCAAGCATGACCTAAAATTATTAAGTGGGATAAATGAAATAGTTCAAGCAAGTAAAAAAACTTATTATTGATGAAGTTGTGTGTGCTCCCAAAATCAATTAGAATAGTGACCTTCTAGTTTTTTGAAAAACCTACCACCTTAAGAGTTTTGGGATTACTAATTCTTGAAAGGGCATGATAGGAAATAGTAGGTTAAGAGTCCTTAGATTTCTCTTTATGACCTTCTTCATCCTCACCAAGTGCCTCCTCATCATTGTCATCCTCATTAGCACCTTTGATGTAAAATAACTTCTTTTCAGCATAATGATGGTCTTTGCTCCATTTGTTGTCACAACCATAACATAACCCTTTGGCTCACTTCTCCTTAATTTGATGAGGTTTCAGTCTAGTGGGTTGAGGATATGATGGTACTAGAAAGGTGTGATCATGGCCAGTAGTGAAGGTTTTCTATTTGACAATCTCTTTTTCCTCTACCATGCATGCCTGTAGGATAGCTTCTAATATAGATCATGGGTTAAAAATTTGAACCTCCAATTATATTTTATCTTTGAGACAACCCAAAAATAGATCAATCAAATCTTCCTTAGTGATGTCTTCCACCTATAAGGATAGATTCTAAAATTGATGAATATAATCCTTAATAATTAATATTTACCATAGTTTGGGTAATTGGCTAAAGTAGTTATCAAATATATTATTCTAATAATGATAAAATAATTCATTAGTGAAAATATACCATGTAAAAAGAGCACCATTAGTTTTCTTTTGAGAACATAAATAGTGATACCAAATGAACTACTTAGGTTCTAGATATAGAGATGCCATTATCACCTTTTGACAACTAGGAGTTTGATGTAGATCAAATAAATTCTCAAGTTGTGTAATCCAAGTGAGAGGATCCTTACCCTTAGACTTACACATATCCAATTTTGGAAACATCAGTTTCATACCAAAATTAGAGTTGTTAGTGTTGATAGGAGGAGGGCCTAAATGATGAAGAGGAAGGTTTTTTAACTGTAACTAAGATGAAAGAGCAACCAATGAAGTAGTGAAATAATTCAATTGATTTTGAACCCTATTAATCTCTTTATGCATCCCTAAAACATTAGTTTGAACTACAAAAAAGTCATCATGCTACACCAAGCCCTTTATGTCAGCCTAAAGTTGAGAAATCAATAGATCTAAAGTTTTAGATTCCATGTCACCAGTAGAAGGAGTCTTAGGAATTTATTTCCTCCATTTTCATCCCCATATAAAAGTACCATCTATATACAAACCCTAAGATGGTTTTTTCCCCAAAAAAGGTGTACCAAGGGATGGTACTATTGTGATCACCTCTCTAAGATGAATATAATGATTGACTTTATGTATCAGGGTAAAACAATTTGTCATAAAAAAGTGTACCAGCATAATATACCATTGTGATCATCTCATCAAGATGAATCCAATGACTACAATTGTGTAAGGAAAAAAAATTCTAGACTTTTTTTTAATATTTTTTTCAAAAAAGCATTTTGAATAATACTATGTTGATAAAAAAAATCTTCCCAGATTGTAAGTTATATTTTTTTGCTCCATCCCCTCATAGAATTTGTACCTCACTAGATCAAAAAAAATGCCATAGGAAACTTACACAAATCAAATTTATGATACCACTTGTAATGAAATTACTTAGATTTTCAAATAGAATGATTTTATATCACATAGAATAAGCAAATATGAGAGATCACATAATAATAATTGATAGCAGAGTAGAATATTGGATAATATAGCAAAGCCAATTCAAGGGGACAACCTCTATAATAATGCACTAATAACATAATAATTAACATGATGATCAAATACTAACCACTACCTCTTATTTATAGTCTACTTAGCCATGGTTATTCAATATGCTGACCTAACTAAGAACATAGAGAAATGTAACAAGAATATAAAATAGGCATGTAAGCCACAAGTTAGAAACACATATCCCAAGACACACCAAAGGTTAAGAGCATAGTAGTTATCTCATTTTTTATCTTTTTGATATCTAATAATACTCATTACATACTCTATTCACACTTGTGAGAGTGAGAACCTATCAAATGGATATACTCTAAAAACGTAAATCATAAACTCTTATGGAAGCATAATATCCAAATAACAAGGGGAAAATATTTATTAAGAGGAAAAATATAATTAAAGTATTAATACTTTTTGTTGTGTGAACTCAAAAAAAAATGATAAAAAATTAAATATTTATGTTTAAGGGTCACATCACTTGAAGATAAGATTGCAAATAACACATATCTTCAAAATCAAATATAAGGAAAGTGACAAAATTAATTTGAACACTAACAACAAACAACATAAGTAAAATAATGTGAAAATGATATATTTATACAAAAACAAATCCAAAAGGAATAATTACAATCAAATAATGAAAATAAAATTCTAATTAAGCAATATAACATTCTCAAAAAAATGATTTATTATAAAGGATAGATAAAATCAAGACAAATAAAATACAAATAATATGGTTTGAAAGGAGGTGGATAAAAAAATTTCATCATATCTAGAGACTTTGATTATTAGCCTTCACATTGGAGGAAAAAAATGTATTGAGGTTGAGGTCACATCCATTCATGAGGGCAATAAATTCATTTGACATTGCTTTAATACTTGGGTTATGGTAAGAAACATTTGAGTAATATTATTGGATTAAAATGTTGCAATAGATCCATTTAGTTACCTGTCACATTTGGCACAAACATGTATAGTTAAAACATTGACCCTACCATGGATCAATGCAAGGATAAATTGGTAAAATCATGGATGAGAAAAATGGGGGTAACTTTGGACAAATAATGTAGTTTCATCACATTTTATAATGAATCTATAATGGTCACAATCTCATGCATAGATGAGTCCTTCATGTAAGATAAAATAAAATAAAATTTCTCTCTAGATGTTCTTATAGCAATAATAAATTACACAACCATAGAAGAATTTCATAATATACAAATTTTGTAGTTGTAGATGATATTTTTTTATTATGTAGCACTTCAATCTTGTACACTTGGAAAACTCAGACATTGATTTTTCTTCTTAGTTCTACACTCTCCTTGATTTTGCAAGCCTCAAATCTATGTTATCTTATGCCCCTTGGCCTATCTCTTAGTTTGACCAATATTATATTAATGACACAAACATTATATCTTGCATAAAATGCTTAAAATGTACTTATCTTACACCTATGTAAGTTCTAATCCTAAACCTATTTTGTGACTCCCTACACATTAATGTTTAGGATAGATAGTGGTGTGAACATTACTATCCTAACTTGACACAAGTTTCCAATGCCTTAAAGTCATCCAATTTACAAATGAACCGTATTCCAATGATCATCCTAAGTGCTTTAATGTGAGTTACTACTCCAAATAGATTGATATAAATATAAGATCAACCTTTATTTATTTTTCACCTAAGTATACCTAGAAAATACCAAAGAGACCAAGGCACTTATCATAAAACACTTTATCAAACATTCAATTGATCACATATCCCATATTTCCATACCAATCATAGGGAATGAACATTTATAGGTTTTAATTACTAAAATATCATCTAAAGGGATCAATTTTCCAAAGTTACAAGTTACGTCACTATTACATTTACTTTACACACATTGCATGATTCACATATAAGCCAACACATAAGGGAAAAACACATGAGTTTGATGTCTTCATTTAGATTATTGGATATGTAGGTATCACCTTTTTATATCAAGTTCATTTGGGTCATCTTGACATTGTGTGCCCACTAACCCATTTTTCCCTAGGTCCATTACATATGGAAAGATAGGGTTTTACCATTTAATAAGAAAATATTGTCCATGACCTAGATCCAAATTCACTAAAGTGAAGGAAAAGAATAAGCTATAATAATTCAAGTGGTTACATCTTGTTTCAAAAAAATATATATATAAGACATTGTCATTAATCTCAGATAGTAACATTAATGCAACCATCCAAGGCTGATGCAACTATCTAGATAGCCAGATGCACTAGATACAAAATCTAAAAACTATTCCAATATTTTATTCTTACTTTATTTTATATTTATATAGATATATAGTTGCATCAACCTCAAAACAAGCTAAGAACTTATCATGTTTGGCATTTCTATATCTAGCCTATTTGTGCTTTCCATAGTTAGACTATCTCAACATAATAAATTTAATATATGCTTATATCTGAGTTTAGAATCTAACGAGTTTGATATAAATTTGATTATCACCCTTATGAAATTTCATTTATGTATTATTAACCCTATGGTATAAATCTAAAACAACACAAATTTAATATAGGGATAAACATTTGATGAACTTGATCATTGAAAATCAATCCCTAGTTCACTTAGGGTTTTTTCATTTTTTGTTGTTAAACTCTAAATTGATATATATTTTGAGATCATGTTTCCCATGGATATTTATTTTAATTATTTCATGGTATAATACTTATGGTGTCTTTCACTTGTTATATCCCATGCCTACAATAAAGGATGCATAACCTATTTTCCCATGTACTCCTTGCTATAATGTTTACAAAGATATTTTAATTATCACTACAAGATGCTAAATGGAGTGAATGAATCAAATTCATTCCCTTGGACATATTTCCAAATCCTATCACACTGTGTCCCAAACTTTGTTATTGGACTTGTTACATAGTTCCTCACATTATAAGGATATTCTTTTAAATGCCTTGCATATGAACTTACTCCCTTGTAATGTCAAGCCACCATATGTGGCCTCTATTTTAAACACTATAAAATAGAGTGAGCATAATATATCCTTTTAAAATAAATATTTACCTCCCCAACATCTTATACATAGTTTTTTTTGACTCTATATCTAGGTATGTGTTTGTAATAAAATGGTAAAATGAGTTCTTATAGACAATGGTTCTAGACTCAACATTTGTAACATATTATTTCTCTTTGTCATAGGCATTAGACCATCAAATTTAGATCCATATAATATGAGTATCAAATTATTTTATAATACATCACAATAAGCATTAGGATAGATAACATTGAATATTACAATAAGCTCTTATACATTACCCACCTTGTGTCAGGTTATACCAAATGATTTGAATTATAAAATTCTATTAGGATGACTTTGGATACATGAATTTTAAGTAGTTCCATCCACATTTCATGCATGATTAAATTTTAATTATCAGTGATTCATTTATAAATTCCCAATGGATACTAATCCATTCTAACATTATGCAGTGGTTTAACCACCCATCCAACCTACACTAAAAACATATAAATATGATTTCGATTCTTAATATTTACTCAAATATGGGGACAAGGGACAAGGGTTAGGTAATATTAAGTAGGGAATAACGTAAATAATTTCTCATATAAGTATTGGATATGTAGGTAGAACCATTTGACATCAAGTTCATTAGGACCAAGTCAACATCGTGTGCCCACTAACCCATTTTTCCCAAGGTCACATTAAAGATGGAAATCTAGGGTTTTACCATTTCAAAAGGAAATAATATCCTTGACCTAGATCTGAATACACTAAAGTGAAGGCAAAGTAGAAGCTATAATCATATAGGTGATTACATCTTTTTTCACCAAGAATTATGTATAGAACACTGTCATTAAACTCAGACAGTAACATTAATACAACCATTTAGGGTTGATACAACTATCTAGATAGCTAGATGCACTAGATCCAAAATATCAAAACTATTCCAATAATATCTTCCTACTTGTTTTCATCTTGTTCTATATATATAATTGCATTAACATTAGAACAATCTAAGTACTTATCTTCTTTGTCATTTCTATATCTAGCCTAGTTGTACTTTCCATATTTAGACTATCTCAACATAATAAATTTAGTGTATTCTTATATCTAAGTTTAGCATTTAATTATTTTGATATAAATATGATTATCACCCTTGTGCCATTTCATTTATATATTATTAACCCTATGGTATAAATCTAAAACAACACATATTTCATTTTAGGGATAAACATTTGGTGAACATGATCATTAAAAATCAAACCCTATTTCACTTAGAATTTTATGATTTTTTATTGCTAAAATATAAATTGCTATAAATTTTGAGATCATGCTTCCCATAGATAATTATGTTAATTATTTCATGGTCCAATACTTATGGTGGCTTTCACTTGTTATATCCCATGCCTAATTATCACATATTGATCTATAAGGGATGTAAAGCCTATTTTCCCATGTATTCCTTGTTATAATGTTTACAATGATATTTTAATTATCACTACATGATGCCAAAGGGAGTGAATGAATCAACATTATTCCCTAAGACATATTTCCAAATCCTATCACACTGTGTCCCAAACATTTTTATTTGACTTGTTACATAATTTGTCACATTACAAGGATGCTATTTTAAATGCCTTGCATATGACCTTACTCCCTTGTAATTCCAAGCCACCATATGTGGCCTCTATCTTAAACACCATAAAATGGAATGAGCATAATATATCCTTTGAAAAGGAATATTTACCTCCCCAACACCTTATACATAGTTGTTTATGACTTTATATCTAGGTATGTGTTTGTAACAAAATGGTAAAATGAGTTCTTATGGACAATGGTTCTAGACTCAACATTTTTAACATATTTTTTCTCTCTATCATAGGCATTGGACCATAAAATTTATATCCATATAATATGAGTATCAATTTATTTCATAATATGTCACAACAATTATTAGGATAGATAACATTGGATATTATAATAAGCTCTTATACATTACCCACTTTGTGTCAGGTTATACTAAATGATTTGAATTATAAAATTCTCTTGGGATGAATTTGGATAAATAAAATTTATGTAGTTTCCTCCACATTGCATGTATGATTCAATTTTATTTATCAGTGATTAATTTACACATGCCCAATGTATATTAATACATTCAAACATTATGCAATGGTTTAGCCACCCATCCAACTTGCACTACAAGAATATAAATATGATTTTGGTTCTCAATATTTACTCAAATATGGGTACAAGGGACAAGGGTTAGGTAAAACTAAGCAAAGAATAACACAACCCATTACTCCTATAAGTAACATAACCCAATAGGTATTGGGTTTTATGGACAAAGATAATAAACAAAAACATATTTCTTTGAATATAATTTATATCTAAAAGGCCAAAATAGAATATAAAAATGTATCCAAAATCTATATCCAAGTGGTCAACCCTCATTTAATCAATGATGACACTTCCCCGTCATTTATACCAATGGATGAGTTTTCCAATGATGAATCAATACTAGAGTACTTAGGGGCATATGAAGATCTCCCTTCTTTCTATCATAAGAATAGGTTTCTACATGCTAGCTATGCTCATGATTATTTTGGTGAGAACAATAATCCAAATATCCAACATGATGCATCAAATTATATTCCCACCACACATTTTGTCACCAAAAAAACTATGTTATTAAATAAATAAATAGTCAAATATAACTTTGGAATGGATAAGGATCCTAGACCAATTTTAATTAATGTAATGATGTAGGAGGATGAAGGATAAACCTATCGAAATGTCCTTCATGATTTTATATAACTCTTTTTTTGGGCTTATTCAGACCTAGGATTGATCGATCAATGTTAATGCATAATATATTATTACACCCATATGCAAAGTTGGTAAAATAAAAAATATGCAAAATGCATCCTAAAGTGGCATTGCTGGTAAAAGATGAAATTTAAAAAAATTTAGATGCTAGATTTGTAAGATCCATTGCACATTCTAACTAGGTGTCCAACATTGTCCCTATAAAAAAAACAAATGGGGACATTTGATTTTACATTGATTACCATGATTTAAACAATGCTTTCCCTAAAGATGACTTCCCTTTACCTAATATTGACATGATTGTGAAATCTAAAATAGGATATGAGACATCTTCATTTATGGATGGTTTAGCAGGATATAACCAAATCAAAATCAACCTAAAAGACTAGGAAAATATTAAATTTACCACTCCTTGGGGAACATTTTATTACACAGTCATGCCTTTTATATTAAAAATGTAGGAGCCACATATAAAAGGGCTATGACTCATATATTTCATAATCTAATTATTAAAATATTGAGGATTATTTTGATGATATAATTGATAAATCAAAACATTGTATAAACCATTCTACTAATTTATGAATCATTTTTTAGTGTCTATGTAAGTTCAATTTTGATTAAAACCAAAAAATGTATTTTTGTGGTATATTTAGGAAAAATCCTTAGATACATTATTTCTCAATGAGGCATTAAGGTTGATATAAAAAGGTAAAATCTATTACATAAATGCCACAACCAACAAATTTAAAATAATTATTATGTTTTCAAGGTCAAATTCAAGTTATTCAATGTTTCATATCCTAATTAGTTGATAAAACAATCCCTTTCACATTTTTGTTTATAGTCATATAAAATGTGAAAATTGGTAACTTGAGTGTGGATGATGACACATAACCCATAGGTCCCTCTAGTTTTCTCTCATAAACCTCATAGGAATCATTTTCACTAATTCCCAATCATCTGTAGCCTTCCAAACTTGATCCCAACTAAGATAGACTCCTCTTTCCATGCCAAATCAATCCCCCTAGGTCCCATCTACTCAGGACAATAGCACCACACTTGGACTATAGCCCTAGTACCACTCCTATCTACTTTTAATACTATTGTCCAAGTCCATTTTTGGCCCCAATGATCAATTTATTCTATTTTCCCATCCTTATCCTTATTAGCCTAATGTGAGTACATTCAACCCATGACTAATAGATCCCTATAAAATACCATTCAAAGATCATTTGGAAAGGGTTGGAAATTATAAATAATCAAAAATACAAGCAAGACTACTCAAGCAATCTTTCCCTATTTTCTACATACAACCAACCAACACACTTACAAGCTCATTTAAATCCTTACACTAGTCTCTAGCCACCTCAATCACATCTAGTTTAACATTCTACATTTTACTATACATAATTTCACAAAGTACATCAAGTGGAAGAACTACCATATGGCTTGATCCCTCTTCGAAGTATTGATATGTAGGCATCATGCCCACATATAGGTGTAAAGCATGTCCAATGCATCTTACACACACTAATCCCCCTTATTTCTCAAAATTAGTCAAATCACAATGGAAAATAGGGTTTTAAGAAATAATCTACTCTACAAGGAGCTATACAAACTTCTACCTATTGAAACTTTGTAGATAGGGTCACATAAACATAGTGAACAAAACCCATAAAGCTCAAATCCTCATGACAATAGTGGTAGAGGTGGAATATAGCACCAATGCCACTAATGTCTAGTTTTGGCACTCCTATCCAATCAAAAAAAAAAATTATCTCTCAATTTGTGATAGTGTCTTAGTCTTGCACAGTGAATTCTAGCCTCTATCTCAATCGAATCAATTAGTTTCTAGATAAGTTTTTTTTCTACTTATTACTATTTTTAGAAAATTTCAAATTGTAATTAATTTATACAAATTAGTAGCTTGATTATTATCTATTTATTTAATAATTTTACTACTCAGACCCTTTAACTAAATTATGAACAATACACTAATATTCCCAAAATTATCAAATCATTTGATGAACCTGACTTCATTTGCACATAAAACCCTATAAACCCTAGGGTAATTTTCCTACTAATTTTTCATATATTTTTCTAATTTTTTACCTACATAATAAAATAAGAAATTATCATTAAATTTAAAAAAAATAGTAATTTTAAAATAACTTTCTTTCAAACCCTAGTTGCCCATACTAGGTCCCAGTATTTTTCTAGTAATTTTCCAATCATTTTCTAAATTTTTACTAGCATATTAAAATGAAAAAATCCATTTAAATTTCAAAATTAAATAGCAATTATTAAAAACATTTATTTTTCAAAACCCTAGTTGCTTCTACTAGGTCATGTTAAATCATTAATTTTCCAGTAAATTTTTTATTTTTTACTTGCATATATAACTCAAAAATTCACTTTCAATTTCAAATTTTCATAGTAAATTGCTCAAATAATCATTTTTCAAAACCTTAGCTGTATGTACTAGTTCCTATTTAATTATTTAGGTATCACCTTACATGTTTGTGAGCTTCGTATCCTTTTTATTCAATTTTTAGTTAACTATTATTAGGACTTTACATTTCCTATATACAATATTTTATTTATATCGCACTTTGCCTATTACAAATTTTTGTAAATAATTTAATAAAATTTTAACTTGTTTTCCTACTTTACCAATAGCCCAATATACCAGTTTTGATAAAACTAATAAAAGCTAACTTTAATAAATTTTAGCTAAACACCCTGACATGTAAGATGACATGCTTAAAATACTACAAGAAGAATAACAAAGAGTGAACAATGGTCAATATTCTCAAATCATAGAGCAACCAGTTGCACATGACACTATAGGGGAAACTATGTCTCAACAACCCCCTATAACAGCCCAACCTGCCTCTATGCCACCATCTGCATCTAGTATATCTTTGTCACCTAATGTGGTAGCCTTGTGTAAGAGATAAAATTTCTTTAATCCAAGGTGTTACATCTTGAGCAAGGTGCCTCAAGACCTACATAGGATTTGGATTATTTTACTCTATTGCATACACCATTGGCATGTCACATTGCTTCTACACCTTTACCATAAGGTTTTGTTAAACCCAAGCTTACTCTATATGATGTCAAAGGTGATCCAGAGACACATTTAAGAGCATTTCACATAGCATTCTTGGACTATGTACTAAATGACTAGCTACTTACCAAACTATTTCCATGGAGCCTAAAGGATTATGATTTACAATGGTTCTATAGTCTATCGAATCAGTCGATTAATGCATTTAATCCTTTAACTGATAAGTTCTTAGCTTATTTCATCATTAATATTGGTGATAAAGTTTCATATGCCCAATTTACACAATAAAAACAAAGGGCTAATGAACATCTCATAGATTATGTTCTTCTATATAAGACTATCTTGGCTAAGATGACTAACCCCATTTATAATCAAGAATTATAGGATCTCTTCAAACAGAGTCTTATACCAACTTTTCATGAATCAATTATGTTCAGAATATTCTCTTCCTTCATTAAACTATGTCACACGCTAAAGGAAAAAGAAGTCAAGTTAATTTAAATGGGAAAATTCAAGTACTCAAGTATATCAGACACAATGAATAAGATTAACATCAAAGTCCCATACAAAGTAAATTTCAATGATAACAAGAGTCAAAATCAACCTACAGTTAATGTGACTTTAGAACCCCCTCAACAAGTGGTTTTATTAATACCTCCTTAGTGTACCTTTTCTAATCTACCAATTTATCCAACTAGAGTTTTATAACAACTATTGGAATGTAAAATCATATCTCTCCCTCTTATTTAAGAAATTAATCCAATAAATCCTCTTCTATAGGGATATGATCATCATGCATTTTGTGAGTTTCACAGGGCACTAGGCCATACAACAAATAGATGTATTAGTTTGAGACACAAGATACAAGATTTGATAGATGGTAATCATATTGATTTTGGCACTTTAGTTGAGCCTCCTCAGGCAAAGCAAACACAAGATAAATATTTGAAAATATTTTTATATCCTTTTCCATAACATTCCAAATAAGAGATAGGGGACACATTAAGGGTTCACCATGCATATCATGCATATCCCCCACTAGATACATATAGGGCACCTTTAGCTAAGACACATCCTTTGAGCAACATGATTGGTGTATACAATTTGAGAGTTCCATCTAGACCTTCCATATCCTTCTCAGAGTAAGAGATCATTGAGGATGGTATAGATTATCATGCACTCTTTATTAGAGATTATATGTATAATCATCCTATTCATAGTGTTCTCATAGATAATGGATCTAGTGTAAACATGTACACTATAACATTATTACAACATTTAGGATATTACATTGAAAAACATAGTTATTAATGAATTTAATGGGCATATACAGAGTTTATTAGGTGAGATTGTACTTCCTTTATAGGTTGGCCCAACACATGTGGCTACATTGTTCACTATAGTTCCTAATGAAAGAGTTTTTGATATGTTACTTGGTTGACCATGGATCTAGAAACTTAAAGTAGTACCTTTTATAGTTAATAGATGCATGAAATTCATTCATGATAATTAGCTTGTTATATTTGGTGGAGTTCCATATGAATTACCACTCCCCACTTTAGATCCATCTTCTACAGTATAGTCACCAGTTTTAGTTCAACCTCTAGTTTCAATTTCTCGACCAGTTATAGTTCCTCCTCTAGTTTTGATTTAAACATAGTTGAGGCATCCATCACCAACATAGAGAGTTCATACACCTCCATAGATTTAGGATTTTAGATAGCTTCCAACTATAGTGTTCACACCTAGATAAGTATCATTGAGATCTCATGTGTTTACTCATAGAGCATGTGTTCATAGAGCTTCTCCTAATACTAGATAGGTACCTAAGAGCCCTACAATTACATTAACTTATCAGAATTACAAGGGGACCCCATAATTAGTTTCTAATTTAGATATTTTAGAGCATTTATAGCATATACAACTTTCAGAGCATAGTCTTACCATTTCCATTATTTTTCAAGATCACACATGATTCTTCTCCTTGATATAAGACACCATGATAGGGAGTCTCCCATGAGACTCATTGATTAGTATCATCCTTTTCCCACTTACCTATACATATTTTTTTATGCTTGACTATACATAACTCAAATATATCAAAAATACCAAAAACATTCAAATAGTTAAAAATAAAAAAAACATGCAAATAACTCAAAAACACCAAAAATATTTTGATTTTATACATTATCCATGCTTTAAATTTATACTATTATGCTAGACTTACATTTGTTATTTTATGATTATTGTTTGTTGATTTATCTAAATCATCATGCTTCACTTGATCTTTTTTTGAGTGTGTGTAGTGACATCCATCTCTTTGATTTCCTCACTCTACCCATTGAGTGGGCATCCTACTTATACATCAAGACACACATTAATATACATACCCACTAGGGGAATATTTTACATGACTATACCATCTAGGTTATGTCATTCCTATACCACACATTCTAGCTATCATGTTGATACATATTACTTACTTGCTTAGATAGATTACTCTATTGACACTCACTAGTCTATAACACTTATGTATTTATTAGCATATACCTAGTCTTATACTAACATGTCTTGCATACTTTTACTTTTTCTTTGATTAGTTATATGTGATTTTACTTCTAATTCCTTACATGCTTTCTTTTCTTACTTAGCATAGCTAGATTGTTTGCATTTCTTAGTTCTTTTTTGTCTCTTGTATGTGCCTTAGGACATTTACCAATGTCCTTTGATTCTATTCATGTGTGTTCCTTAGGAAATTTTCCAATGTACTTTGCCTATACTCATTTATATGATTATAGCTTCCATGATAATTTTTTCTTGTTTCAATTGTATGTGTATGTGGCATTTAAACATGCCTTGTATGCTTACTTTCTAGTTTGAGTGACATGTGCCCATGTCCCTTATTTTACTTGGCCCCTTGGCCACCCTTGTATGTTTCTTTCTTCTTGCCTTATGGGCATTACATCATGAATTTATCTTCTTTTATTGGATGTCATGATGGACATCATGCTCTATCCCTCTAACTGATAACTAACCAAACTTTCATTTCTAGTTTAGTACATTTCACATGTTATTACATTGTTATATTCATTTAGGAACACCCCTATTGATCTAATAATCTATCAATATAAATCATGTTATATCTTGAGATATCTTGTCAATTATCATTACTATATCATGTATTTTTACAACATAACACACTTATAGGGCTCTTTCTTCTGAGGGCAGTCATTACAGGGTCTTTATTCATACCTTAGGAAGAGGGGAAAACAAATAGGGTTTTTTTTTATATCAAAGATCAGAGCTCTTAATGATCAAAACAATAGTTTTTAAAACACCTAAAACAACAACTAGACATCAAAATAGTCAAAATAGACTAGGAAAATAGTCAAGAATCTAGAATAGTTACCATATTTGGCCCTGGACAATAATGCTAGTGCCACTAGTGTCTACTTTTGGTGCTCCTATCCAAATAATATAAAAACCAGATTTTTTAGAAACAAGCATAAAATTAGGCTTAACTAAAGTTTTACACATTTAGAGTAGTTCAAAATTAGTAGTTTTTAGTACACTTTTGCTTAGATAATCTAGATATAGGGGTCATCATGTGTAGCATGATGGATCTCACTTCTAGTTTTATCTACAATAGTTGATATAACTTCTAGATTAGAATCCATGTTTTAGACACCAATGATTAGGGGTAATGTGCATGACACATTTATTTTCTTTTCTTTCCAATTTTAGTATTACCTAGGCATTCTCAATAGTTACATGTCTTATTCCATCTATAGATGGTTGGCATCATTTTGGAATGGCTTTCATACAATCCTAACTTCCACAATCTTGAGTTCCCAAGTTCTTGAGTGGCTTTCATACAAGTCTAGTGCACTATTTATTAGTGGCTTTCATACAAGCCTAATCTCCATCTTTTAGAGTGGCCAAAGAGTGGCCTAGTTTACAATATAGATTTAGCTATCCATGTCAACATTTTTAAATCATAGAACATTCATGGCCTTTAGGAGCCATCTCATATGGCATAAATTTCATATTGGTATTAGTTCATAGATTAACTTGATAGGGCAATGATGGAACCAAAGGACTAGATAGCCTTTATATTCTTGAGCCACTTATTCAAAGGGATTGAACTAAACATTTATCAATACATGAAATACCATGTAGCTTCACTTAGTGTGAGATGATGGAGACAAAGGTCCAACCTTTGCATTCTTGAGCCACTTTTGGGGAATTGAGCACTCAACTTCATTCATGATATTACTCTTGGTTTGGCACACATCTAACATTACTTAGCATCACTTAGCATCACAATAGGTTTTTTATTAGTCTTCATACTCAGTGAGGTGTATTCATTCCTTTCTCTTCATATCTCTCTTACATAACTTTTGTATGTTCTTATTTTAGATATAGCATATCTAGTAAGAATTGATCTACTTTTTGTTTTCTTTTGTAGATTCACACTTCACAACATGCTCTTTCTATTCACACCTATTGGAAATATTGTCATTGATGTAAAAGGTCTAGAATTATTGGTGATAAGGACCCATTGCATTTAATGATGTTTTTAATAGTAATATCTTGACTAATGTGTGTTAATATTTATTTAATATTAATGAATATATTTTTAGTTGCATAAATTCAAAATAAAGGCCCATGGAGAAGTCAAAGAGTCATGGGGTAAATATAAAAGAATAATGGGACATATTTTCCCATGAAGAGTCATCTTGGGGAATTCCAAGAGTCATCAAGTGAAGACAAAAGAGGAAGGGCACAATTTATCATGAAGGGACACTTTGAAGAATATGAAAAGTCACCAAGATAAAGACAAAAGAGGAAAGGAAGCTTTTGCTTATGAAGGGTCACCATATGAATTTTCAAATGAAAGGATACGAAGGGTCATGCAAGTTTGGTTCCATTTTCCATGAGGATTAAAGGGTCACAAAGGGGGATGGCCAAAGGTCATTTGGAAAGATATAAATAAAGGATTGAGAAGCCATTTGTAATATGGGAGATAGAGTATGATTTGTAATTGTTATATCTAGCTTAAAAGAGCAGAGAAGAGAGAAGAAAGAGATATTGTAATGAACTATCATTTCTTGAGATAACAACATTGAGAGATAGTTGTGTTTTATATATAAAATGGGTTGGTGCTCCTATGGGTTGGTACTCATGAATAGTTGTTGTGTTGGTACTCAGCAAAGGGGTTGGTGCTCCTGTGGGTTGGTGCTCATGAATAGATTTTATGTTGGTGCTCCTATGGGTTGGTGATCCTGTGGGTTAGTGCTTTTAAATAGTTTCTATGTTGGTACTCAGAAAATGGGTTGGTGCCCCTATGGGTTGGTGCTCATGAATAGTTTCTATGTTGGTGTTTAGCAAAGGTGTTGGTGCTCCTGTGGGTTGGTGCTCATGAATAGTTGTTGTGTTAGTGCTCAGAAAAAGGGTTGGTGCTCCTAAAAGTTGGTGCTTGAAAATATTTTAGTTTGAGTTTGTGCTCATTTATATACTTGAGATTGTTTTGTATGTTTTTTCCCACATTGGGTTTCCACGTTAAATTTGGTGTCTCTCTTTATCTTGTGTGGTGTTTATTATTTCAATTTTATTGCATATATTAAATTTATGATTAAGTGTAATTTGATTAAGGGAAAGTTTATAAGATTTATGATATACTAATTCACACCCCCCTCTCAGTACATCCTATGCTTAACAATTGGTATTAGAGTAGGTTCCTTTTGAAAAAAAATTATAATTTGAAGGAAGATCAAGAAAGCACAATGGTTGGATCACATGAAGGATTTTATACAAATAAGACACCTTTGTTTGATAAGATGAATTATTTTTTTTGAAGCATAAGAATGAAGAATTATTTGATGGCCCTTAGAGTCAACATATGGCAAGCAGTGGTGGAGGAATATGAAGAGCCATAGACATTTGTAATTACTCCCAAAAAAAAGAAGGCAAGTGAAAATAATGCTAAAGCTTTAAATGCTATTTTATGTAGTTTATGTGAATCTGAATTTTTTAAAGTTATGTAATGTAAATATGCTCATGAAACTTGGATAAAAATTGAGAATATTTACAAAGGTGATGAAAAGGTTTAACAAGCTAAGCTTCAAAATTTTAGAAGACAGTTTGAGAGTTTGAAGATGGAAGAAGAAGAAGATATAGCAAGTTATTTTTTGCAAGTTGATCAAATAGTAAATCAGATTCAAGGTCATGGAGAAAATTTAGAACAGTCAATGATGGTACAAAAGGTTTTGAGATCTCTACCAATGAGATATGATGTAAAGGTTTTAACAATCAAGGAGATGAATAATTTAGCCAAGCTAAAGATGGATGAGCTTCATGGTATACTCACGACATTTGAGATGTAGACTGAACAAGATAAACCCTCAAAGAGAGAAGTGGCTTTCAAGACATCAAAGAATGAGAAAGCTAATATTTAAGAATCAAGTGATAGTTCTAGTGATGATGAAGATGACAATGGAGCTCTTTTCATTCGTAAGCCAAAAAAGGGAACAGGTAAATATCAAGGAAAATTACCTTTTAAATGTTTTAATTGTGGAAATATTGGATATTTTTTAGCTAAATCCATAAATAAGGGTAATGATGATAATAAAGAAGGAAAGTCTACATACAAGAAGAATTTCAAAGGTAAATTCAAGAAGGGATTCAAGAAGAAGAGTTTGTATTCTAAATATCCTAGCTCAGCTGAAGATAGTGGAGTCAATAATTAATAAGAAGAAGAGATTATATTCATGGCCATACATGAATATGCCTCTGTAATAAAAAGTATAGATGATCAATAAGAAGAAGAGGATGAATCCAAAGTGAATCTGAAAGGAGAACTCATTCTTGCCTTAAAAGAGTTAGAAGTTGTTGAGAAGAAGAATCAAATATTGAAGTACCAGATCAATAAAAATGAAAAGGAGTCAAAGGAAATAATTAATGATCTAATAACACACTTTGAAGAAGCTAAAAGGAATGAAAAAAATATAACAACATAGTTTTAAAAAGTAAGAAAATAATGTGAAAGGTATGTTATTGAAATTGCCTCTTTAAAATAAGATATTGAGAAAGCAGTCAATGATAAAGTAGTTAGTGATTCAAAATTTGAGGATAGCACTAACATGTTGAATAAGATATTAGAAATCCAAAAGGCAATATCAGACAAGATAGATATCAAATTTGAAAATAAAAAGATCTATGTTGAAGCTCTTACAAAATAGTAAATAAAAATGGAAGAAGTGAAGAATACAGAGGACATCTCAAATAAATAAGGCTGGAGGGAACAAATCTACAAAAGGCAATTAGGTCAGAGATAAACAAACAGTTTTTATTTTTATGGTTACTATTTTTATTATAATGGATATGGTCATAAGAAATTAGAATGTTTAAAAAGAGATAATAGTTTTATAAATAAGGAGAAGGAAAGTCATGTAGAGTCAATCAAAAGATACAACTCTTTTGCTCCTCTATCAAGCTGTAATGAAAAGGCCATAATATGTTACAAGTATAACAACTTCAAACACATAGCTCAGTAATGTAGAAGCATGTTTGAGTCAGTCAAGAAGGACCAAATTTTCAAGGATCCATTCATCAAGAAGAAGGTTCAAACATGTTCATGGAAGAAGAAATAACCTAAAGATTCTATGTTGGTTCAAATAGCTTTGCATGTAAGAAATGAAGATTAGACATAGATCATTAATAGTGGATGTTTGAGGCATATGATAGAAGACAATAGTAAGTTAATAACTCTATGGAAGATCAATGGTGGCATAGTGAAATTTGGAGATAAAACCATTACCAATATAGCTGGAAAAGGTACTTTGAGTTTGGATAATGGTAGAGCCAAGACTAAGAATGTTTTGTATGTAAAAGGTCTTAAGCATAATCTATTGAGTGTAAGTTAAATATGTGATCAGGGATACACATTAAAGTTTTATGTAGAAGGTTATGAGATTAGAAGAAAAGATTAAAATGAGTTGATAGTAGATACTCAAAGGATAGGCAACCATTTATATGTACTATCAGATATCTTCACAAAGGCATGATCAAAGGACACATTCAAGGATCTACAAGAGGAGTTGGGAATAATTTATTTCACTTCCTACAATTGAGTTTCAGCATCAGTTGAGGGGGACCTAAGTGTTAGCTCCAAGTAGACCTTTACCATTGATGTCAAAGGGGAAGAATAATAGGTATAGGTATAGGTACAAAAATAGGTATAGGGAATAGGTACATGTTGCTACAGTAAGGGGGAGTTACTATATGTTTTTAGATGAAAATATGTGTAGGTTTCAAGATGTGGCAGTTTTAGGATTGAGGTTTCCATCAATGATAAAGGGGGAGATTGTTGGAAATTTTGTCATTAATGTCAAAGGTCTAGCATTAATGGTGATAAATGCCTCATTGAATTTAATGATGTTTTTAATAGTAATATCTTGGCTAATTTGTGTTAATATTTATTTAATATTAACAAATATATTTTTGGTTGCATAAATTCAAGAGAAGGGCCCATGGAGAATTTAAAGAGTCATGGGGTAAAGAAAAAAGAAGAATGGGATGCATTTTCCCATGAAGATTCATCTTGGGGAATTCTAATAGTCACCAAGTGAAGAAAAAAGAGGAAGGGCACAATTTATCATGAAGGGACACTTTGAGGAATATAAAAAGTCACCAAGATAAAGATAAAAGAGGAAAGGACACTTTTGCTTATGAAGGGTCACCATATGACTTTTCAAATATAAGGATACAAAGGGTCATGCAAGTTTGACACCATTTTACATGAGGATTAAAGGGTCACAAAGGGGGAAGGCCAAAGGTTAGAGAAGCCATTTGTAATATGGGAGATAGAGTATGATTTGTAATTGTTATATCTAGATTAGAAGATTAGAGGAGAGAGAGGAAAGAGATATTTTAATGAACTAACATTTGTTGAGATAGAAACATTGAGAGATAGTTGTGTTGTATACACAAAAGGGGTTGGGATCTTATGGGTTGGTGCTCATAAATAGTTTCTATGTTGGTGTTTAGCAAAGGGGTTAGTGCTCATGTGGGTTGGTGCTCATGAATAGTTGCTATGTTCAGTGCTCAACAAAGGGGTTGGTGCTCTTGTGGGTTGGTACTCATGAATAGTTGTTGTGTTGGTGCTCAGCAAAGGGGTTGGTGCTCCTATGGGTTGGTGATCATGAATAGTTACTATGTTGGTGCTCAGCAAAGGGGTTGGTGCTCATGTGGGTTAGTGCTCATGAATAGTTATTTTCTTGGTGCTTAGCAAAAGGGTTAGTGCTCGTGCAAGTTGGTTCTTGAAAATATTGTAGTTTGAGTTGGTGCTCATTCATATACTTGAAATTATTCTCCATGTTTTTTCCCACATTGGGTTTTCACGTTAAATTTGGTGTCTCTCTATCTTGTGTGGTGTCTATTTTTTATTCAATTTTATCACATATCTTGAATGTATGGTTAAGTGGAATTTGATTAAGGGAAATTTTATAAGATTTATGATATATTGATTCACCCCCCCCTCTTAGTATATCATGTGCTTAACAACACCCAACATCATAATAGATTCATGAGCTTCACCCTTGTAGGCAAGTTTAGGTACTCTTTCTATTTTTCCTTTATCTGAGTATTTCACTTAGTTGCATCACTATAATAAAGTGGGGGCAAATGTAATCATATAAAATGTGAAAAATGGTAATTTTAGTGTGGATAATAACACCCAACCCATAGGTCCCTCTTTATTGCTCTCATAACCCTCATATTCATCATTTTCATTGATTTATAGTCATATGTAGCCTTCCAAACTTGATCCTAGCTAATTTAGACTCCTCTTTCCATGCCAAATCAATCCCCCTAGGTCCCATCTACTCAAGACAATAGTGCCACACTTGGACTATAGCATTGGTGCCACTCCTATCCACTTTTGGTGCTATTTTCCAAGTCTATTTCTAGCCCCAATGGTCAATTTATTCTAGTTCCCCATCCTTATCCTTGTTTGCATAATATAAGTACATTCAACCCATGACCAATATATCCCTATAAAATCCCATTCAAAGATCATTTAGAAAGGGTTGGCAATTATCACTAAGCAAGCAAGAATACAAGCAAGACTACTCAAGCAATCTTACCTATTCTTTGCATACAACCAACCAACACACTTAAAATCTCATTCAAATCCTTACACCAGTCTGTATCCACCTTAAGCACATCTAGTTTAGAATTATACATTTTCATATACACAATTTCATAAAGCACAGTAAGTGAGAGAACTACATATAGCTTGATCCCTCCTCATAGTATTGGTATGTAGGCAACATGCCCACACACATGGTGTGAAGCATGTCTAGTTAATTTTACATATACTAACCCCATCTCTTAATCAAAATTGGTCAAAGCATAATGGAAGATAATGTTTGAACAAATAATATATTTTATAGGGAGCTATACATACTTCTAGCTACTAAAACTTCATAGATATGGTCACATAGACATAGTGAACAAAACCTATAAGGCTTAAATCCTTAATATAATAGTGGTAGAGGTGGACTATAGTGTTGGTGCCACTAATATCTAGTTCTGGTGCTCCTGTCCAACCACAAAATGAAGTTTAGATCTTAGTTTTTGATAGTGTCTTAGTCTTGCATAGTGAATTATAGTCTTTATCTCAGTCAGATCAATCAATTTCCAGCTATGTTTTTTTTCCTTATTATTATTTTTAGAAAATTTTGAATTACAATTAATTTATACAAACTAGTAGCTTAATTATTGTCTATTTATTTACTAATTTTACTACTTAGACCGTTTAACTAAATTAGGAATAATACACTAATATTCCCAAAATTATTAAATAATTTCTAAAAAAAGATACACGATTCATATGGGATGAGGTATGTCAACAAATCTTCAATAATATCAAAACATATTTATCAAACCCACCAATACTAATGCCCCCTATTCCAGATAGGCCATTATTGCTTTACATTTTAACTACCCATGAGGCATTAGAGGGATTTACTAGCATAATTTAATGATAATCACAAAAATATATATATTTATTTATTATTTCAATTTACAACTTTTCAATTAATATTAAAAATATACAATCATGGAAAAATTATGTTTAGCTTTGGTTTCACTACCTAGAAATTATAACATTATTTGCTCAGTAATAAGGTTCATGTTATAATTAAAGAGAACCCATTAAGGTTCCTCATGAAAAAAACACACCTAAATGATTGCATAGCCAAATGGGTGATGCAACTCACTGAGTTTGATCTAAAAAATTCATCCCAAAAGTCAATAAAAGGTCAAGTCATAACTAACCAATTTCCCATGGTTCCTATGCCAGATTATTTTAAACTCACTAAGGCTTTCTAATGTGAGTTTTAAACCATGATAATGTTCTTATATGGATCTAAATTTTTAATAGGATCAAGTTATATCATTGTATTTTTCACCCCCTATGGTGAGTACATGCCATTCTCTTAAAAACTAGATTTTTCTTGCACCAATAATATAGCCGAATATAAGACACTGATCATTGGTATATCCATATGACATAAGATTGATATAAGAGATATCCAAGTATTTGGTGATTCTTAATTGGTTTTTAACCAAGTTTTAGATTGAGGGTAAAAGCAGGTTTTGAAGGGGCCCCGAAACCCTGTTACAAAGAGCATAAGAGAGAACGTCAAAGACCACAGGCAAAGCCTAAAAACACTACAAAGAAGTAGCAAAAATAGGTTTTAAATGGACCTGGAACCACCAGATAAACATCCGGTCAAAACCCAAAAAACAAAATTTTGGAAAAACAAAACACTGCCAGGTTAACAAACGAACCAACTTACAAAAATAAAGCCATAAAACCTGACAGTCAAAACACTGATCTAAAAGATGACCAGTAGAAACAGCAAGCTGAAACCAAAAACCAGAAAACCCGACCTGAAAATAGCCCCCAGAGAAAACCAGTCAGCGAAAGGGGGCTTTAGATGAATCTTTTAAGTTTGGGTTATTATTTTTTTTTACTTGACCGAAGATTCATATCAAGGGGAGGAACCAAAATCTTTGACTTCTTTCTTCTTACAGCTGTCCAACCGTCCTCCACCTTAGCTGCCTCAGCATCCCACACCTCAGAAGACATGGATCTTAGGATCCTGGGAGGCGTAAAATCCTTGTGAGAGTTGACCAAGTTACTAATAATTACCAAACTAAGTAATATCATCTTCTATGATATAAAATAATGGTAGATAAACTCACACAAACATTTGACACATTCTCCATCGACAACATTCTTTGTAAAGATAAATTCCATGTAGATGCTATGGAAAACATGACATCCTTGATGAATTTTGATGAGGATCAAATAAAATTTATGAAAATTACAAAATCCTTCCATTTGTCCTTATCAAATGAACACCTTGGCCATTCTTGTCATTACTTGCAGTACTATCAACATAGAATGGTACACTGATATTTATAATTTTCTTTATCAAGCCTATATACTAGACCATTTTTCCAAAAATGATAAACAAAAGTTACAATGTGAATAATTTTATTATGTTATTAATGGGAATGATTTTTTCAAAATAATTTTTGATGGACAATTTATTTGATGTTTAAGAAAAGATGAAGCTTGCACTACACTCCTTAAAATGCATGATACTAAGTATGGTGGGCATTTCAACGGACATATCATGTCTCAAAAATATTATGATAAGGTTATTATTATCCTAAAATGGAATAATAATGTATCTAACATGCAAAATTATGTTTATTATTCTAAAAACATAGTAATTTAACTCATGCACTATCACATGAGTTACAACTGATTGTTTCACCATGGCCCTTTTCCTTATGGGGCTTTGATTTGATAGGTAAAGTAAATATATTATCTATTCATAGACACAAATTTATTATTATAGATATATAATATTACAAAAAAAAATTGGAAGTAATTCCAGTTTAGTTTACCATAGGGGATGACATATACAAGTTTTTGATGACCAATATCATCTCCCATTTCAACATACCTTCAGCCATTATTTTTAAAAATAGAACATCATTTAGAAATAAGATAGTAAGATGGTTTTAAAAAAAATACAATATTAAACATACCTTTTCTACACCTTATTACCCATAGGTAAATGGCCAATCATAGGAAACTAATAAAATAATCATCAAAATACTTGGCAAAAATAGTCGAGTGATGCATCATTGATTGGCACCAATAGATGGTATAAGCTCTATGGACATGCCACACTAGTGTAAGAACAACTAATTAGGCCACACCTTATTCTTGGGTCTATGGTATAGAGTCCATATTAATTATCTAACTTTAAATACCCTCTTTACATGTATCTCTAAAATATATCATCAAAGATAATGAATATCATGAAAAATGAATGCATCAGTTAGAGAAGTTGAGTTAAAAATGCACATAGGTTGTTGAGAACTTACATGTATATCAAGAACATGTAAAATAATAATATTAAAAAAAAATTGGCCACATGACTTTAATGTGGGTGATTAGGTACTAAAATAAAATGAAAATAATATAGAAAAGGAAAAAAATGGAAAATCCAAACCAAATTAGTTAGGTTTATTTACATTTATAGAAATGATGTGAAAAAGTGTATACCACCTTGTTATACTTGAAGTAATGCCTTTAAAAATAACAATGAAAATCATGAAATTGTGTAAATATATTACGTAAGCTAAAACTCCAAAAAAAATCCAAAAATACCATACAAATAAAAAACATTCAAAATTCTAAAAAATAAATTTCCACTTGCATGCTCTATTATCTCCTTGGAATATATGTGTTAGTTCTATATTGATGTACAAAATACTCATTTAATCCTACATATACATATGTGTCACACTTCTACTTGAGTGTGATATAATAATACATAGACACATGATACATTCCCATTTCATATGTTGGGATTTCCACTCTACTCATGACATATGGACATTGGGGGCATCCACTTCTTTGATCTTAATATCCATAGGTTTTATGATTTTATGATCACTCTACACTATCATGTTCAAGATTACATATGTACTTACACATGCCTATTATCTTACACAAGTTAATTCAAATGCTATACACTTGACATACTTTTATAACACATTGTAATCATGGGCCATGAGGATATGTTTATGTTGGCTGCTTATACCTTAATTTATGCACCTCTTTGAGTGTCTCATCTAGCTTGTTTGAGCATTTGAATGTGATCCTTTATTTTTGGCCACTTTGCCTATGTATTCTTTATTTTATATTTTCATCATGTCATTATTTTATATTTTCATCATGTCATTATTCTTGATTTCATGTGTGACATTTGAATATGCCCCTTATCTGTAGTCTCTTTAGACCATTTCCTATTGACTTGATTTTAATTGATCTTATGTATGTGTGATTGTTTTCTTCTTGATATTGTATTATTACTATCTATACATTGCCATGATCTTTATCATGCATCTTATGCCTACATGTGATCACATTGGTTATATGTACTTCAATGATACATTTACCTAGACATGTTCCTTTTATATGTTACATGGTTACATTCAAAGATTTTACAATTGTCTTACCCTTTTGAGGTGAGGTACATCTTAGTTCCTATTTTTAACTCACCTCAAAAGTGGGGGGGGGGGGGATATTATTGGGGGAATGCTTGGGAAACATGTTCTCCACAATTGGCATAGTTCTTAGATTTAGTGGGGGTATGTTTTGGAAGCATGCTTTCCACACTCATTCAATATTTGGTACTTATATCAGTTTGAATTTTCATTGGGGGCATGTCATATAGGCATGGCTTTCACACATTTTCAATTTTAGATTCAATGGGGGCATGCTTGGGAATCATGTTATCCACATTTATTTAGTATATGGTACTTATATTAGTTCATAGATTTAGTGGGGGAATGCTTGGGAAGCATGTTCTCCACACCTATTCAATATTTAACATCTCTAGTTTACATTGGGGGCATGTTTTTGAAACATTTCCTTCACATTGATACTTATATTAGTTTTTATATTTCTCCATATATAGTGAGGGAATACTTTGGAATCATGTTCTCCACACTTACACAGTTATCAAAATTGGCTAAAGCACATAATTATATGATTCAAATTCACAATTGTGGTAGAATTATATATATTGGTACTATTGTTATACATAGTTTTAGAATGATACATATTTAAGGTGCATATGCTATGTAATATGTGCCTAATATTGTAAATCCTAATCAATTTTATAGTCTAAAACCATTTCATATACTAATACACCATGGAATTTTATGGACCATATTGAGCCAATATGCTATAGTAGTTGGTTCAACTTTTAGTATGATTGAGGTAATCAAATCACTCAATATTTCCATTATTTCTAGTTACACAGTTGAGTTAATCTCAACTTCCATGTGGAAACTTAGTCTGATCCAAAGTTGGAGGCATGTGCCTTCTTATATCTTTATCTCTATATATCACCTTGGATATATGAACTTTAAATATTTAACTATATTTATCCAAATCTTAGTTTCAAAGAATTAGAATGAATCATCTTTTGCAAAACAACTTTCTAATAGGCAAGGTGGGTACATCGACACATAGGTGTACTCTTAAACCTTGTTATTTCAATTTCAATCTATTTTAAGTATTTTTAACCTAGATTATGTGAATTGATTTTATATTATAACATGCTCTTGGTTGCAGGTAAGTCACCAGTAAATCACTCAAATTCAACTCAAGCAAAGATAAAATGTGCATACACACCTGAGTACTTAATACTTTCTTTTAAAATATTAATTTCATTACTATATTAAAGGGGGTGGAAATATAGATGATATTTTATGATTATGAATCACCTAAATCTTGTACACTTGTAAAACTCAAACCTTAGTTTTTCCTCTTATTTCTACACTCTCCTTGATTCTGTAAGCATCACATATACTATATATTTTGATCCTTGGCCTATCTCTTAATATAACCAATCTTATATTGATTACACAAACATAATATCTTGCATATTATACTTAAAATTTACTTATCGTACACCTCTACAATTTTTGAGATTGTACCTATTTTTGTACTCCCTCTACACTAACATTTGGGATAGATAGTAGTGTCGATGTTACTATCCTATCCTGACATAAGTGTCCAATTCCCTATTATCATCCAATTTTCAAATGATATTTATTTCAATGGTTGGCCTAAGTGCATTAATGTGATTTATTACTCCAAATGGATTGATATAATTAATAGATCAGCCCTCATTCATTATATAAAATAAGTAAAACAATGACATAACTTGTAAGTTTAAAAAATTAGGCTCTTAGGATACTCCTTTAGTAATTTAGACCCGTAGATGTGTTGTCCCTATGACTAGTATGGATATTAGGAAGCTTTGATGAATTGATATAGTAATTTTTGATAAGTGCCTTGGTCTCATTGGTCTTTTCTAGGTGTATATAGGTCAGCCCTCATATATATATGTATGTATGTATGTATGTATATGTATATATACATACATACACACGTACATATAACTAAAAACTAAATAAAATACACATTACACTATTACACTATCATATATTACAATATCATAGGTTATATCTATCAATGAATTCAAATTCATTGTTGAGATAAATACATTACAAATTTCATGTTAATTCACTCATCTTTTAGATTATTCTACTTCGATATGTTACTTTGATAACTATATGGCATTCTTATTCTCACTTTTTATATTTTTTCTCTCTCTCTCTCTCTCTCTCTATATATATATATATATATATATATATATATATATATAGAGAGAGAGAGAGAGAGAGAAGAAAAAGTGAGACTAGTTTATTCCATTCATATATATATATCAATGCCATATAGTTATCAAAGTAACATATCTAAGTATAACAATGTAAAAGATATATATAAATGGAACAAACTAGTCTCACTTTTTCTATTCTCCTTTGATTCTATTTAATTTCTTAAACAATAGGCATACCACTTATTTCATATTTATTGTGGCCCTTGGCCTTGTGTGTGTATAATATTTGCAAAATGTCCCTTATATATTACCCTTGGCCTTATTGTGTGACATTAAATGGCATCATTGTATGTTGTAATTATTGAGCTTAAATAATGGTTCTATGATTCTTATCATGCACTCCTATGTAGTATTTTATTTAATAGATAATTACATTACTATGTGATTAATTTCTAAATATATCTAGACATGACACTTTGTATGCCTCAATTTTAATATGTTACATACATGATTCAATGATAAATTACAATTATATGATGTCATACTCTCTACCATGATGACATTATACTATATGATAATATCTTTATCATAATACAATTAATTATTATTTTGAGATAAGTGACTTTCAAGCTATATCCCTCATCAAAAAGGGGGGTATCATAGTGGCATTATCTATATATCTAAATTGTCAGATTGGCCATGATCTTGGATCCTTACCTAGAAGATTGAGCAAATCTATGTATGAATCAATGAAATCATAGATTAATTACAAAGGTGGAAGAAGCTTGTATTCACACAACA
Source organism: Torreya grandis (assembly GCA_037957365.1). Lineage (NCBI taxonomy): Eukaryota > Viridiplantae > Streptophyta > Pinopsida > Cupressales > Taxaceae > Torreya > Torreya grandis. The sequence continues at coordinate 2,237,387 of JARHVA010001270.1, forward strand.
ATATTGAAAAATATGACCTACTTAGATGAAATCACATTAACATGTCTAACCTTCCAAAGTGAAAAAGTGGGGTATATATAGAGAAAATTAGGGCAACATGAGGAAGCCTCTAATTTTACTAACTAAATAATTACATTAAAATGGAATTATCCTATGTGACCCTTTTATAACTAAACTAAGGAATATTAATTGATATAGAATGGCTATAAGGTTGTGTAGGAAAAACCCAATGGGAAAATCCATTACACTAACACTCCACTTAAGTGTAGCTTAGATGACATGAGAATTGGGTCATAGCATTGAAAGCCTAATGAGGTACCCAAGTACATAATGAAGAACCTCTATAGGAGTAATAAGAAGGTGGAGTAGCCCTAACCCTAATGAGAGCTCACATATGAATAAATTTATTCTCTATGAAGGTCTTAGTCATAATATCTACAATCTACTTTGATGTTGGATAGTATTGAAGATCAATGAATTGCTAATTGAGAAACTCCTTGATGAAGTGCATGTGAATCTCTATGTGTTTGGACCTTTTATGGAGAACCATATTCCTAAAAATATATATAGTGTTTTGTTTGTCATAGTAGATGATTATTGGCTTATAAAACTAGATACCAAACTCTATAACAATCCCCTGAAGCTAGATTGCCTTAGTGGTGGCATTGTTATACCCTCTATATTTTAGCTCTATAGATGATAAATAAATTACATGTTACTTCTTTCTTGACCAACTTATTGGACCCAAACCAAGAGAGAAATTGTAGCCTAAAGTAGACTTTTGACTATGAATATATCCAACCCAATCTACATTTGTGTATCTAATCAAATCAACCTCTATTCCTACTTTGTAGTGGATCCCATAGTTGTGCAAAACCTAAATGTAATACATAATCTACTTAATTAATTTCCAATGTAATTCATGTGGCTCTTGCATAAACTAGGAGACCATGCTAATTACATAAGATATGTTAGGTCTAGTGTGTGTGATATAGATAAGACTGTGTATAAGTTGTTGATATGGAGTTGCATCAACCAATGGTGTAGGACAATCAGCCTCAAGCTTCACACTAGACAAGAAGGGAGTAGGAGATATCTTACAATCAACCATGTTAAACCTAGAAATCAAATAAAGAGAATACTTAGATTGTGATAAAGTTATCCTAGAATCTGACTTAATGATTTCAATCTCAAGAAAGTAATGCAACAATCTCATGTCTATCATTGAAAATTTGTCTAGAAGTGTAGTTTTCACTGATGAGATAGATGATCATGAGCTCCATATAATCAAAAAGTCATCCACATAAATAACTAAGATCAATAGAGACTCACCCTACCACAATATGTAGACATTCAGATCTGAGTGGCATCTGGTGAACCTAACTGTGAGGAGAAATGATTCCATCTTGGCATACCATCCCTAAGGGGCCTATTTGATTTTGTAGATATATTTCTTGAATCTATATACCAAAGATTAATCTTCCACAAATCCTTGTGGTTTCTCCATGTAGACATCTTCTTTGAGGTCACCATGTAGAAAATCACTCTTGATATCTATTTGGTGAACATCCCATTGATGTGTGGTTGTGATAACTAGAGTGAGTCTGATAGATGTCATCTTGGCTACAAGATCAAATGTCACAATGTAGTTTATGCTAGGCACCTGAGAAAAATCCTTTACAACCAGATAAACTCTATACTTATCAATAGACCCATTTGCACCATACTTAGTTTGATAAAACCATTTGCAATAGACCAATTTTATTCCTTTAAGAATAAGGACTAGGTTCCATGCTTTATTCTTGATTAGGTAACTATACTCCTCCTGCATAGTAAAATCCCATTCTCTAATTCTAGATGTCTCATGAAAGGTTTATGAATCTAAGGGAATGGCCAAGTAGGCATGTGAAGTCCCCTAAAATTATGAACGTATCTACCTTGTATCCTATCAATTTCCAACCCATTTCTCAACACTTTGAATTGTCTATTTGGACCAAGTGGGATCAAAATTTTATGATATTAGAGAATTAGGAGGTGATACATCATCATCTAAAGTGTGATTGTGAGATGGAAGAGGAGAATCCTCATCACTTCTCTCATCACTTGAACTTGAAGAAGAAGAAGATTCATTCTAATCATCAAGAGGATTTTGAGGTCGATCCAAGTCACTAGATAAGGTGGACTCAATGTCCAGTGATAATTTTAAAAAGTTTAGAGTGCCAATAATGAGTTTAAGTGGGCCCTCATGAAACTTGACACTCCTTTATATGAAAAACTCATGAGTTTTAGGATGTAGGAACTTGTATCCCTTAGTACCCTTTGCATACCCCATAAAGATACAACACTGAATCTAAGGGTCTATTGACTTGAATGTATTGTTGGGTACATGGGCCATTGTTGGTGATCTAAACACTCAAAAGTGATCCATTATGGGCTTTTGACCATCCCAAGCTTTAAAAGGAGTTATTCCTTTTAAGGCTTTGTGTGGAACATAGTTTTGAATGTAGCATGCACAGTTGATTACTTTAACCCAAAATTGAGGAGCAAGATAATTTTATTGAAGCATGTAGTTAGCCATTTCCTTCAAGGTAAAATTCTTAAATTTGGATACACCATTTTACTAAGGACTATATGTAACTATGTGTTGCATCTGAATCCCCTTTGATGTGCAAAACTACTCAAACCTATTATTGACATACTCCCCACCAATGTTAGTTCTTAATATTTTTATGTAATAATCTAACTACTTCTCCATAAGTGCCTTAAAGTCCTTGAAGTGATCAAAGACCTCAAACTTATTTTTGATAAAAAACACCTAGGTGTACCTCAAAAATTCATTGGTGAATGTGAGCATGTATATGGTCCTATTGAATGAATGTTTTGGAAATGGACCTGTTATGTCACTGTAGATAATTTTCAACTTTTGTTTGGATCTCCTTGCTTTGTCCTTGTCATATTTATCTTATGGATGTTTTCCAAGAATGTAGCCATTATATAATCCATCTAAGAATTTGAATTTAAGAAACCCTAAAACCATGTCTTGATGACTGAGTTACTCCAATTAATAGTAGTTTAAATGGCCAAACCATTCATGCCATAGTTTTCTCACTCTATTTGCATGAGTAAGTGGTATAGTTGAGGTTTGATCTAGGGAAAATTATGAGAAGGTATACAACTGAGACTAATGATAGGCCTTCCCATAAGCCATTGTAGTGTTACTATGTAGCTCTTCGATAACCATTAAATCAGGTGTGAACTCAACTCACTTCCTTGCACCTATGTAAGTGATTCAGTCCACCAATAGAAGATTAGTGGATAGTGAAGAAACACGCAAAACATCATTGAATGTCTTATCACTTACTTCAACTGATCTTTTACCACTAAATTTTGATAAAGTGTCAACCATGAGAATTGAAGGTACAAAACATGTCTCTATTTTTAAAAATAGATCCTTTGAAGAGGCCATGTGATAAGAAGCACCTGAGTCAATAACCAAAGTCAAAGGCTAAGAAGCTACTACAAAAAGTGCCTTGCCCTAGTTTTTACCCTTTTTTTTGTCTTTATATTTTCCATAATCTTTTGTATATGTGCTCTAAGTTGAGGATTCAAGAGCACTGATGTTATTCTTCTCAAGTATCTTAGTCTAGGTGTCAATCATCTTTTTCATGCACTAAGATTCATCATGCCCAATTTTATTGCAAAATTTGTATTTGAGTTTCTCCTTCTTAGGTTTACCACTTGAAGAGGACTCATTTGATGATGCCTTAGGCTTGACATCTAATTTATGATTCTTTTTATGCTCATGATCTGGTTTAGACTATTTCTTCTCCTATTTTCCACTATTAGAAGGCTTATTCTTATCCTAATTAACAATTAAAGCATGTGATTTTGAAGACTTTAGTGCACTAATTTGAACCAACTTATCTTGATCTTAAGTTAGATCAGTAAAAAACTCATCAAATTATGGCATTTTACAAGTGGATCCAAGTGCACGTTTGGTAGCATGAAATGTAGAGACAAAAATTTTATAGTCATGACCCAATTCTACAAGCATGAATAAAATCAATTGGTCATCTATTTTCTCAATTTCACATTGTTTCAACTATAGTTTCAATGATTTAAACTTTGTAAAGAAGTCTTGTATGGTGTCATAGTCACCTAGGCTCAATATGATGAGCTCATTATCTAGTTCATGACCCCTCATGATGTCCAACACTCCAAAACAATTATCTAGGATGGTCTAGACTTCATTGGGAGTTTTAGCAAATTTAACATAAAATAGGAAGAGAGAGACATTGATAGGTATAAGAACCCATAGGCCTCATCACATCTATTTTACTATTTAACCTTTTATACATTTGTAGATGGCTCAATTTCCTCACTTGTAGTGATTTGATAGAGTCATTTACCTCTCAAGGTGAGCCTTATTTTAGACTTCCAATTGAGATAGTTCAATTGTGTGAGTGATTTAATGTTTAGATCCATTACTGTAGATTATATTGAGACAATTTACAAAATTGAGATGAACGTAAAGAATAGATTACACACAGTACAAGTACCCCCTTGAACTATTAACAAGATCCCCCTTAAGTTACAATGAAATACATGCTCAATATTGGACATTGGTCACCACTGAGAATGCATCTATGATAAATTAGTATGAGAGAGTATAAGAGGGATGTTGAGCATAACTGATAATGCATCCAAGAAAGGTACAAAAGGTTAAATTGAGTTTAAATCCATTACACCATGAATAAAATTGATGTTATAAAGGGCCTAAAAAATATCACCAATTTTTATATCTTGAAAAAAATGCACTTTAAAAAAAAATATCACCCAAAATAGAGCTATAGATTGAAATTTATGGCACTTACAAGTTCTTACTTCTACACATTCCCTACAAATCCAAGAAATAATGACCTTTCAAAAGTCTAGGTCAGTCTTAGAAGAGTAGTTTAGAGTTTCTATACTACTTTAAGTTTGTAATTAATTGGTGTTTTAAAACTTGAGTAAGGTAGTAATGACCCTTTGAAAGTCTAGGTTGGTCTTGGAAGAGTAATTTGGAGTTTACTAGACTGCATAACTTCCATAAGTAATCAACCTTTAAAAACTTGAGTAAGGCAATAATGACTCTTAAAAAGTCTAGTTCGGTCTCAGAAGATTAATTTAGATTTTCCACATTGCTTGACTTATACAAGTAATCACCCTTCAAAAACCTGAGTTGGTCTATAGAAGTGTAAACTGGGTTTTCAGACCTACTTTGCTTGAGGTAGGTGAAGTTGTAAGTAATGACCCCCTATAAATTTGAGTTAGTCTATAGTAGTGTAATATAATTTTTTATACCCTACTTAATTAAATTCATGAATTTTGAAAGTAAATTAACTCCACAAGTCTGATTTCTTCTATGGGTAAGTAAGCAAACTTATCAAACAACTCAACTTAAAAAAATGAAGTTACCACTAAAAGTTTGATTTGGTTTATTGGCTAAGTAACAGCCCTCCAAAATTTTGGATTGGTTAGTGAACTCTCTAATTCATCAAACATGAATTATATCAATTTTAGAGCCTAAGTAATGACCACCTATAGATCTGAGTAACAAAGAGGTATGATAGAACATAAATTGTGCAAGCCAAAAACATCCAAAATTCTTTAGTGATGTAAATTCTATAAGAGACCCATTTGAGATTTTAACCTGAAGAAGAAAACCCAAAATTAATTTTTGCATAGCAATATAGAAAGTATTGATTTTTGAAAAAAATGAAAAATGGGTCTTTGGGATGCCAAAAAGAGAGGAAAATTTGACTATTCCAAAACTAGGTCATGTTTACAATTGATCCAAGGGTTTGGGCACCTTATAAAACCAATGACATTGTAATTTTTGAGATATGAATCTCTAGTAAATTTTTTTTCATGAATTATCTAAGGAATCCCACCAAACCCTTCTTTATTTTGGAATAGCGAATGATGGTAAGAATTCACCATAAAGATTGTTGCAATACTGGCAAAAATGGCTCTGATATCATGTTATATTGGCCATGATATTGGAACCTTACATAGAATATTGATCAAATATATATATGGAGCAATAAAATAATAGATAAATTGCAAAGGAAATCTTGTCTTCACACAACAATATTGCAAAATATGACCTGTTTGCATAAAATCAAATTAACCTGTCTAACCTTCCAAAATGAAAAAGTGGGGTACATATAGGAAAAATTAGGGAAACATGAGAAAGCCTCTAATTTTCATAATTATATAATTACATTAAAATGAAATTATCCTATGTGACCCTCTTATAACTAACCTAAAGAATCTTAATTGACATAGATGGCCATAAGGCTGTGTAGGCAAAACCCAATGGGAAAAAACATTACACTAACATAAATCTCCATGAAGAGATTTGTGAAAAAATATATGATGAAAGATGGATAATATAGGTTTAAAATTACATAATAAAGGTTTCAAAATATTTAAACAATGGAAAAAATAAATTTATAAAAAAATCAAGTTTTCAAAAGATTCAAAGTGATGCATAAAAGAAAAAAATATGACATATATAGTGACATTCATATATAAAATAGGGGAATATGACATTCATATTCACTCACTTATCAAATAATCAAGTACAAAATCTTACTTGAATGCATATGCATGGGCATGTTTAATAATAGTTATAAGAGAAAAGCTATAGGTTGTCAATACAAATTACAATTGAGCATATAGGCATATAATTATATATCATTGGCACATATTCAGAGGAGGTATGCTACTCATTCATTATAAATATTATTTAAATATGTAAAATTAAAAAATTTCAAATCTTCAAAGTCCAAAATATAAAATATTGAAAATTAAAAATCAAAACATTCATTTGAAAGAAAATTTTATGATCAATTCAGTCATGATGGGAGCATGAATAACATACATTCCCTTTTGATTATCCAAGTCTAGAATATAGATACGTATTTATTGGTGTGATTAAAATATGTGTAAGTGATGTACATTCAATTATACTAACACTCACTAGCCTCAGCATCACTTCTAGTGAACCTAGCATGGTTCTACCTTTATGGGGTTAGTGCATTGGGTGTTATTCTTGATTCTTGATATTTTGATTAATGAAACTTTACAACTTATGGGCTTGATTAATTATATATATTTTTTGAAAATTTATCATTCTCAACTATTCAAGAATCACTTCAACATAAAAAATACATTCTCAAAATGCTTCAGCAAGGGGGCATGTTTCTACATTATTAGTTGTAAGTTATATGAAAAATTTGAGTTCACCTTTTCAAAAGTGTACTTCTCCCTTGCTATCTTTTAATTTTTTAATTTTTAAATTTCAATATTTTTCAAATTTCAAATGAACAAAATGACTAATTCATGTGTTTTTTAGGGTTTTATAAATTAAATTACCCTACAAAATTGACTCAAATACAAATGTGGTGTACTTAGGTTCAATTCTTTTTTCCTTTACTCAAGAAATTTAATTACTAGAATAAATGAGGAGGAAATGTGGACACATAAATTTGGTCATATATACTTGATAGTGATATTTATTGAAACATTCCAAACCACATGACTTAAACTCAAATACATGACTCTTATTCTCCATTTCTCTAAGCCATTTATCTATATGCATGCTTGATCATTTTTTATTGTTATTATTACATAGAAATAATTAATGCTAGACTTTCAAGTTATCTAAAAATATAGTCAAATTATCTTTAGATTTGAACTTAGTCCTTTACCTCTCTAGACAAGTCTACCCTAGGTAGATAGGGGTGCACTCTATCATTTTCCACTTAAGTTATCTACGTCCTACACCAAACAATGACTAGTTTACAAATTAAAATTTATTTGTTTGGGTCTTCCTACAAATTTCATAAAGTTTTATAAATTAAATTATCAAAATATTCACCAATAATACATGTCAAGATTCATATATTTAAGGACTTTCTATTCACTTCGGTGCAATAATTTACACTTATAAACATAAAGCAAATCTACCCTATTTTTCTCAAATCAAAAAATATTTATAAGGAGTAATCATAAGCCAAGTCAAGTACCCTATAAATAAAGTTAAGATCTATCATTGTCAATTATCAAGGCCATCTTCTAATTACATACATATAGTCAAAGGATCATGTAATGGACATTCAATCTAGGTGGAATAAGTACATGGGATTAATATCTCTCTTTGGAGTAATGGATACATAGGTAACAATCAATAATCAAGAAGATGATTAAGGTTATCTCATCCCATTACACACTACTCTTTTTCTTTCAAGTTTTCAAACTATCTAAGTTACCTAAGGGTTTAAAATACAAGATAATAAATTTAATAGTTTTTGCATGGAAAACTTGTGAATGTGATATCTTAGATTTCTCCTCATTCATAAGTGAAATAGGTGTAGTGATTAGTTCAAACACATAGTCAACTTATAAATGTCTATGATCAATAGACTAGGGTGCATTGTGCCATTATCTAGCTACTACACTTATGTCTAGAAACATATAACTTTGCTTCTTATTTTTCATTTACCATTTATTGTTCCCTCTATCTTTTCTTGCATATTGTCTATCAAAGTCAACTATAATAAGTCTATGATAAATATATTGGTGCACACTGCACCACCATCCACTTATAACAAACCTATCTATATTTTGTTTACATTCATTCTTTTAATATTAAAATTCTAGCTTTTGTAAACTACAAAGCTAGAAAATAAATTTCCTTACAACAAGGTAAAACCCACAAACACATTTTTTCATGATCATATTGGCTATTGGTAAGGGTCATGGAATGAGCATCAATTTTCACATGTATAGAGTGTAAATATTTTTTCTACCTAAATATAAATACACACACACACACACACACGCACTATTGGTAAGGGTTATGGAATGAGCACGCACGCATGCACGCACACACACACACACACACACACACACACACACACACACACACACACACACACACACACACACACACACACACACACACACACACACACACACACACAAGCAGATTAATGCATATATAAATCATTGATAAAAGAACTATTTTTTATTTGACCAGGTAAACAACCTAGTTTTACAAGGATCGAAGAACCATAAAGTGTTATACATAAAAATAATCAATACACCAAGTCTTAACAATAACCAAAAAAAAAAAAACTAGTCATAAAGTCTTAAAGGTAGTGAAATAAAACAAAAGAAAAATAGATTAGGAGGGGGGGCTTTGGTGTTTATTTCTCCTCCTTAGATATCTTATTTGGTACTCCCCTCTTGATCTTGGAAACTTTTTCCATCATCCTATTTACAAGTCCTTCAACACCATCACCTAGGAGGATCATGCGTGGTCACGTCCCCAATAATGTCTAATTGGCCATACGAAATGAAAGTATTGTAGGCTAGGTCAACCACAAGTAAAACTACGTTAACTCCGTATAGTTGTAAACTTGATATAGGGGTCCCCTAGGGTGTAAAACGTTCATCATGGTCTTAATAAGGCCACTTAATTTGTTTTTAGCCTTGGTCATGTTTGTTATTTACCCTTAGTGTCATTTTATGTCATCTTATGCCACTTTTTGGTCATTTATTGAAGTGGTATGGTTTCAATAGGAGGAAAAGTGTGTAAAGGTGTTATTAAATGTACCATGTGTCTATAGATATTATATATACTATTTCATAACTAAAAATTTGTAGGGTTCCACGTTGAAAACAAGAAAATAGTTGAAAAAAAGATAGTTTGGGTAGTTGTATGGTTTGTGTTGTAGTTGTGGCATGTGTGAATACTTATAAATTGTTTATTCAAGTCCAATAAACTTATTTTCATGCTTTAGAAGCTTTAAAAAACTTTAAAATAAAAAGAATTATTTTACTTTCTCCATCACTCTCTCGTGTAAGGCCAAATAGGTCATCAGGTCTTTTGTTAATACGAATTGGAGAGGTAGAGTTGAGAATAATGAATTTGAGGGATTAAATTAATCTTGATGAGATTCAATACTAGGGTAATAGTTTGAAATTTAATGAGTTTTACTTCATGAGTCATCTCTAAGAAGGATAGTAACTCCCAATAGATTGTACATTCCTATCACTTGTAGGTTTTCTCTTTTACTTGTATAGTTTGATTCTTCTAAGTGTTGAAAGAATTATTTTAGGGCATATTATCCATCCTCAAATGATTTTAAATGGTTATTTTCATGTGTATATATGGAGATGTAAGTATATCATCCTCATTGTATTGGAAGTGCAAAAACATGTTAGTCAACAGAATATGTTTCCAAGTTGTAAGGTTTGTTATTTTGTCCATGCTCTCAAGGCATATAATAAACCTATTTTCAACACCTGAACAACATGAAAAGTCAATTTATCCATTGTATCTTGGTCTTAGAGAACCATAGAGTTGTTTAGATATGAGTCTCAAGACGATGAGCAATAAACTAATCAGAACTCAACATATATAATCAGATACAATCAGGTATGAACATGTACAAACTATGGAGGAACCATTCAATACCCCAAGAGGTTGTTTCATTCATTCTATGACTTGAATGAAGGTTTTAAAGTCATATATGTATCATGATGTTAACCTTGTAGTCATTTCAAAACCCTACAGTCCACCAAAGATAGAGAGGTTGCTTAAGGGAAACTTTACCTTAATATCTCTGAAATAGGCCTCTATTCCATAATGTTTTTTCTTATGGTGATATGTCTTGGTTTCTAAACAAGACCAATGGTGTCTATATTGTATCCTAGACCTAAATACCATACCTTGACATGAGTGGATGATTGTTAGGATAAGATGATTGATGATTGAATGGTATTAACCTATGTCAAGTGTTCATTATAGGTATTTAATTAAACATAGAGTTTTGTAGTTCAAAGAAACCTTAAAATCATAGTGATCTATAATATATTGATGGTAATGATGTGGAAACATAATGTAAATAATGAGATGGGTTTACTCATGTGATAAATGGTGTAATCTCAGTTTGTTTGAGCCAAGTATGTAAAGGCAATCATACAGGTGATTACCTACAAGAAAGCCTTATGTTTCCTAAATAACATCTATAGATTGATTGTAGGTCCATAGTGCATTGATGATGGTATTATTTGTAGGAATATATGAAATCATTATAATATGTAATGGTATTTATGAACTTATATCAATGTAAAGGATTAAAACATAGTTCTTTCACACTAATGAGTACTTACAATAATCTCCCATTTTCTTCCCTAACATCACCTATAGGTTGACATAGTAATACACAAGCTCAAGATAGTAGGAGAGGGAAAACCTGGATAGTGGTCAAAATAATGGAGTAAATTACTAGGCATATATGACTTACATAATGGTGATGGAACTTTTCATGCGCCTCTCAAATAAATATCAACATCTCTAGGAGTTTTATGATTTTTGGGTGACTACCTACAATCAACATAGTCTGTAGACAAGTCTAGGATAGTGGGGAATTTCAAGATGGTTAGAATACAAAAGTGTAAGGTGTATGAATGTATATTAACCTTTTTAATATTGATGATATCAATTTAATGATATTGTTAGGTGACAGGGGTAGAGACCAAGCTAGGTTTTTAAAAGTCATACTCATGTAATTGAGACCCTACACATATCAATGTTACACATACTAGGCTTGAGGGATTTGAGGTGTAGAAGGTCGTGGAGACATAACCAATAATTATAAATTTGATAATAGGGTCTTCATGACCTGAAAAAATATCAACTAACTTAGATTATTCATAATAATAGGGGATATGCCCTTTTTTTGTATCAGATAAAGGGCACTCGATTCAAACATAGTTTGCAGGTTAGTGTAAGAGGGGTAAAAAAATGAATTAAGGAGTATTATAATTGATTCATAATCATTTGAAATATTTTTTTCATAGTATTATATGTATAGGAGGCCCTATAATCTTGAGAAACCACTAATAGGTAGTATTAGATGATCAATCATAGTCAAGCCTATTAGGCCTAGGATTAGGCGTAAGCCATAATGAGGCTCAATTTATCTTATAAGTAAATATGAAAATTACATAAACATTAATGAAATTAAATATGGACCTTAGGATGATGTATAACTATTGGTTTTTAGGGGATCACATAGAGTGGTCATATTTGAACCATTACTATCACAAGGGTATGTAGATTGTAAAGGTAGAGCTCAATAGGCCAACTTATTTTTCTCACACCTATATGGACACCAAAATGGTTCCATAAGGATATATTCATGGATTAAGGATTTCCTTAAATTATTATTAGTGAATTTTTTTTGAGGTTTGAAAGTTTGAGTTTTATGAACTATCACTAAGAACTAAAACTTATAAAACCCTCTTAAACCCTATCTTTGACCCAATGGAGAATAAACTAATGGAGATTCACTTAGAGGGGATATTTTGGCTATAAAATTGTTATATAATTTTTAAGGACTCTCTCAGGATCCATGGCACACATTTTTTTTGTACCCTACTTATACAAACAAGACCTAATATAGGATTTTTATAAGGATTGGATTATTTTACATGTACAAAGTAGAATAAATAGGTAGTAATCAATTGGGGAGGTCAATTGGGACCTATTATAACTATAAATATCCATTTATCACCTCATAATAACATAGAAACATCTTTTATACACTATTCATCATAGGCAGTCTTAGACAAAGAATGAAGATGATAAGTAACTTCCTAGTGAGAGGATAAGAAGTTGGTTTTTGGACCTTTTTAAGGACTAAATAGTGGATTAGAAGGAAATTGTACTCTATAAATGTGTCCTAACACCTCTTCAATTCATTTTGTTGAGAAACTAAAGGCCACTTGGGTGACAAATGTGAACAATGAGGTTTAGATGGTCCATGAATGATTGCACATGGTAAGTACAAGTGTCTAGAAGATGGCTAATAGTTATGGATGTATATGATTAATATCATGGCATGTTTATAACCCCATAAAATAATTCACATGTGTAAAGTCTTCCTAGTCTATATTTTGGTATTCAAGAGATGCCTTATCATGAAGGCTATTTTTAAGAAGGCCATTTGAGAACCCTACACTAGTTTGAGGAATTTTTCATGCTTTAGAGAGACATTTGTCCAAAGATACCTTCATGGTATATTATAGAATCCACTATCCTAAAATTTAACTTTTTTCCATGCCTTGAAATGTGTTATTGTTCCCCTTGAACTTCTTTTCTTCTCTCTCTTCTCACATTCTCTATAAATGTAAGCCATTTTAGCTTTTGTATGGAATTTCACACTTGTTATGATGAAGCCCTAATATTTTGATATTATAATTTGCCTTTGAAATAATAATTTCAATATAGTTTTGAATTCATGACTTTCTTATCTAAGTGTGTGAAGTGATGTATAGTTCAGTTTCTAGTGATAAGTATCTATCCTTGCCTTCTCTTTATCCTTTCATGTATGGTGCAATTAGTTCTCACTCTAACAAGTCACATAAAGTGTATCTAGTGTGTTTGATTATATTAAAGTGTAAAATTATCTTTTTTGTCTATAATCTGACCTATGGTTCACTTACCTTGAGTATTTGCATGCATATCACCTCTACGTTTGAAATACTAATGTTAGAGCAATTCACGATTTTAAGACTAGTGTTGTGAGTCATGTCTCTTAGTGTAATGGTATGGTAATATAGTGGAGATATTTATATTGTATCACCCCCTCATATTAGCTTAATTTCATGTCTACTTATATCCCTTTTCATCTAATTAAATAGTTAGTGTAGGTGATAAGCACTTAAAGATTAATCTAGGGAGCTAGCCCTTAAATATAGAGGTCTACCTTTACCATAGGCAACCCATAGGCATAGATCTATTCTCATGTTACCAAAATCCTAGATTAGGCTTGAAAAACCAACTCTAGCGTGCAATATTTGTTGACAAAAATATCTACTACATGGAAATTTCTTACACATTAGGGTTAGACTCACCTTGGAAGTGTCATCAAAAGGGAGAAAAGAAGGGAAATGAATATGAGACTAAGAATCATTCTATACAAACTATGAAGGTCCAAAGTAAAGAATTTGAATTAAAATAAATCAATTTTAAATTAAATATAATATATTACATGAAAATTAATGTTTTACTTTCAATATTTACTTATTTATAAATTATATTTATGATTTAATCTAAGACATGTAATGAAAAATTATTTATCATTTTGTTTTTTATTTTCAATATAAGAGTGAAGAGCTAAATATGTTTATATTTATATGACAAATTTAAATTACCAATAAATTTACTCAAGGTTTAAATTGATTAAAATATGTGAACCAACAAGTAAGCACCAAAAATACTTATAAAAACATCTCAAATTTAGAGCTACAACACACAACTTAGTAATGCACTCATAAATGATTTAAGATACGAATCAAGAAGCTGGTAATACTAAACAGATTTAAGTAAAATAATATTTAATCACACATTTTATAAGACACAACTATGGGAAGATGAAAATAAACCTACAAGGTTAAACATATGATAAAATTAGACTTATGAAAATAGATAAAATTACTGAAACCAAGAAAATGAGAGTGTTAAATACAAGACAATATCACAAGGGAAATGCACTATGGAGGTAAAAATGCTCTATGTAACTTTAAAAACTTATACAAAACAAACATAATGACAACTCATTGCATGGGTAATAATATGAATGTAAGGTTGTAAAGAATTCTAAGTTAATATAAATAGAGATGATTCATTTTAATCTTGAATAACCTTGTAATGGATGACAAGAATACACTTGTAACAATCTGATGTATAAATTACACTTTAAACATGAATATAACTAAAATTTACTAATATAATGATAAATTTATAATCAAATTAAATGTATCATTTAATCTACTATATTATAACAATAAGAAAATGAAGTTATAACTTGCCACTAGTTCTATGACAAAAAAGGATAGAAATATTTAATGTCCTCAAAGCATAATTATCCAAATGGTATTTGCATTCAATCCCATTAGAAACCACTTCAAGGAAGTTATACATAAAATATAAATGAAAAATAACATTAATGTGGAATTATTGGTTCCTTGCTATACAACTTGTACACTTGGCCTTGCACTTTTGAAAGAAAGTGGCAAGTAATGATGGAAAACCCACTAGTATGTCATTATATATAGGGAAGGGTTTGGCATCAAGATTAGACCAAATGCAAGAAATGACTGAAAGGAAAATACAAAGGGTATGGTTATCTCCCTACTACTTTTGGTACTATCTAAACCAAAGTGAGAGGACTTATAGGGTAGCTTGCTCAAATGGAGAGATTCTACATTTCAACCTCCATGGGGATTTTTGGCACAATGAAAAAATATGACCAGGGCATAACCAAGTTTGCACACTTCACCTGAGAATGGTTTTCACATGAAATGCATAAATTATCTAAGTCATATACAAGCTACTATATATAGATGAGGAAATGACTACAATATTCATTTTGAATAATCTTCAACAATAAAGGGACTAAATAAAAAGATTACAATGTTATGATTAAAAGCACACACTATAAACACATTTCAAATATGTGAGATATTATGCATTTTTAAGGAAAATAACACTTATAGTATGCAAGGGGTGTATTATATAAAGGGTAGGATAGGTTAGATAATTATAAAATGGAGGGTGGCATGTTGTGGCTTCCAAATAGTAGGGTATCTAGAAGTATTTCATGACAATATTTCCTAGCAAAGAAGTAGAAAAAAATTCAAATAAAAGATAATGGTAAATACAATATGACCACTGAGACACTAGAACATACACTAAAACTAATCTTTCAAATGTCTTTCCCTATTGAATCCATAAACCTAGGGTGACCTAGCAAATTATTCATTAAAAGATTCTAAAATAATGTAGAAAGGGATTTAAAATCTAGATCAAAACCCAAAATGACAACCTATAATGGGCATATAACAAGATATCCAATCAAAAATATTTGAAAAATAGGTCATTAAAATTCATTAAAAATAAATATAAAATAACCAAAAGAATTTTTATTAACTTGAAAATAAATATTACACACATTAGTAATTCAAAATGCTACCATGGGGATAATCCTGGTGAGATTTCTCTTTTGACAAGGGAGACATAAAAATGCTTTCAAATCTTGCTAATGGTTGTAAATCTACAACCAACTTAAGAAGGGAGACAAAATCTACACACATGAATTGATCCCATAAAAACTTATATAGAACCTAGACTTGGAGAAAATGGATGCCTAGAATAATGACCAACAACAACAATCTAATGGTCAACAAACAACCTTAAAATAAAAGACAAATATTTTATTTATACATTCTAATCCCTTTTCAATTCTAGGACTGTGGGTTGAAATTTTCAAAATTTCATAACATCCCCTCAAATTCATGAAGATGCTTCTAGCTAGAAAATATTCCCTTGCCATGCCTAAAAATTTCATCTATTTGTAAAGAAAATAATGGATCTAACTACCTCTTCAGGGAATGATGAAGATTATATAACAAACTCTTTGATCTCATGGAAAAAAATTCCTTTCACACAAGTTGGAAGGAGAATATTCATGGTAGAGGGCCGGATAAACTTTTTATTTATTTTTAACTACTTGAAGATATCCTAGACCACTTTCTTACATAGCTAGAAACTCTTATACAGCTTCCCTCCCTCTCATGTATGCCATGGAACAACCTAAATTTGACATGATTTCTTAGGAATATTCTAGATCCATGGCCCTTTGAATGATCTTATATGGATTATCCCACCTTGGACTTACAAACCTATAATATCTTTCCATGGAAGAGCTTGGGTAAACACAGTAGTGAAAAATGCAAAAGACTTAGGTTATTTTCAACTTTTCACCTTTGGCTCCAACTTGTTTTTCACATTTTTTTATTTTTTAATTTTTGATTTTGCATATATGGCCTTTTATGGATTCCTTTGTATTTTTAAAATGCAAAAATTCATTAGTTTCAACTTTTGATTTACTTGAGTAAATCTTGGTCCTTTTGGCAAATTTTCCATGTCAACTAGTTATCAATGGTGAAGGTTCCACCAACCGGCTATCATAGGGTCCTATTATTTATATGAATGATGTTTATTCCAAAGAAACATCACCATGTCACCTAACTCACCAATATCTATGCTTTTCACTAACTTCAACATCACTCATCTTTGTATATAGTTGAACTTCATTGAAATGTCCACGATAATCTTGTACCATCAAATCTACTCATCTGAACAAATGTGGACCATAGATTTATGTCTATTTCACTAAAATTGTGACACATATCACTACCATGTTTGACATAAACCATTTAAAAAATCTATCTTGGTTTTCACCATTAGATTTATGTGCATGGATCGATGTATACTATCAATCTTGATCTAAAATACCAAGCACTATTGGCTACTAGTTATCTTTGGCCCTGAGGTCATGACACTTGGTAGCCCCATGCGTTATATGCATCTTGTACTTTTAATTATACTTGGGTCATCATGTTCTTACCAGGTGGTTATCCCATGTTCATTATGGGCTTTGTTGAAAAGTCTTAGCTTAATACACATCATATATCATATTGTGTATACTTGAACACGTACCTTCAAGCTCTAGGAACATGGTCAATCTTTAGCCTATGACCTTGTATTAAATTTTCAACTATGCCCTCATGCTATTAGATATTTTTTCCTGATCAAATATGCATCATCATTTTGCAATCCATGAGATAGAGCATCATTGGACACTGCTTATACTTGGTCTCGAGGATATGCCACTTAGTAGCCTCATGGGCTTCTTGTGTACCTTATGATCAGTATCTATTGCTTTGAACACTATTATGCCACATGGTGGAAACTCGTGATTCTATTTTTTAAAAAATGGATACATCACAAAGATAAATTTTATGCTCATGCAACTATCTTAGAACATTTGAATCGCAACGACTAGTTTTCATGCCTTAAGATTGGCATTTGTGTGATTGTTAAAAAAATTGCACAAGATCATCATACCTATAATTTAGAAAAAATTCTCTGAGAACTTTTTCTTCAACATTCCTATCTTTAGAAATTATGGGACTTTTATGACACAATAATTGTTGTGAGCTTTTTAGCTCTCATCACTTCTACTCCTAGGTCCTTTATTTATTAGGACAATTACTTCAGACATTTTATCCAAAATAATTTCCTTGAAGAAATTAACCCTTTCACTTTTCTCATAAAAATTGAGACTTTGAAATTTTTTCTTTGTTGGGATAATTGTTTTAAACAATTTTTTTAGATAAATTCTTTAAAGAAATTGGACTTAAGCTCTTTTATCAAAGAAATTGGATCTTTGCACTCTTTCCAAAGGAATTTGGACTTGACATTTTTACCAAAGGAAAGGATTTTTATCAAAAATTTTGTGTGGGAAAAATGCTCAAAGGGTAAGCGCCCTTCAGACTTTTTCCCATGGACAAAATGTTCAAAAAAAATAAGGACTTTATATATTCCTAACATAATGCAATTATTTCAAAAAAAAATTCTCCACAAAAAAATTCCTAAAGGAAATAAACCTTCATACTTTTGCCATGGAGAAAATGTCTAATAGAATTATTTATGATTTTTTATACAAAAATTTTGACCAAAATAGTTAGACTTAACATTTTTTTCAAAACAATTGACTTTGCATTTCTTTTAGGCTTTTTGTGTAGGCAAAATGCCCAAAGGGCAAGTACCCATTGGTCTTTTTTCTATAGACAAAAAGTCCAAAACAAATAATACTTTCGCCTAAAATAATAGAATTTATTTGGAATTTTTATAGCAAACAAAATTTCCAACCAAAATAAGTCTTTGAACTTTTTATCTGGGACAAAAATCCTAAAGACTTATTTCCATCAGACAAAGTGTTTGCATAAAAAACCCAAAAAAGTCTAAGGGAAAGACACATACACCAAGTAAAGTCCAAATTAAGACTTTGCAGAGAACATTTGATGATAGAAATTGGGCTAAGGACTTGGGTATTTTAACTCAATACGGGTTGGACTTAGGAATTTTCATTTGACAAGGGCCCAATTACATTAGTGTAATTTTGAGCACTAACACTGGCTCTCACCCAGGGATGAATATACCCTATGGGTGTGCAAAGAACCCAAAATATAAGACCAGGTGCCAATCCATTGGGTCACAAAGCCAGGATACAAAAACTTTTTAAAAACATTCATGAAGGCTCAACAAAAAAGCTAGACTTAATAAAAACAAATTAGGAGGATCTAAAAATAAACACATGAAAAAAACATGAAAGGAAACTATATAAACAAGGTCCAAAGTAGAGGGGTAACATAGTAATGAAACAATAAAAATATAAAACTATACACTATATACTAAGGTACACACATTATGTACTTAATTAATTAAGTGTTTTAGATGTCTACCATTGACTAATAGCTCCAATATTTCACCATCCAAGTAGCTTAAGAAGAAATTATGCTCTCCAATCTGTTAGTCAATGGAATAGGGACCCATCCACAGGGCATCAAACTTTTCATGATTTCCTTTTTCCTCATTCCTATTGTCCCAAAGTATAACTAGATCACCTACCTAGAAAGTTCTTGGAATGACCTTATTATCAAATATCTTCTTAAAATTTTCCTTAAACTTGAGGTGTCTTTCATGAGCTTGTCTTTTAATTTCATCAAGCTCAATAATCTGGTTCATCCTACTCTCATAGTGGTTGATTTTCTCATCATTTTTTAGTTGTCACATGAGTTGATAGGTGGGAAACTATAAATTCATAGTCAAAACTAATTGAGCTCCATAAAGAAGCTCAAAAGGTCTTTTTCCTATAGCTATCTTATGCATGATCTTATCAGCCCATAAAACAACTTTTATTTGTGCAATCCACTTCTTATTTTCTTCCAATGTTTGCTTAATGATTTTTATCAAGTTATTGTTACTAGATTCTGCTTGCCCATTCCCCTAAGGGTTATAATTAGAAGTGTAGGTCAAATCAATCCCATAATCTTTGTACAATGATATTAAATCTTTGCCTTTGAATCTCATGGCATTATTTTCAATAACCTTGATAGTCACATTGATCCTACAAATAATCTAATTTATAAAAAAATCCATAACTACCTAGTGTGTTGCTTTCTTTGTAGGGATCCATCTTGTGAAGTAATTAGTTACAAATAGTATCCATCTATGTCCATTGCTTGAAAAATAAATAATTTCTCCAATGAAATCCACTTCCCATTATCTTAATGGGCCTTTAATCATCATATACTATAAGGGAAGAGAACCAAAATCTTCCATACTTCTAGAAAATCATTAACATTTCTCACACTTTCTGACTATTTAAGCAATATCTTTAAATAGTGATGGTCATCAATAACCAACTCTCAAAATTTTATGAGTTGTAGCCTTAGGCGTAAAGTGACCACCACATACTCCAGTATGGAAATCTTCAATTAGGTTGATATTTTGTTCTTATAGCATGCATCTCAAGAGAACCTCATCTGTATTATTCCATGCGAGTCCAACTTCATCCAATAGGTATTTATGGGAAACAAGATTAAGAGTCATCCTTTTATTCTTATCCAAGTTAGGGGGACAACTCAAATTTTTCAAGTAGTAAACAATATCTCTATACCATGGAGATGCATTAAATTGACTCAAGGAATCATCAACATTAAAAATAGTAGTGTTTACCTCAATAACTTAAAAATTGGTCTCAACCATAAGCTTAGCTAGACCCATCCCTCTTACTAACTTAGTGGTCTAAATATCCATATCAGACTCTTCTAACTTGTTAAACCAACTATATCTATTACTGGATACTTCAGTCTAAGTCAAGATGTCCTTCACCATGGTATGCAAGACATAAGCAAAAATCTTTAAACCTAGAATAAAAGGCCTAAACATTTTAATAACCTTTAAGAGAGTGAAGGCTTGATTTTATATGATGGTATAATTTAGTTCAATAACTTGCATAGATTTTCTAAAGAAAGCTATGGGTTGTTCATGGCCTGCCTCATTCTTTTGTAATAAGAAAACAATAACAATACTATATGATGTAAAAGATAATATCTAGAATGGATTTGTGTAATCAGGGTTGGCCAAAATAGGAGCAGACTTTAAAGCTCCTTTGATGTCATTAAACATTTACATGGCATTTTCCTCCCATTTGATGGTTTGGTCATTCTTTAGCATGGAAGTAATAGGAAGATTAATCTCTATAAAATTGGACACAAACCTCCTTATAAAGTTAATTTGTCTAAATAAAGACTAAATTCCTTTCTTAGTCTATGGGATAGGCACTTTGTGAATAGCTTTAACCTCTCAAGGTCAAATATGACACCATCCTTAGACACTATATGTACTAATAACTTAGCCTTTTACACTCAAAAGTGGCATTTATCTGGATTAAGTGAAATGCCAGAATCCTTGCATCTAACCAACACCTTATCTAGATGCTCCAAATGCTCTTGTCTAGTCTTGGAGTACATAATAATGTCCTCCTAATACACATTAATAAACTAGTTAATTATCCCTACAAAAGTGATGTCTATATCTCGCTAAAATGGTGTACTAATATTCATCAACCCAAAAGGCATCCTTATATATACATATGTGCCCTAAGGCATAGTGAATACAATATTAGATCTTTTGGATTATTTCACCACAAACTGATTGTACCCTGAGAAGCCATCTGAAGTAGACAAAATTTATGATCTAGTAATGCTCTAAAGCATGTTTTCCATATTAGGCAAGGGATAATTATATTTTAAAGAAGCCTTATTTAAATTCTTTAAATCCATAAATAATTAGATATAACCATTCTTATTTTTCATAGGGACTAAATTCAAAACCCATGATGAATACTTGATGGGTTGAATGATACAACCATCCCTTAGCTTCTTTAATTCATACCTCATCTTAGTGGCTAAGATGGGGTTAATGCACCTCTATTTATACCTAAAATGCTTGTTATTGACATGTTAGAAAAAATATTCCTTATATGATTTGAACTCAAAATAATACCATGCTAAGTAATCCTGGTACTTCCTTAGCAGCTACATGTAGGCTTTCTTCTTAACTTCACTTAGGTGAGTACCCAACCAAACCTTCCTTGAATTCTCATGAGAACCCAATTTACACTCAATCACATCTTTTGAGATAAATTAATCTCTTTATTGTATTCTATTAGCTCTATGAAAATAGGCCTCCAAATTCACCAATCCCCTTGGGAGCATGTTTGTCTTCAGTGAAATAATGTCCTTCTCTAACAAGGTTTCCTTTCCATCACAAACTTGAACCATAGATTGCAAGTCTATGAGTTGATCATAAAACTCAGCTTCAAAATTTAGAACCTCCTTATATATTCATCATCATTAAACATATGTCAATAATGAACATTATCTAGGATTGAAGGCCTGATAATCACCTCCACTTGATACTGATAATGAGGGATCATATTTTCAATATCAAATTGAACACCTAACCCTGAAAGTCTCTCAGCCTATTTGTTAAACCTTCTATCATGAAAAAAAATATTAAATGCATCAAATAATTCAATAATATTCTAAAAAACATTATAATATTATTTTAACATTTTATTCTTGGTGGCATAAGCATTGAGGATCTACTTAACCACTAATTCAAAATTGCCCTTGACAATCAAAATTTTAATTCCATATTAATGGGCAATCCTTAAACCAAGCAAGAGTGCCTCATACTTAGTAATATTATTAGTGTAATCAAAGGACAAATAAAAATAAAACATAAAACATTTACCATTGGGGGCATATAAAACAACCCCAACTCTAATTCCAGGATTGGAGTAGGCCATGTCAAAGCACATCTTCCATATTGCTCCTTTACTATCAGATTCAACATCAAGAGTAGCAGGTTGTTCACTAACATCAACATTTCCATTAAAGTTTCAAAGCTCAACACCCATGTAGATTAATTAATTGAGATCATGTTTTGGATCTTCAATCACATGTAACATCTTTGTCTCTCTATAAATTTTGACCATCTTACCCTCCAAAGGAATGGTGGTGTAGGAAAGGTCCATCTGCACACTTCCACCCATGCTAGCAACCCATTTACATTATAGAATCATCCCCCACTTAGGTGGGAATTAGACAACTACCATGTCCATATTCAAATACTTTCTTGGATGAACTACCAATTGTACCACTAACCCATTGACTTATCCAACAACTAGAACCTCTCATGAGTTCATTGCATAACACTTGCCAAAGGCTAATGTAATCCTCACTTCAAGATCATTGAGGACACCTAATGGCATCACATTACAATAAGTACCAAAATAAAACATGTAATTATGAATAATCAAACCATTAATTAGTAGGGTTGTATAAAATGGATCCATATTTAGCTGACTCTCCACTATTGTAGTCCCCAAATAAACCTTAGGAGTAGGTTCAATAACCTCTCCTAATTCTTCATCTTCTTTCGAGGGTGCTTGGGGTAACTTAATTTCATTTTCAATCAACTTCACACCAAATTATAAATATTCAAATGCCCTCTTCTTATGCTCAGGTATTCTTAATAGTTCAATAATTAGCATGGTGATTTTTATTTGACTCAACACTTGGGCCATATCACACACACTATACTGAGGTAGAGGCATATTTGGTGGAAGGGTAACAAAACCTTCATCTAGAATACAACCACTCAAGGTCTGAAGTGGAGTAGGCTAAGGTGGATTTGAATATTTAACAATAGCCTTCAAAGGTAGATTTTGTTTAAACTCATTATCACCCTTAGGGATACAAGATAATATGAGCATTTAATTGATCTTAGTAGGAGCACCTCTAGGCTTAGTATCTTGAGACACAAGTGCTATCTTGGAAGCTTCTAGGACTATTGTATATTTCCTTACTTCCTTACTTGCATTCCATACCTTTGTATTTATAGGGGTAGTGTCTTGAGTAGTAGTACCTGGTTGCCTACTTCTCAAGTAATATTCCTTAGTTTGGGTAGCTATTGTATTAATTAACAGCTGCTTGTCCTTAATTGATAGAATTCCCCCATGATATTTCTTAATCATCATAAAGTGTAAGAGATAAAAATTATGAATGGGTAATTAATATGCTTGTGTCATATTAACATCACAAGTAAATTCAAAAGTTGGGACACTCTCCATTTTGACTACACTCCAAAATTGATCAATCATAGTATCTTTTAGAAATTTCATGGAGGTAGTTTATTCACTTTGAGGACTTTGAAAATTGAACATAAAAACCTCATATTCAAATTATGCATATTCAATTTCATCCAAATATTCATTAATATATTTAGCAGTATCACATGGAGGGTGTGGAAGGAAGAACTTGTCATACCAATCAATGTCTAAATTAGAATTCATAAAATTTACCTTGGCATTTAAAAGATCAATCACCTCCTTTATAGACCCTATATTATGGTTTTTCTCTATTATTTCTTCATGTAGAGGCCTTTTCCCTCTATCATTATCTCAATGGTGGAAATCAGTGCCTTTCTTATGCTTGATTCAAATTTGGAGCTCTCTCATAGCTAGTGGATAGATGAGGGACCCCCTTTTTAGCTATGGCAAGCTTGTACGACATCTCTTTGATAGCAAAGGCCAAAGTCTTGACAGTATCCTCCAAATTATCTATTTTTGTGGACTATGCATTTTTTGAATTGACCAATTTTACATCAACCCACTTTTTTATGGGATTTCCCATAACCATGATGTTTTTCTCAATTTAGATGGCCATATTTAATGCCAACCGTAGGTTAGTGGGAGCCTTATCCCTTAATTAGTATGAAACCTTCTTATCAAAGGCTTCATAATAGTTTATCAAACTTATTATATCACTAGGCGTGATGTTTTGGAGTAGCCACATCATAGTCTTATTGAACCATGTATTGAATTCCTACACACACTCACTAGGATTCTTTTTGATGTTTTCAAATTTAGCCAAGAGAAGCCTTGGATCAATATTATCACTATACTAAATTCTAAAAACATTTTTCATCTCTTCCCATGAATTAATGAATCCAATGAGAATGGAATTAAAGCATTCATGTGCATATTCTTTCATTATGTACATAATTAGCTTGATACACACATCCTCATACTCAACCTCTTAATCTTCAATGATATTCTGAAAAGTATTTAGGTCCTGATCACCACTCATTGCATTTTTCCCTTGGAAATTTGGAAGGCATTTCATTACTTCATTTGGGACTTCATTAGGATAACATTCCATTTCATCAAAATTGATAGGTCTAAATATAAGAACACAAAATTTAAGACATTCATTCTCATCTTAATCCCTATGCCTTATGATTGGTTCAGTTGAAGGTTTAATAATAAATGGCAAATGGATATGTGGGGGTGAATGAGGTGGGCTTGGTGGATCAAACTTGGGGGGATTCAACTGGTTGAGAAGGAGCTAGGTAATATACATGACTATATGTTTCAGAATTACTAGGAGAGTGACAATAGTCCTCAATAATGGGAGGGGTAAAAAAAGGTTTCAAGATTATCATAATCTTGAAAATACTTATCAATTGAACTTTTCCCTTAAATAGGATCCAAACTTGTCCCCTTATTCTCTAAGGAATACTTAAGGGTGGAACAAGTTTCTTAGATAGGTAACCTTTGAAAGATGATCCCAATCCTTCTATCTTTA
Source organism: Torreya grandis (assembly GCA_037957365.1). Lineage (NCBI taxonomy): Eukaryota > Viridiplantae > Streptophyta > Pinopsida > Cupressales > Taxaceae > Torreya > Torreya grandis. The sequence goes on from JARHVA010001270.1 coordinate 2,263,079, forward strand.
AAAATAAGAAAATAATCAAAGCTGAAAGTTAGTAGAATATTCAAAAGAGGGACCAATATTCCTCGAAACTAGAAAATAAAGTTGGAGTCACCACTAGAGTCAAACTTATAAAATATAATAGTTGGCAAACTGTTGTGATATATGTTGAAATTAAACTTGTTGAAAATTAATGAAATAGAAAACAAAGATACTAAAATTTTTAGAATAATGTTCAAAAGGGACAAAACACCTTTCAACATGAAATGTTAATATTTATTTGCAATAAATGTAGTATAAGTCAAATTATCAAGCCTTAAAACTTCCTGGCACATTCCCAATGGAGTGTTTTGGCATTGATGACCAAGATAGTCAAATCATAGCAAATATGGTAGAGAAATTCATAACATGAAAAACTTACACCTCTCTACAAGAGTCCCCAACAACACACAAGTAACTAGGAATTCAATTTCATCCCCAAAAATAGTGCCAGTTAGTGTTGGTTCCTAGTTGTACACCTCATACACTCAGCCTTGCACACTTGAAATAAAGTAGTAAATAATGATGGAAAACCCACTAGTATGTCATTGTATCTAGGTAAGGGTTTTGGAATTAATATTAGACTAAACATAGGAAATGATTGAGAGATACCTACAAAGGATATGGTTAGCTCCCTTCTATTTTTGGTTTTTATTGAACTAAAGTGAGAGGACCTATGAGGTAGCTTGCTCACATGGAGAGATTCTGCATTTCAACCTCCATAGGGATTTTTACACAAGGAACAAATATGACCAAGACATAACCAAGTTTTCACACTTCACCCATAAAGGTTTGTCACATGAAATACATAAATTCTCTAAGTCATATACAAGCTACTAAAGATAGATGAGGAAATGATTTAAATCTTCATTCTAAAGAATCTTTAACAACAAAGGGGCTAAATAAAAAGACTACAATGTTAGGATTTAAAGCACACATTACAAACACATTTCAAATATATAAGATCTTATGAATTTTCAAGGCAAATAACACTTATAGTATGCAAGGGGTGTATTATTTTTAGAGTAGGATAGGTTAGATAATTATAAAATGGAGGGTGGCATGCTGGTGGCTTCCAAATAGTAGGGTATTTGGTAGTATTTCATGACAATATTTCCTAGCAAAGATGCAAAAAAACTTAAAATGTAAGATAATAATAAATATAATATGGTCACTGAGAGAATAGAGCATATACTAAAACTAATCTTTCAAATGTTTTTCCATATTAAATCTATAAACCTAGGGTACCATAACAAGTTATTCAGTAATAATTCTAAAATAATGCAGAAAGGGATTTATAATCTAGATCGAAACCCAAAATGACAACCACTAATAGGAATAGAACAAGATATCTAGTCAACAATATTTGCAAAATAGGTTGTTTCACTTCATGAATAGGAAATAAAAAAGAACCATAAAAATTTTCATTAACTTGAAAATAAATATTACCCATAATAGTACATCAAAATAATACCATGGGGATAAGCTTGGTGAGATTTATCTTTTGATAAGGGAGACATAAACATGCTCTCAAATCTTGCCAATGGTTGTACAAATACAACCACCTTAGTAAGGGAGACAAAATATACACACAAAAATTAATCCTAGAAAAACTTTTGTTGAACCTAGACTTGGAGAAAATGGATGCCTTGAATAATGACCAACAACAACAATACAATGGCCAACCATCAAACATAAAATAAAATATAAGACTTCTATTTATACATTCTGATCCCTTTTTAATTATGTAACTATAGGTCAAAATTTGCAAAATTTCATAACATCCCCTCAAATCCACCAAGATGATTCCATCTAAAAAATATTCCCTTTCCATGCCTAAAATCTTCATCTATTTGTAAAGAAAATCATGGCTCTAACTACCTCATCAGGTAATGATGAATATTCTACAACAAAATATTTAATCTCATGGTAATAAATGCCTTTCACATAAGCTAGAAGGAGAATAGTCATGGTAGAAGACCGAACAAACTTTTTATTTATGTGTAACTACCTGAAGATGCCCTGGACCACTTGTTTGTATAGCTAGAAACTCCTAGACAACTGCCCTCACTCTCATGTATGACATGGAATAACCTAACTTTCCCATGATTTCTTGGGAATATTCTAGATCCATAGCCCTCTGATTGATATTTTTTGGAGTGGCCTACCTTGGACTTACAAACCTACAATATCTTTCCATGGAGGAGCTTGGGAAAACACAATAGTGAAAAATGCAAAATACTTAAGGTTATTTTCAAATTTTCACCTTTGGCTCCAACTTGTTTTTCACATTTTGAATTTTATCAATTTTTATTTTGCATATCTATCCTTTTAGGGCTTCCTTTGTATTTTTAAAATGAAAAAATGCGTTAATTTCAACTTTTTATTTACTTGGGTAAATCTTGGTCCCTTTCACAAATTTTCCATGTCAACTAACTGTCAATGGTGAAGGTTCCAACAACTAGCTTATATAGGGTCTTGTTCTTTATATAATGTGTATGCCAAAGTGGCATCACCATGTTACCTAGCTCATGAATATATGTGCTTTACATTAACCTCAACATCACTTGTCTTCATACATGGTTGAACTTTGTTGAAATGTCCATGATCATCCTGCACCATTGGATCTGCTCATTTGAGTAAATGCGGACCATATATCTATGTCTTGCTCACTACGTTTGTGACACATGTCACTGATACATTCAACCTAGACCCTATAAATAATCCATCTTGGTCCACACCATTAGATCTGTGTGCATGCATCGATGTGTACCATTGATCCTAATTTGAAAGATCAAGCACTATTGGTTGCTATCTATCTTTAGCCCCAAGGTCATGCCACTTGACAGCCCCATGGGTTCTCTACATCCTATGCTATCAATTATGCTTGGCTTAGTGCACTCTTACAAAGTGGTATTTTTGCATTCATTCTAAGATTTATTGAAAATTATTAGCTTAATACATGCCATAAATCAAATTTTGTACACTTGAATGCATACCATTAATCTTTGAGAACATGCTCAATCTTTAGCCTGTGACTATGTATTGTCTTTTCAACAATGCCCTCACATTGTTAGATATTTTTTATTGATAAAACATGCATCATTAGATTGAAATCTATGAGATGGAGCATCATTAGACACTACCTGCACTTAGACCTAAGTATGTGCCACTTTGTAGCCCTATAAGATTATTATATACCTTTCAAACATTATTTATTGATTTGAGTACCATCACACCACATGGCAGCACCTCATGATTTTATTTGAAAATAAATGGCTACTTCATAGCGCTAAATTTGATGCTTGAGAAACTATCTTGTAAATTTGAATCCCAATGACTAGTTGTTGTGCCTTAATATTGACATCTGTCCACTTGTGAAAAAATGTCCACAAGACCATCATACCTATAATTCAAGAAAATTTCTCCATAGACTTTGTCTTCAACATTCCTATCTTTGATAAAATTATTATGGGCCTTTTGTGCTACAATAATTATTATAGGCTTTTTGGCTCTTAACACTTTTACTCCTAGGTTTTTTTTATCAGGATAATTATTTTGGATATTTTCTCTAAAATAATTTCCCCAAAGAAATTGGACTTAAGATATCTTTTTGAAGAAAATTAATCTTTTCACTTTTGTCAAAGGAATTTGGACTTGACATTTTTGTCAAAGGAAAGGACTTTTCTCTGACTTTTTATGTAGGCAAAATGCCTGAAGGGTAAGTGCCCTTAAAAAAATTTTAAGGACAAAAGTTACAAAACAAATAAGGACTTTACATATTCCTAATATAATATAATTCTTTTGGATATTTTTTCATGGCAAAAGCCCTAAATAAATAGACCTTCAAACTTTTTTCCATGGACAAAATGTCTATTGAAATTTCTTCATATTTTTTGTATAAAAATTTTGGCTGAAAGATTTGGGCTTAACAATTTTTTTGAAATAATTGACTTTACATTTATTTTGGGATTTTTGTGCAAACAAAATAACTGAAGAGAAAACTACCCCATAAGTCCTCTCACCTTGGTTTAGGTAGAGTCAAAAGTATCAAGAAGTTGACCATACCCTTTGTAGGTGCCTCTCAATCATTTCCTATGTTCATTATAATCTTGATGCCAAACCCTTCCCTAGATACAATGACATACTAGTAGGTTTTCCATCATTTCTTTCTACTTTCTTTCAATTGTGCAAGGCTGTGTATGAAGTGTACAACTAGAAACCAACCCTAGCTGGTGCCATACTAGAGACTAAATCAAATCCTTGATTACTTGTGTGTTACTAAGGACTCTTTTAGAGAGCTGTAATTTTTTCATGTTGTGTTCTCTACCATATTTATTATGATTTGACTATCTTGGTTGTTAATGCCACAACACTCCACTAGGTATGTGCCAGGAAGTTTTAAGGCTTGATAATATGACTTCTACTACATTAATTATAAATAAATATTAACATTGCATGTTGAAATTTGTTTTGTCCCTTTTGAAAATTATTTTAAAAATTAGTATCTTTGTTTTCTATCTCATTAAGTTTTATCAAGTTTAATTTTAGCATGTATCACAATAATTTGTCAATAGTTATATTCTAGTGAAAACTCTGACTTTATTTTCTGGTTTCAAGGAAGATTGGTGCCTCTTCTAAATATTATAATAAATTTCATCTTTGAGTATTTTATTGTTTGAAAAGATGGAAGGATTGAGATCATCTTTAAAATGTGACCCATATAAAAAACTTGTTCCACCCTTAAGTATTCCTTAGAGAATAGGGGGACACGTTTGGAGGCCTATCAAAGGGTAAAGTTTAGCTTCTAATAATTTTCAAGATTTTGATAATCTTGAAACCTTTATTGATCCTCTCATTATTGAAGACTATCATAGCTCTCATATTAATTCTAAAACATATAGTCCTATGTACTACCCAGTTCTTTCTCAACCAACTGAATCCCCTCCTAAGTCTAATGCACCAAGCCCACATCATTCACCCCCTCATATCCCTTTTCCATTTATTTTTGAACCTCCAATTAAACCAATCATGAGGCATAGTGATAAAGATGAGAATAAATGTCTTGAATTCCATGTTCCTAGATTTAGACCTATTAATTTCAATGAAATGGAAGGTTATCCTAATGAAGTAAGGAAATGCCTTCCAAAGTTCCAAGGGAACAATGTAGTGAGTGGTTATCATCACCTGAGGGATTTTAAAAATATAATTGAATATTATGAGGTTGAGTATTAGGATGTGTGTATCAATCTATTTATGTAAATGTTGGAGGAAAATGCATGTGAATGGTTCAATTCCATTCTTGTTGGATGCATTGATTCTTGGGAAGAGATGCAAAACATTTTTAAAGTTTAGTATGGTGCTAAGATGATCCAAGGTTTCTCTTGGCTAGATTTGAAAACATAAAAAATAATCCTAATGAGTGTATGCAAGACTTCAATACATAGTTTTAAAAGAATATGATGCAGCTGACCAAAAATATCAAGCCAAGTGATACAATGTTCTTGATAAAGTATTGTGATGACTTTGACAAGAAGGTTGTATACTACTTGAGGAATAAGGCTCCCAATAACTTGTGATTGGCATTCAATATGGACATATAGATTAAGAATAACATCAAGGCTATGGGAAATCCCATAAATAAGTAGGATGATTTAAATAAGCCCTCTTAACCTAACCAAATCACTATTCTCCTAGTCACATAGTACTATTCAAAATTACTATTTGAAAGTATTATTCACTATCACTATTCACTACGGGACCCACTATCACTATTCATGATGACATGGCAAGTGACATGTCATGTGACATGGTGAGTGACATGGAAGGTGATTTGGGAGGTGATATGGCAAGTGACATGGCTTAAAAGTGAGGTGGCTTGATGTGGGACATCACACCCCACCTTGGACCCTTTCCCAAGTTGCTTAATGACCTCATTTAAGCATCACAAGGGTCCCCCCTTGAAATATGTTGAATTTACCCTTAAGGTACTATCATTCAACATGTATTTTTACTTCACACATGAAAGTGGCCTTTAAAATGAGATACCTACCTCTTTAGTGCTTTGGAAAAGACAAAGGACACCCATTTTTGACTTTTTAACCTAAATGGGAGACCCATGATCAAGGTGGGAATCCCACCACCCTCATATTTTGACTAATTCATGCACCCACATATAAAATTGTGCCACATTTTATGTACCATCTCTTTAAGTGCTTGGATGAAGATAAGAAAGGGTGGTGAAAAGTCTTTGGCCTCATTTAGACCCATGTGCATGATTCCCATTCAAAATTACATTCATGTGCAAGGTGGGAGATACACAAACCCAAATGGGAGACCCATGATCAAGGTGGGAATCCCAACAACCTCATAATTTGACTCATTCATGTACCACATGGAAAATTGTGTCATACTTATACTATTCCCTCTTTTGGCATGATTCTTCACAAAAAATGCTATAAATACCCCCTCTCCTTCACCCAAGGTTAAGTTGGAAGTTAGTATTTGGTTATTAAGATATTGTTGTAGGTATTTGAATGAGGTCATAATTTTTGAGGTCATCCAAATTTTGGAAGAAAATAATTCAAAGCAATGAATCTCTTTCGAAATTGCCTCGAGACATCTTCAACAACATCATCAACAACAACATTCTTCTTCAAGCTTGGAAGGTAACATTTGATTTTGTTTCTTCAATTTCATTTTATCATCCCCTTGTATTTTTAATCTCTTCATCCTGACTTATCCATTTTCTCCCTTTGTCATTTCATTATCTCAATCCATTTTCTCCCTTTCCATCTTTTATCCATTCACACCTTTGACACTTTTACCCTCCTTATCCTCTTCCCCCTTTTCCATCTTAACTAATTACCTTCTTACCTTCTTACCTTCTTACCTCATGGACCATTCACCCATTTATCCCTTTTGAACTTTACCTTTTTATTACCTTAATTATTTATCAACAAACCAAACCACCTTTCTTTAATCCCTTATTAAATTTCCTAACCAAAACCATAACCTTTGATTAATTTTCAGCATTAATTTCTTTATTTAGTCATTGTTTTAAAAGCACTTAACTTTCATGTCTTAATTTAGTTATTTATTGTTATTTACTTGTTTTTAATTTAAATTTTATTTGTTTTAAATGCAAGTATATTTCCTTTTTATTCAAAAACATAAGTGTTAAAATAAGGTGAATTGACAACCTCCTAGAAAGCTTTTGCTTCTAGGATCTAGCTCATGCTAGGCAATCCACCCAACTACTTGTCTAGCCAACAAGTTTTGTGGTAGTGATTTTTTATTGCAGGTCATTCTTCCCTAGCCAAAGAAGAGCTATCACAAAGTCTAGATTCAACACGTGTGTATTCAATAGGCATTCTTCTATGCACCCTTCTTAACTAGTTTCTTCTTTTCACACTTTAAAAAAAGCAAAAATTAGATAGAAATATTTTGGCACGCTTGATGGGATCCTTGAGTTTTCTTGGGTTCTTAGATGTTTTAGTAAATTTATAACTGAATTAGTGAAATTCATTTAGTTGAATTTTTAGAAAATTAAGCTTCTTTATTTACAAAAAAAAGGCAAAAAAGTTTTAATTGCATTTTTTAGAAAATTAAATTTTATTGCATTTCTAAAAAGAAAGAAAAGAGCATTTATCATAGGAATAGGATTGTATTTCATGTTGTTCTTGTCTTCATTCAAATAAATTAAAAAAAAATTGGTTAAAATTGAGTGCATCCATTGACTGCTTGCTTGATTTTATCTCACCTAGTTTAATTAAAAGCATTATGAATTAATCATAATTCAAAAATGTTACACAAACCAAACCACTTGCACAACAAAACATCAAAAGACACTTAAGACAAGGCCCAAATAGGATTTCATCACCTAGTGGATCACCTTACCCTTTCTTGGTTATCTTACTTGGATTTAATCATCGAGGGGATATCTAACTCATTTCTCTAACTAAGTATAAACTCTAGAAATTGATATATATTGGTTAAACACCCACACTGCCTACATGATTATGATGTGAGGGGAGCAAGTCCCAAGTACTAGGCCACATACTCAGACCAATATAGTCTTATATTGATTGCCTAAACATAACTTGAAACCAAATATAGACTACCTTGTTTAGGACCTATTCAATCCAATTTCCTCTTGACACTTTTCTAAGGCATACACCAAAAGAGAGATTACAAACAATCCTAGGATTTAACGCACTCTTAGTGAATGCATTGTTTGCCTTGAGTATTTTTTATTTTCTCTTTATTTGAGGTGTGAGAACATATCATCCTTTTCTTCTCTTCTTGTATGGTTCTCACTCACCAACAATAAAAGACCTCGAGGAACAAACCCCACCACCAAATCAACCATCACCAAATTACACCTCTTCATCCATGGAACACATTTCCAAACCTATAGACTCCCCTCACTCTCCTAGAATTCCTAATCAAGTAGTCCTAGGAGATGTATATTTTTACACTTTTTAAAACAATAATCATGTGGCCTTACAATACTACCTAAGAACCATGTCTTACCAAATCCTAGTTTTGACCCCACCCATAGATCCATATTATGGCATGCCTCTCCACCTCATGGGGAATACCTCCACTTCCACAAGAACTACTAAACCTTTAGTTTCCCAAATGTTAAAATTAACCAATAATTCCCTCAAAACTAACCCACCAACCCAAACTACCACTGCCCTTATACCTCATAGTAATCACTCCCCCATAATAGGAGTGCCTACCTCTATCACTACCCATATTCCTATAGTTACATCCAATACATAAAAAACTACTCCAATTCTAATCCTTGTGGTGTCCATACCCTCCATGTTACCACCAATCATCAAAAGAGTCACCACAACTCCAAACCAACACATAAACTTTAGTTATCTTCATAACCCATAAGGGCATATGCCTACTATCCAATCACCCACCTCTACCCAACCATTAACATCCAAATACCAATATATATCTTCCATGTAAACTCCAAATACCACATACCAATACATGGAGTCATCTCAACCAACTACTAGTTATTCACACATTGCCCAACCTACCATGTAACTATGCATCATAACAACCTCAAGCAGACTTCATGAAGTTGATCATGGATAATATGACTACCCTTGAGTCATCCATATCTAGAGCCCATAATATCTTATCCTATGATCAAATTTTCAATGAACCTATTCACCCTTTGATCCCCATCAGACCTTATTCATCCTAGTGGGAACTTCTAAAATTTACCAAGTTTAATAGTAAAGAAGACCTTCATCAACAGTTAAGAGAATTTAGGCATTCATGCTACTTGATTTACCATGATGATGCTCTTCTCATCTATACCTTTCCTATGTCATTATCCAAACCAGTATTGGATTGGTATAGTTCCATACCCAAACATTTCATCCTCTCTTTCACCCAATTAGCCCAAAATGTCTTGGATCATTTTTTATGAAGCATATACTAGAACCATGACAATAAACTAGAACCATATCATGAATCACATACTATTAATATGGTTACTAACAAACCCATTATTGAATAAAACATTACCTTAATCGCCTCTTTCCCAATTCCCCTAATAAAAGAAAAAAAACTACCTTCTATTCTTTTGAACACCCAAACAAAAGAAACCATTATACCCACACCTCCATTGGAGGATACCACACCTACTTACCCTATTTTAGAACCATCTACCCCCTCTTTGTAAGCTATATCATAAGATAAGATGACTTCATCCACCCAACCACTAATTTTAGAACCTTATGTCAGAGTTCAAGACAAAGGTAAGGGAACCAAACTAGAACTTTTAACCCCTTCTTTGGCAGACCAACCTATCCCTTCTAAACCAACTAAAACCTCCACCCAACCAATTGAATCATCTTTCAAATTAATTGACCCTCAAACACATAAACCCACTAAGATAACTAAAGTGACCAAATCCACTCCAAAACCAATAACTAAATGAAACAAAATAAGTAAAACCACCAAAAGGCCCAAAACCTCAAAATTTACCTCCCTTAACCTTGCCCTCCATTTTGGGTCCTCATCCCTCTACCTTGAACAATAATTCCATCATTTTTACTAAAACCCCACCACCTTTATTAGTCACACCTTCATACTTGCTTTCTATGACACCTTTTCTCACTACACTAACAATTCCTAAGCTACCTACCTTGCCCTCCTTTGTCTCCAACTCGTCAAACATCTTACCTAAACTAAAACAATCAAACAAGCATACCACTTTACCCAAGACACCTACCACCAAGCCTACATCCACATAACCTTCTAATTCAACACCCAAAACAAATATCATTAAACCTTTTCCACCTTTAGTCAAATCTTACTTTACCATTCTCCAATAGTTATTGTAAATGTCTTCTTTGAGCTTACCATCCATCAAACACTTTGACATTTCATTTACCAAACCCTCTTTTTTCAATGATAACTTTATATGTGCATATCATAAGGCACTAGGACATGACACAAAATAATTTAAATCCCTCCAAGAACTTATTCATAACCTATATGAAGAAGATGATATATTATTAGAAAAAACTCCTTCATCCCCATTGCCAATCCAACCACAAACTCAACCCATCTAATATTTAGTCCCAAAAAAAAGTAAAGAGGAGGAACCAAAACAACCACCTAATCTAGAAAACCCCCCTTATCCACACTATTCATATGGTTACCCAATCTCAAGCCCAATAGAAGGATAAAGAGAAGGCTAAGGCATCCATTTCTTGGATTTATGCCTCCCTAAACTCCCAAGAAAATAATACCCAACCATCTCTATCTTCAAATAAACCCAAGGTGTCTATCTTAGGTGCCTCCCCATCTAACCCTCCATACCCTAACCCATATGCAATATCCATTTGGAAATATATCTTCAAGAAGCTTCACCAAACTCTAGTAAAAATGAGCTTATATGAGTTAGTCTTTACCTCTCCCCATCACCACCAAGAACTCATAGAAGTGTTACAATCAATCAAGGTCCAACCCAATGACCCTAAAACTTTAGCCACCTTTGTTGGTGCCTTTCTAAATTCTAACCTTGTCACCTTAAAATATTTAAAAATACCTTCTATTAATCTAGAGGATCTTGATCCCCCCTCTTCATTATGGCATACATTAGTCAAACCTATATCAAAAGGGTGATGAGTGATGGAAGAGCTATAATCAATATTATCTTCTCCCATGCCTATGATCAACTACACTTACCCATGAACATCATGTCTGAAAGCATAATGATCCTTCATTCTTTCAATGATATTATGACTACTACCTTGGGCACATTTATCCTCCATATTTTTTTAGGTCTTTATACCATTCCTAAACTTTTTTATGTTTTATAAGGAAAATTCTAATACAATTTTTTACTCAGGTACCCTTGGATTCATACCATGAGTTGTGTCCTTTCCACCTTACATCGATGTCTCAAATTTTAATATGAAGGACAATTTGTGAGTATCTAGGTTGACCCTAGTCCTTTCACATCTTTGAATATGACATATCAGCCTAATGATCTCCTTCTTCCTCTTTCATCTAGCTCACAACCATATTCTAACAATACAAACCCACCAACCAAAACCCATGACACTTCCACACCAAATGTTGATGAAGATTCCACTATCTCATCTATCCCTTCTTCCCATATTCTAGTAGAGGACCCCATGACAACCACATTCCAATGTCTTTCCTTTAGGGAATATAGACTCTTAGCCTTATATGCCTTCTCTACTCCCTAATAATATGGGAATCTTAGACATGGCCCTTCTTACAACCCTAACATTGGGACCATCATCCCCTTTGGTCTCCTTAACCATCAAATAAATTTTATTTATGGGGGACTTGATCAGCCACTTCTAACCCCTACCACTACTTCATCCATCCAATAATTTACCTCTAACTTTTCCTATCTTATAAAACCAAAGTTTGATAAGTTGTATCTTCATAGATGTGCTTGGAAAGGATTTGGCCTTGGTCTCTATGAATGAGGGCCTCATGAGCTACCCCATATCAAAACTTTTCAACCTCATGAGTCATTTGGCCTTGGGTATGAACCACCTAAAGAACCCACCAATTCACCCAAACCCATTCCCACCATGGAGGAAGATATCCCATCCTCACCAACCCAATCACTTTCCCCACTTAGAGATCTTGATATCATCCCCTCTAAATTTTTTCTATTCAATACCATTAGTTTGGGCCCTCTCATCTACCAAAAGGGTGGCCAAACCAAATTCCTTCCACTCATACACCATGAAATGGTAGAGAATGATTTTCCTACCATCAACACCATCCAACATCAAGATGATGATTCTATTCTTACCTACCTTAGTGTAGGGGATTATTCTATCCACAAATCCCTTCCTCTTGAGGCCTCGACCATGTCAAATGAATCCACCATGAATATCAATTTGGGCACTCTAGACAACCCTTGCATTGTCAAATTGGAACAATCACTAAATTTTAAGGAACTTCAAAACTTCTCCTCTTTCTTCCAAGACTATAGCATAACATTCACTTGGTTTTAAAGTGATATGCCCAAGATTGACCCCACCATTGCTATACATAACATAATCACTCATTATGATTCCAATCCTATTAAACCAAAACTTTGATGCTTACATCCTCACATAGCCCTTCTCATCAAAGAGAGCTTCAACATCTCCTATTTGTAAGCCTCATTCAACCCATTGACTACTCCCAATGGGTCTCAAATATCATTCTTATCACCAAAGTCATTGGGGTTATACATATTTGTGTGGACTTTCTTGACCTTAACATTACCTACCCCAAAGATGAATTTATTCTACCTAGCATTGACCAGCTTGTTGATCTTACAGTTGTTCATGAGATGTTATCTCTCATGGATGGGTTTTTAGGTTATAATTAGATCTTGATTTCTCCTAAAGATTAGCACAAAACTAACTTTACCACCCCTTGGGGAACATTTTGCTATAGACTCATGCCTTTTAGGTTTAAAAATGCTAGTACAACTTAAAAATATGCCATGACTTATATCTTCCATGATATCATCCATAAGATCATAGAAGACTATGTGATGACCTCCTTGAGAAATCTAAACTCTGAAAAGATCACTTGACTATTCTTATGATCATATTTAAATGCCTCATTATCATGTTCACCTTAATCCCAAGAAATGAATTTTTGGGGTCCTTTTAGGAAAGATTCTTGGCTTTATCATATTTATTCATGAAATCTAAGTAGACCCTACTAAAGATAGAGAAATTTTATACATGCCTCCTCTAACCAACCTTAAGTAGCTCCATAGGTTGTAAGGAAAACTTTAATCCATTTGCAATTTCATTTCCCAACTTTTAGACTAGTGCCAACCTTTCCATCACCTTCTAAATAAGGATGTCTCTTTCAAATGGAATAGAGATTGTCAAAAGGCCTTTGAGTCACTTAAATGGTACCTTTTTTCACCACCTATCCTCACCCCTCCTAAGGATAACCACCCTTTTTACCTATATATATCTACCATTGACCATTCCCTAGGGGAAATGTTGGCTTTTTGAGATGAGCAACACAAAAATTAAGCCATATGCTACATTAACCACATGCTTGCATAATATGATACTATATATACTCATACCAAGAAACTCTACTTAGAATTGACCTTTGTGGCCACCAAAATCTGCCTCTACCTTCTTAATCATAAAACTTATGTCATCACTAATACTGACCCACTCATATACATGCACTTTAAACCATACCAAAATCATCATATGGCTAAGTGGTTCATGCTCCTTGCTGAATTTGACCTTGAATTCCTCCAATAGAAGTCAATTAAAGGGTAGGTCATTATTGACCAATTGGCTAAAGCTCCTTTACCAAACAACTAACATCCTCCTCTTGCCTTTCTAGATGAGTCTATCATGACTCTTTTTTAAGAAGATGGCATAACCTACTAAATGACCATGTCCTTTGATGGTTCAAAATGCTAACAAGGAGGGGGTGCTATAGTTATTCTCATTCCTCTTAATGTCAAACCCCTTCCTCTATCCTTCAAACTTGACTTTGAATGCACCAATACTATGGCTGAGTACAAAGCCCAAGTGATAGGTCTTCAAACTACTCTAACCTTGGGAATTAATACAGTCCATGTCTTTGATGATTTATAACTTGTGGTTAACAAAGTCAATGGATCCTCTTAATGTAATAATGATGTCTTGAAAAAATATAAGATTTTATTTGATAAACTCTTAGCATCATTCAAGAATTACCTAGTCCAATATATTCCTTGATCTACCAGTAAATTCACAGATATGATGTCTTGCCTTGCTTCTTATATCCCTTCTCAACCTTATAATTCCAAAATACTTACCACTATTCATCATATTAACACTCCATCCTATAACCAATCTAATCTCCCTACCATTTTTAGTGTGGAGGAATCCCCACCTGACATTTAGTATGACCAAACTTTTAACTACCTCAACCCATGCATCTTTCCTCCTAACCTCTATAGGAACACCCAAAGAGTCTTTGTTTAGAGTACCTCTCATTACACCATACTAGGGAGAATTCTTTACTAACATGGTTTTGATATTCTCCTTATTTGTTGCCTATGTAGCCATGAAGCTTCCCATGACATCAAGAAAACACATGATGGGATATGTGGGGGACACTTAACAACCTAGTAGTTGTTAAACATATCCTTCACCTTGGCTACTATTGGCCTTTCTCTTAATGGGGGCTCAATCTCATTAGGAAAATTAACCCCCATTCTTTGAAGTGTCATATCTCCATCATCATATCCATTAAAATTTCACTAAATGGGTGGAAGTTATTCCTCTTATCTTGACCAAAATAGAAAAAATTGTCGACTTTATCAACCATCATATCATATGCCACTTTGGTGTTCCTCATAAGATCATCACCAATATTTGAAAATCCTTAAAAAATAAGCAAGTCCAAGGCTTATGTGATGCATGTGACATCAATTTAATATTTTCCTCACCTTACCATCCATAAGCAAATAGATAGGTAGAGGCTTCCAATAAAAATCTCAACAAAATACTAACCAAAGTTTTCATTGCTTCAGGTTAGGATTAGCACTTGCACATCCCATTAAATTTATGGGAATATTGTATTAGCATTAAAACCTATATGGGTGCTACCCCTTTATCTCTAGTCTTCAGAGCATAGGCAATCTTGCCTCTTAAAATCTAAATCCCCTCTCTTAGTATATCTTTACAAGAGATTATTTCTGAGGAAGATTTTTGTCAACATCATTTAGCTCAACTTGAGCTACTTGATGAGCATAATTTAACATCCCTCATCCATATTCATATATATTAAGAACATATCAAACACACTTATAATAAGCACCTCAAATTATGTAAATTCAATATCAGAGACCTCATCCTAAAGGAAAACCAACATGTGACCAACATGGAGAAGAGTAAACGAGGCAAGTTTTCTTTCAATTGGCTTAGAACCTACATCATTACCCATAAGTATGGATCATGAGCTTATCATTTATCCTCTCTAAAATGAAAACTAAAACTTGAGCCCCTCAATGCTTCACATCTACATTCATTTTTATATAAAATAAGTATCAATCTCACTCCTTTTATCTAACTTAAGCTCATCCCTTGATTATAAAATTTTAACCTTAACCCATCTTTCTCCTCTCCTTTTGAGGATAATTACTTATAACATAGAACCATGTGATTGACCGTCATAGTCATAGCCTAATCCTAAATATTGGTATAATGAATCTACCCATAACATGGTTCTCATGGATAATTTTTATCTCTAACAAGATGGAATCCCATGGTCATCGTCTCTCAAAAACCACACCTTTTCATATAATTAACCTTCTTGTGTTAAAACTTTTTCCTTCATAAAGGTAAACCTCTGAACCTAATTAGACTTGTCTATGTCTAAAAACATTACATCCAAAAATAATTTGGATACCAAAATACTACCTGGGTCAATATCTTAAGAATTATAGACTATTCCCTTAAAGGACAATTTCCCAAAAATAAAATAAAAATTGCCAAATATAAGGTAGATTGCTCCCTTGAAGGATAATATCAAGAGCATTAAACAAATCCAATAAGCTTAGACCACTCCCTTATAGGATGGCTAAGAAAACTTTATCAATAATAGATAAAATTCTTGGAATCTTCCCACATCGATTAACTTCCCATATATAGCAACAAAACAAAAAACCCACTCACAAAAAAAATCTAAAGCCACAATCGGCTCTCAAGTAGCATAATAAGTTGGGAGCTATAATTAGATTTCAAAGTAGACTTCCCACATTGATTAGTTTACATATATCATATGACATGGACTTGTCTATTACTATTCTTAGGCCACCTATAGAAGAGGAAAACTAATTCACATGAGGTTATCATACATATCACCCATTACCCTTGACACCACCTATCACCCATCTTCCCTTTAGACTATCTATAAATCAGGGGATTTAGAGCTTACTTGACACCCTGTAATCAAGAAACCTTTTTTTATCAACTCATGGCCACTCATGCATAGTGTTTTAAGGGCTTATATTCATCAATCTGATCTCACTTCAGGTCTATTTTCAATCCTTGTCAAAAATAAAACATCATTCCTTATTCTTATCTTAATGTGCTTGGTTGATGTTTTAATCATGAATTTTACCATCCAATGTTGAAATAATAATAATCACTCTTTTTACATTAATAAATATTATAATAACCATAACCATACTAATCATAACCATAACCATAACATTCATAATTATCCACAAAACCTTAAGTATGATAACATTCAACTAGTGACATCCAACACATTTTGTACATGTTTACAACAAACTATGAAATATTTTATTTTGGGTGAGAGGATTTGTATGGCACATATAAATTTATCAGACTATCCACACCATCCCTATATACATTATTTTCCTACCTAAGAACTAGGCTAATTGTCTAGTGATTCTGGATTTGTGTTCATCCATCCTTCTACTCAATTACTCTTTGAAATAACATTCGTAACATTCCCTGTCTCAATAGTTGGTAAAAGGTGTACTCTATTATCCTCTTTTACATTCATCCCCACAATATGAAAATCATATTCCACTCTATATATTTCACCTTGCTCACCTATCATATCCATTACATCCCTTTGATCTAGTTATTCTACTCTCACAGGTACCACTGGTTGTTGTCTCAAAACACATCCCCTTGGATACTGAGGGTTCCCTCTATAGATAGGTCAATGGTCATGTTGTCCAACCCTACATCTTACATAGTGAAATTATCACCTTTTTTATTTTTGTAAAGGTAATATTTCATGCTCAAGCTTGAGTCATGGGTGCCTTTCCTCTTGTTGTTGATCTAATAGTACTTTCATTATCACCATTACACATTGCAGTATTTGGTAGATCTACACATTCACCATATTGATTATTTTAGGTCATAAGGGTTGCTAATTATCTCTACCATTATCCCTATTATTTGTCATATTTACCCTTATGCATTTCTTTGCACTCCCTATAACCTATAAAATAAAATAACTCAATGATAAACATTCATCCTTATCACAATTCTTTAAATATAATTCTTGACCATTCTTCATCCCCAATATGATTCTTCATTCCATTGATGGGGAAGGTCATATGATGTCATTAATTATTTTAAAAAATCTTCCCACTTGAAATGGTCATGTCTACTTACCTTTTCGTATGTACATGTCACCCTTGATCTGATTGGTCATCTCAATAAATCCATTATGAACCATCATGATATCCTTTTGTTGCTCTTATCATCTCATTTATATCTGATGTCTTTCTTTGATTTATCATCTTGTGGTCCTTATGGGCCTAGTGTTCATTTACATCATTATCAAATTTAGCCTAGTTGACATAAATTGGCTTCCAACCATGGGTTGCTATAATGATCATGCCTTAAAAAATACCACTATTGTTGGTGGTGGTAACTCCCAAATCCTTGCCACTATAGAAAATCTTCCATCAAAGGTAGTCCACCATGAATTCACAATAATAAATTCACCTTCCTATCTCCTCTACCCTCCTATTACTACCAGCCCATTACCATAGGCTCTGAATGTCATACCCCAACCATTTTCAGTGCCTACTCGAACATGGTTGTATTTTATTTTATGCCAACTGAAAGTTCATCTATAGTAGGGGAATGATCACCTTCTCCAATTTTATAACCAATCTCTTGGGCCATGTAGCTTCTTGTTGGTTAGGCCCAACCTAGCAGAACCAATAATCCATTAATTATGAGGTATTGGGATAAAGGATGAAAACATGGATGACTTTTATCTAACTTAGCCATATAACTCTTGGGTCATGCATGGTCCATCCTCTATCACTCACCACACTACCAATTTTATACCTTATAGAATATACTTAGTCATAAAATAATTTTTTTTCAAGTAATCACTTTGCAACTACCCTTAAAAATTAGTTCATAGTAATGATGAACCTTAGCCAAAGTGACTATGCAGATCCTGATAGAAGCCCATTTCCTAAAACTCAGCTTGTAATGGTAGATGCTATCTCCAAGATTCTACCCTCACATAATTTTAGAATGTGCAACTTCCTCACAAAGGCACCTCTTCTTTGGATTAATTCCATTAAAGGTCATTTGTGGTGCTTAGCATTGTGTTCCTTTCTTATTTATCCCACCTTACCCATCTGTGTCTCTAATCCTACTAAATTTGGGATCATTATGGTAACTATTCACCAATCTACACCATGTACTTTCATCATAACCTTCACCAAAACCCAAAACCTCTATTTTAAAAAACCTTCTCCATCAGCCCAAACCAACCCATGTGGTCCATCAAATTGGGGAAACCAATTTGAGCACCATTATCCAAACCTAGTTGAACTACATTGGCCTTATCTCCATCAACTATGTAGGCATTATTTGACTATTAAGGGTAGTTCAGCCACTAAAAACTAATTACCCTCCCCTTTTCCTTCTCATAACTTTTGTTGCTAACAATGCCCTCTTGCCTAGGGTGTCCTATTTTAGAGAATCTTTGGATTCTTCCTAGCATCCTTATATTTTAACATCATTTAATAATTAATCTTCATTTTGCCCCCATTACTAGGAGAACTACATTGGCCTAAGGTCTTTTTTGACTATGTAGGTAGTGTTCATTTATTAAGGTGAGATTAGCCATATCCTTTACTTTATTTTCCCTTCTCACTTAATATCTTTTCCTCCACCCCTCTACCTATCTCCTCACCACCTCCCTCCCTTCAGCTTCTCAATATATTTTAACCACTTTTCTAGCTTGTCAATCTCTTTTAACATAAGGATTGACAGCCTTCCTCATTGGCCACTCTTATCTCCCATAAAGCCACCACATACTCTGCTTCATTGGACTCCCTGACAAATTTCCTTATGCATGCTTCATGACTCGCTTTCCCACCCACTTTTTTTATTTTTTTTCCTCTACACTTTTTACCAACCTTGCCTCCTATCTCCTTTGTCTTATTTTACCATCCTCATCATTTCCCCTTGTCCTTGGAAATTTGTCACACCCTCTTCATCACTCTCATTTCCTCACCAGTTCAAATCATATTATGCATCTTATAAGCTTTATGTTTCTTTTATTGTTGTACTTTTTCTTTACATATACCACCATTCTCTATCGTTTTACCACTCTTCCCACATTTCCCATTTTCCATTATTCCTATTTACTTTATTTTCATCCTTTCCTCCCTTTTGTCTTCTTTTTTTCCTTTACAACTAGTTTCTACCTGGGTATTTATCCTTTGAGAAACCTTCCATAATTGACCCTTTTCTTCTTATCAATTCTTTCCTTTTGTTTTTTTCATTCCCCTTTTCCTCTTTCCATCTTAGTACTCACTTGTAATCTATGTGAGTATCTGTGCTTAAATTCTTCCCTTTTATTTTTATCATCCTTGATCTTCATCCTTTATCTTCAAACCATTCCCTTTCATTATTTTCCACCATCCTATCCCTTTTATCTATTTCATTTCATTTTTCTCATCTTGAGGACACTCTTTGTTATTCCCAACCTTCTTTTTTTCCCCTCCTATATGTCCATGCCTAGCTCCTTCATCCTTTTCCACCTTCATATTTATATGTGACCTCATTATTTTCTTCACCTATCTCTTCATCCATATTTTAGTAGACCTTCACCTCATCCCTTATTGGATCCCCTTTATTGTATCCCATTAAACCTCCACCTCTTTAGAGTGTGGTCACCCATTATATTGCTTTTACGTACATCTCCTTGTTTTCTTCCTCATGTCCTGAACACCCTTGCTTTAATGCACAAAATTTGGTTAGGTTCATTACTTTAAGTGCATCCCTTTATTCTTTTAATTCCTTTGCATGTTGAGCTTAAATATTCTTTTTTGTCCTTCTTTATCTCCTCCCTTCACCATACATATCACCTTTTTCCCTTTTAAACCCTCTACCCATTTTGAGCTTATATGATCACAACATATAGAATTATGGCTGTGAATGTCTTCTATTTAATTTTGGTTTACTATAAGATACATATTGATCCTATGACTCTATAACACAATCAACCATGCTCGTAAGCTCATACAACCCACAAGTGAACATGAACACCATTAGCTATTAGGATACAGATTCCTTCCCCATATCCTATGGTTTTGCCTATTTTGAACCCCTTTTTTGGAGATGTTAGAATCAAAACTAAACCCACCTTCAAATGGAAGATTCGGGGTATCCACATGTGGATGCTAGTTATACCCTCTCACGTAACCTACCTTCTAACTAATAATTCCCCTTGATCCTCCATACCTGGTCTACATCTTCCTATGCAATATAATAGCCCTACTCTTTAATCTCATCCCACCCAATAACCTATTATAGGAGTCACCTCTTCCACCTATTTTCATTCTTGGTCTCTTTTATACCTATTTCTCACCCTTCCTTTTTAACTCCCCAATCTATCTATTTTCATGCATTCTTATTCTATTTTCCCTCTCAGTTTTTCATTTATACAATTTATTTTCCTTCTCATTTCACATTTATCACTCATTTAATTAATATTATTATTCACCTTGATCCATATTCCAAAACCCCTCAAAGTTTTTCTCTAAATTCCCTTAAAACTCAATGCTTACTTATTTTGGGGCCCCACTGGCTCAAGGGTCAAGGGTTTGAATCTTTACCACTTCTCATTTACCCACTTTGTTACTTTGTTTCCCTAAATAATTGAATAATACCCTTCCATAGCCTATTAATGATATTTTTTTGGAGTGTACACAATGTCAGCTTATTTGGATGGTGATGAAATACCCTGTTAGGTCATTGTGGCAATTTGAGTAGTGCCAAATTTTCTAAAGCCTAGTAAATCATATTTATCCCTTTTTTAACAAATGGTGGTATAAATTTCACATTTGAACTTGCTTATCCATGGTTATAGATTACTTTTGCATAGTTGAACTAATCATCTAATTGCCGCCTAGGTAATCTCATCCACCATTTCTACCAAACTAATCAATAAAATATTTGATATCCATCTTTTCCATCCTTTGGAGCTTCCCTTTCTCCAACATGCTTCAACTGCACTTAAGTGCATAATACATTAAATTGGGGAAACCAAGTTAACCATCACTCCTCACCTCAAAAGAATTAAATTAGGCCTAAGGTTCATTTTGGACATTATGTCCATGGAAATATGTAGGTAGCAACCACTAGCCTAGTGCATATGGAGTTTGCTCGACCACCCCATTCCAACCAACCAACCAACTTGCCCATGTCCACCTCAACATTAGCCATTTTTAACCTAACCTCTTTGCATGTTTTGTAATGACCTTGCTTTGGTATTTTTTATTACATCAACTATGCTTTCCATGTTACACTTTTTATGCCCTACCTCATGTGCAACCATACCATTTATGTTGTTTTATGGGAGTACTTCTTACCCTAGATACTTGTGAACAACATTGACCTTGTATAGATAAAGAGATAGGCTTAATCCAAACAACTATGACTAATGTTGCGGACTAGTTACCCTATTGTATGTCCATCTAGAACTTGACCTTCTTTTTATCAGCATTATCAACTTTAGTCTTTGCATAATCTTGACTATCATGCTTAGTCACATTTTGTGCACCCATTGGCATTTCACATGCCTAGCTACCTTATGGCACCACCTAGTGCCTCCCCAGCAATTATTTATCAAACATGCACACATTTTAAATTTTCCTCATCAACTCTCAATTTGAGGGGGAACACCTCCTCTTATACTTAAGGCACCCTGAACTTTGATCAAGTGATTTTTTTGTTTTACAACTTGTTAATTCAAAGCTGCATAATAAAATGGGGTAAAATGTAGACACTAGAAAATTTCACACTTATAGTTTTCAATGAATAAATGCCTTGAGACCCCCTAAACACCCCCTAAACCTTATTAACCCTTAACCAACCCTTTTTAACCTAAATAAATCACTATTATCCTAGCCACATAGTACTATTCAAAATTACTATTTGAAAGTACTATTCATTATCACTATTCACTATGAGACCCATTATCATTATTCATGATGACATGGCAAGTGACATGGCATGTGACATGGTAAGTGACATGGCAAGTGATATTAAAAGTGATTTAGGAGGTGATATGGTAAGTGACATGGCTTATAAGTGAGGTGTCTTGATGTGGGACATCATACCCCACTTGGGACCCTTTCCCAAGGTACTTAATGACCTCATTTAAGCATCATAAGGGTACCTCCTTTAAATATGGTGAATTTACCCTTAAGGGGCCATCATTAAACATGTATTTTTCCTTCACACATGAAAGTGTCCTTCAAAATGAGATACCTACCTCTTTAATGCATTAGAAAAGATAAAGGACACCCAAATTTGACTTTTTAACCCAAATGGGAGACCTATGATCAAGGTGGGAATCCCATCACCTTCATATTTGAATCATTTATGCACCCACATGGAAAATGGTACCACATTTTATGTGCCATCTCTTTAAGTTCTTGGATGAAGATAAGAAAGGGTGGTGAAAAGTCTTTGCCCTTATTTAGACCCATGTGCATGATTCCCATTCAAAATTAGATTCATGTGTAAGGTGGGAGACACACCAACCCAAATGGGATACCCATGATCAAGGTGGTAATCCCACCAACCTCTTCTTTTTACTCATTCATGCACCACATGGAAAATGGCAACATACATCTACTCTTCCCTCTTTTGGCATGATTCTTCACAACAAATGCTATAAATACCCCCTCTTTTTCACCCAAGGTTAAGTTGGAAGTTAGTCTTTGGTTATTAAGATCTTGTTTTAGGTATTTGAAGGAGGTCATCATTTGGAGGTCATTGACATATTAGAGGAAAATAACTCAAAGTAATTAAGCTCTGTGGAAATTGCCTCAAGACATCTTCAACAACATCATCAAAAACAACAACATTCTTCTTCATGATTGAAAGGTAACATTTTATTTTGTTTCTTCAATTCCATTTTATCATCCCCTTATATTTTTAATATCTTCATCCTCACTTATCCATTTTATCCCTTTTTCATTTCATTATCTCAATCCATTTTATCCCTTGCCATCTTTTATCCATTCACACCTTTGCCACTTTTACCCTCCTTATCCTCTTCTCCCTTTGCCATCTTAACTAATTACCTTCTTACCTCATCAACCATTCACCCATTTATCCCATGTGAACCTTTAACCTTTTATTACCTTAACCATTTATCAACCAACAAAACCACCTTTCTTCAATCCCTTGTTAAATTTTTAAACCAAAACCATAACCTTACTTTGACTAATTTTTAGCATCAGTTACTTTATTTAGTCATTGTTTTAAAAGTACTTAACTTTCTTGTCTTAATTTAGTTATATGTTGTTATTTACTTGTTTTTAATTTTAGTTTTATGCTATTTTAAATGCAAGTATCTTTATTTTTTATTCATAAACGTAAGTGTTAAAAGTAGATGGATTGACAACCTCCTAGAAAGCTTTCGCTTCTAGGATCTAGCTCACATTAGGCAATCCACCCAAATACTTGTCTAGCCAACAAGTTTTATGGTAGTGATTTATTATTGTAAGTCATTATTCCCTAGCCAAAGAGGAGTTCTCACAAAGTCTAGATTCAACATGCATGCATTTAATAGGTATTATTATACACACCCTTCTTAATTAGTTTCTTATTTTCACACTTAAGAAAAATTGAAAATTAGATAGAAACAACCTCCATGAAATTGCTGAAAGATAGTATGCTTGATCATTTTTGGAGCATGGTCAAAATGGGGAGTGTCCCAACTTTTAACTTTGCTTATGATGTTAATATGGCATAAGTATATGAATTACCCATTCATTATTTTGATCTCTTATGATCTATGATGATTACTAAATATCATGGGAGAATTCTATTATTTTAGGACAAGCATCTATTAATTAATGCAACAACTACCCAAAAAAAGGAATATTACTTAAGAAGTAGGAAACTAGGTGTTATTTCTAAAGACACTACCCCTACAAATACAAAGGTAGGGAATGTAAGCAAGGAAGAAAATAAAGATAAAATCATCCTAAAAGCTTCCAAGATAGCACCTATGCCCCAAGATACTAATATTAGAGGTTCTCCTACTAAGAGAAATAGAATACCCATATTGTCTAATAGCCCTAAGGGTGCTAATGAGTTGAAACAAAATACACCTTTGCAGGTTTTTGTTAAAGATTAAAATCCACCCTAGCCTACTTCACTTCAAACCTTGAGTGACTATATTCCAAATGAAGGTGGTGTTAACCTTACACCTTATATGTCTCTACCTTAGTATAGTGTATTTGATATGGCCCATGTGTTGAGTCAAATAAAAATCACTATGCTACTTGTTGAACTATTAAGAATACCTAAACATAGGAAGAAAGCATTTGAATATTTAAAATTGGGTGAGAATTCAATTGTAAATGAAATTGAGTTACCCAAAGCACCCCTAGAAGAAGATAAAGAATCAGAAGAGGTTTTTAATCATAATCTAAAGGTCTATTTGGGGACTACAATAGTGGAGAGTCATTTGAATGTGGATCCATTTTATATAACCCTGTTGATCAATGGTCCAATTATTTACAACTTCATGTTTGATTCTAGTGCTTCTTACAATGTGATTGTCTTGGGTGTCCTCAATGAGATCAAAGTGAATATTATGATATCCCTTGGTAATTTTTATGCCATGGACTCATGAGAGGTTCCATTTGTTGGAAAATTCAAGGTGTTAGTGGTACAATTGGTAGTGCATCCAAGAAAATATTTGAATATAGATGTGGGAGTTTTAGGCTACCTACCTGAGTGGGGGATGTTGTTATCACATAAATGGGCTGCTAACATGGGTGTAAGTGTGTATATGAACCTTTCCTATGCCAAAATTCCTTTGGAGGTTAAGAAGGTTAGACTTTATAGAGAGCCAAAGTTGTTAAATGTGATTGAAGATCCAAAACATGGTCTTAATGAAGTGTTGTATATGGATGTTGAGCTTGGAAACTTTGTTGGAAATGTTGATGTTAGTGACTAGACTACTACTCTTGATGTTAAACCTCATAGGAAAGGATTAATTTGGAAGATGTTCTTTGATGAGGCCTTCTCCAATCTTGGAAATGGAGATGGGGTTGTTTTATATGCCCCCAATGGTAAATGTTTTATGTTTTCTTTTTAGCTATCCTTTGAGTGCACTAAAAATACTTTTAAGTATGAGGAACTCTTGTTTGAGGATTTCCCATGAATATGGAATTAAAATTTTGATTGTCAAGGGTGATTCTAAGTTAGTGGTTAAGTAGATCCATAATGCTTGTGCCACTAATAATAAAAGGTTGAAATAATGTCAGAATGTTATTTGGGATCTACTTGAATTCTTTGATGCATTCAATCTCTATTATCATGATAGAAGTTTCAACAAAAAGGCTAAAAAAACTATAGGGTTAGCTACTCAATTTGATATTTCAAATATGATCCCTCATTGTCAGTATCAAGTGGAGGTGCTTGTTAGGCCTTCAATCCCAGACAATGTTCATCATTGGCAAGTGTTTAATGTTATAAATAGATTAATAAGGTTCTACATTTTGAAGCTAAGTTCCATGATGAACTCATATACTTATAATCTATGTTTCATGTTTATGATGGAAAGGCAACCTTTTTGGGAAGGACATTATTTAGCTGAAGACAAACATTCTCCTAAGGGGATTGGTGAGTTTGGATGCATCTTTTTATGGATTTGATAGAATCAAATTGAGAGATTCATTTATCTCAAAAGAAGTGAATAAGTGCAACTTGAGTTCTCATGAGAATATATGGAAGGCTTGTCTAGGTACTCACCTAAGTGTAACTGAGAAGAAACATTACATGAAGCTACTAAGGAAGTACTAGGATTGCTTAGCATGGTCTTATTTTGAGTTGAATGCATATAGAGAAGATTTTATCCAACATGTCATCCCATTATAGACTGATAACAAGATTTTTAGGTAGAAATAGAGGCATATTAACTTCATATTAGCCAAAAAGATGAGGGATGAATTAAATAAGCTAAGGTATGATGGTATCATTCAACCTATCAAGCATTCATCATGGGTTACAAATTTAGTCCCTGTGTGAAAGAAGAATGGTGATATCCACTTAAGTGTAGATTTTAGGATATACCTTACCTAATATGGATAACATGTTGTAGAGTGTTACTAGATCAAAAATGTTTACTTTAGATGACTTCTCAAGGTACAACTAGGTTGTGGTGAAAGAATCCAAAAGATCTAAGACTGCATTCACTATGCCTTGGGGTACATATGTATACATGAGGATGATTTTCAAGTTGATTAATGTTGGTGCAATGTTCCAATGAGATATGGTAATTGTGTTTGTAGGTATAATTAACCAGTTAAATGTTGTGTATTATGATAACATTATTGTGTACAACAAGACTAGAGAAGATCATTTGGAGCATCTAGAAAATGCGTTGATCAAATACTGGGAGTTTGGCATTTTACTTAATCTAAATAAATGCCACTTTAAAGTGAAAAAGGCTAAGTTATTGAGACATATAGTTTCTAAGTATGGTGTTATGATAGACCTTGAGAGGGTTGAATCCATTGATAAAGTGCCTATCTCATAGTCCAAGAAAGGAATTTAGTCTTTCTTTGGACAAATTAACTTTGTAAGAAGGTTTGCATCCAATTTTGTAGAGATTACTCTGCCTATTAATTCCATGCTAAAGAAGGAATAGACCATGAAATGGGAGGAGAAGTTCATGTAATCATTAAATAACATCAAAGGAGTTTAAATTTTACTCCTATCTTGGCCATCCTTGATTACATAAAGCCATTTTAGATATTTTATTTTACATCATATAATATTGTTGTTGTCTTGTTTCAAAAGAATGGGAAAGGTCATGAGTATCCCATAGATTATTTAGAAAAGCTATGCAAGGTCCTTAACTAAATTATACCATTATAAAAAAGTAAGCCTTCACTCTCTTTAAGGTTTTTATAATGTTCATGCCTTGTATTTTGAGTTTAAATATTATTACTTATGTCCCACATACTATAGTGAAGGACATCTTATTTTAGACTAAATATCCAACAAGAGATTTAAGTGGGTCAAAAACTTACAAGAGTATGATATGGATATTCAAACCACAAAGTTAGTAAGAGGGATGGTTCTATCCAAGCTTATGGTTGAGACCAATTTGTAAACTATTAAGGTAAACACTGTTATTTTTAATGTTAATGATTCCTTGAGTTAATTTAACATGTCTCCATGGTATAGAGATATTGTTTACTACTTTCAAATTTTGAGTTATCCCTTGACTTGGATAAGAATCAAATGAGGAATCTTAATCTTGTTTCCTAGAAATACCTCTTGGCTAAAGGTGGACTTGCATGTAAGAATCTGGATGGGGTTCTCTTGAGATTCATGTTTAAAGAATAAACTGCCAACCTAATTAAAGATTTCAATAGTGGAGTATGTGGTGGTCATTTTATGCCTAAGGTTACATCTCATAAAATTTTTAGATTTTTTTATTGGTAGCCATCGATGTTTAGATATGTTTCTTAGATAGTTAAAAAGTGTGAGAAATGTTAGTGTTTTATGGGAGGGATTAAAGATTCTAGTTCTCTTCTCTTATAGCCTATGATGATTAAAGGACCATTAAAAAAATGGGGAGTGGATTTCATTGGAAAAATTATTGATTTTTCAAGTGATAGACATAGATGGATACTATTTTCAACTAATTAACTCATAAAATGGGTTGAAGTAATCCCTATAATGAAAGTAACACACTAGGTAGTTATGGATTTTTTGCTAAATTAGGTTATTTGTAGATTCAATGTGCCTGTCAAGGTTATTGTAGATAATTCTATGAGATTCAAAGCCAAACATTTAGTGGAATTGTGCAAATAATATGAGATTGAGTTGACCTATGCTCCCAATTACAACCCTTAGGGGAATTGGCAAGTAGAATCTAGTAACAAGAACTTTCTCAAAATCATTAGGAAAACATTAGAAGTAAATAAGAACAAGTGGGGTGAATATTTAAAATTTGATTTATGGGATGATAGGATCATGCCTAAGAGATCTATAAGAAAAAACCCTTTTGAGGTTGTTTATAGAAAAACCTATATTGAAAAAATCCTCAAGTTCAAGGAAAAAATGATCATGAAAAAATCCTCAAGTTCAAGGAAAAGATGAAGAACCTATTTGATAGAAGGTCATTTTAATAACTTTCCAAGTAGGTGATATGGCTCTAATTTGGGACAAAAGTCATGAGGAGAAAGGAAAACATGTCAAGTTTGATGCCTCATGGATGGGTCCCTATTCCATTGACTTCCATATTGGGTAGCATACTTTATTCTTGAAAGTCTTAGATGGTGAAATCCTAGAGTTACCAATCAATGGCAAAAATCTAAAACACTTCCTTAATTAAGTCCATAACTCATGTACATTAGTATATAGTGTATATTTTTATCTTTATATTATTTTGTTCCTTTATCACCTCTCTTCTTTGGGCATTGTTTGTATATTTTCTTTTTTCATTTCTATCATGTGTTTGTTTTTAGATCCTCCTAATCTATTTTTGTTAGGTCTATCTTATTTTGTTGAGCCTTCATGAATGTTTATTGAAATTTGTTGTGTCTTGACTCTATGACCCAATGGATTGGCACTTGGTTGTAGATTTTGGGTTTTTTTGCAAACCCTTAGGGGTTATGCATCCCTGAGTGAGAGCTAGTGTTAGTGCCCAAAATTTCACTAATGTAATTATGTCCTTGTCAAATGAAAATGCCCAAGTCTAGCTTGATTTGAGTTTAAATGCCCATGTCCCTAGCCCAATTTCTATCTTGAAATGTTCACTCCAAGGTCAAGTTTATATTAAATTGGTTAAGTCTTAATTTGGACTTTACTTGGTGTATGTGTCTTTCCCTTAGAATTTTTTGGGTTTTTCAGGTGAACACTTTGCCTGACATAAATAGGTCTTTAGGATTTTTGTCTTGAATAAAAGTTTGAAGAATTATTTCCATTGGACATTTTTTCCACTAAAAAAAGTCTGAATAAATTCTATTATTTTAGGATAAAGTCTTATTTGTTTTGGACATTTTGTCTACAACAAAAATATCGATGGGTACTTTACCTTTAATTTTTTTTCCCACACCAAAAGCCTTAAATAAATACCAAGTCAATTGTTTCAAAAATATTGTTAAGTCCAAATATTTTAGCCAAAATGTTTGTACAAAAAATATGAAGGAATGACATCAAACTTTATGTATAGTAAAAAGGTACAAAAAATATGAAGGAATTATATCAAACTTTTTGTATAGTAAAAAGTTTGAAGGTCTATTTCCTTCAGACATTTTGCCATGACAAAATGTTCAAAAGAATTGCATTATGTTGGGAAGATGTAAAGTCCTTATTTGTTTTGGAATTTTTATCTATGGAAAAAAGTCTGAAGGGCATTTGCCCTTTAGGTATTTTACCCACACAAAATTTTTGACAAAATTCCTTTCCTTTAGCAAAAATGTCAAGTCCAAATTCCTTCAACAAAAGTGTAAAGATCTAATTTCTTTGGTCTAAATTCAATACATGGTCATAGGCTAAAGATCAAGCACATTCTCATATATCTATGGTATGCATTCAAGTGTACACAATCTGATCTATGGTACATATTATGCCAAGGCTTTTTAACAAAGCCTATAATGAATTCAGAACCTTACTTGGTAAGAGTGCACTAGCCCAAGCATAACTGATAGCAAGGATGTAGATAGCCCATGAGGATGCCAAGTGGCATGACCTCAAGGCCAAAGATAGCTAGCATCCAATAAAACTTGGTCTTTCCAATCAAGATTGATGGTCTGCATTGATCCACACATATAGATCTAACAATGTGAACCATGATGTATTTTTCAAAGGATCTAGGTTGAATGTGGTAGTGACATGTGCCACAACCACAGTGATATAGACATAGATCTATGGCCTATGTTTGCTCAAGTAAGTAGATCCAATGGTGCAGGATGATCACAAACATTTCAAAAAAATTCAACCATGAATGGAGACAAGTGATGTTGAGGTTAGTATAAAGCACAAATATTGGTGAGCTAGGTGACATGGTGATGCCACTTTGACATACATGTCATATAAAGAATAGGACCCTATGCAAGCCAATCGGTGGAACATTCACCATTGACATCTAGTTAACATGGAAAATTTTCAAAAAGAACTAGGATTTACCGAGGTAAATAAAAAGTTGAAACTAATGCATTTTTGCATTTTAAAAATAAAAAAGAATCCCTAAAAGGCTAGATATGCAAAAGTGAAAATGCTAAAATGCAAAATGTGAAAAATAAGTTAGATCCAAAGGTGAAAAGTTAAATATAACCTAAGTCTTTTGCATTTTTCAGTATTGTGCTTTCTCAAGCTCCTCCATGGAAAGATATTATAGGTTTGTAAGTCCAAGGTGGGCCACTCCAAAAAAGATCATTTAGAGGGTCATGGATCTATAATATGCCCAAGAAATCATGGCAAAGTCAAGTTGTTCCATGGCATGCATAACGGGAAGGGAAGTTGTCTAAGAGTTTCTAATTGTGCAAGAATGTGGTCTAGGGCATCTTTAGGTAGTTCCACATAAAGACAACATTTTTTTGGGCCTCTATCATGAATATTATTCTTCTAGCTTATGTGAAAGGCATTTCTCACCATGAAATCAAAGAGTTTGTTGCATAATCTTCAAAAATCCCTAAAGAGGCAATTAGATCCATGATTTTTTTTACAATGACACCAATTAGGGTTGGTTCCCAATTGTACACCTCATACACTCAGCCTTACAAACTTGCAATAAAGTGTAAAGCAATGATGTAAACCCCACTAGTATGTTATTATATCCAAGGAAGAGTGTGGTAGCAAGAATTGATTGAGAGGTACCTATAAAGGATATGATCAACTCCCTGTCAATTCTAGCTCTACCTAAACCAAGGTGAGAGGACCTATGGGGTAGCTTTCTCACATGGAGAGATTCTACATTTCAACCTATTTGGGGATTTTTAGCACAAGGAAAAAATATTACTAGGGCATAAATAAGTTTGAACACTTCACCCATGAAGGGTTATCAAATGAAATGTATAATTGCTCTAAGTCATATACAAACTACTAAAGATAAATGAGGAAATGACTACAATCTTCATTCTGAAGAATCTTCAATAATAAAGGTGTTGAATAAAAAGACTACAATGCTAGGATTTAAAGTACACACTACAAACACATTTCAAATATGTGAGATCTTATGCATTTTCAAGGAAAATAACACTTATAGTATGAAAGGGGCATATTATTTACAATGTAGGATAGGTTAGATAATTATAAAATGGAGGGTGGCATGCTGGTGGCTTCCAAACAATAAAGTATCTAGTAGTATTTCATGATAATATTTCCTAGCAAAGATGTAGAAAAAACTTTAAATGCAAGATAATGGTAAATACAATATGATCATTAAGAGACTAGAACATACAATGAAACTAATCTATCAAATGTCCTTATTAAATCTATAAAACTAAGGTGCCCTAACAAGTTATTTAGCAATAGATTATAAAATAATGTAAAAAGGGATTTATAATCTAGATCAAAACCAAAAATGATAACCAGTATTGGGCATAGAACAAGATATCTAGTCAATAATATTTGAAAAATAGTTTATTGCACTTCATCAACAGGAAATAACAAAGAACAACAAGAATTTTCATTAACTTGAAAATAAATATTACACACATTAGTACTTCAAAATGTTTCCATGGGGACAAGCTTAGTGAGATTACTCTTTTGACAAGGGAAACATAAACATGCTCTTAAATATTGTTAATGGTTGTATAGCTATAACCACCTTAGCAAGGGAGACAAAATATACACACATCAATTGATCTAAGGAAAACTTCTATAGAACCTATACTTGGAGAAAATGAATGCCTAAGATAATGACCAATAACAAAAACATGATGGCCAACCAACAACCTTAAAATAGAAGACACACCTTATATTTATACATTCTAATCCCTTTTCAATTCTGGGATTATGGGTCAAAATTTTCAAATTTGCATAATAGCCCCTCAAATCCACCAAGATCTTCCAATTAGAAAATATTTCCTTACCATGCCTAAAATCTTCATCCATTTATAAATAAAATCATGGGTCTAATTGCCATTTCAAGGAATGATGAAGATTCTACAAAAAACTCTTTGATCTCATGGTGAGAAATTCCTTTCATAAAATTTGGAAGAAGAATATTCATGGTAGAGGTCCAAACAAACTTTGTCTTTATGTGGAACTACCTGAACATGCCTTGGACCACTTGTTTCCATAGCTAGAAACCCATGAATACCTTCCCTCCCTCTCATCATGCCATGGAACAACCTAAATTTACTGTGATTTCTTGGTAATATTATGGATACATGGACCTCTAAATGATCTTTTCTAGAGTGTCCCACCTTGGACTTGCAAAATTGTAATATCTTTCCATGGAGGAGCTTGAGTAAACATAATAGTGAAAAATGCAAAAGACTTAGGTTATTTTCAACTTTTCACCTTTAAATCCAACTTTTTTTTCACATTTTTCATTTTAGCATTTTTTATTTTGCATATCTAGCCTTTTAGGGCTTCTTTTATATTTTTTAAAATGTAAAAATGCATTAGTTTCAACTTTTGATTTACTTAGGTAAATTTTGGTCCCTTTTACAAATTTTTCATGTCAACTGGTTGTCAATGGTGAAAGTTCCACCAATTAAATTACATAGGGTCCTATTCTTTATATGATGTGTATGCCAAAAAAGCATATTCATGTCACCTATCTCACCAATATATGTGTTTTATACCAACTTCAACACCACTTATATCCATACATGGTTAAACTTCATTTAAATGTCCACAATCATCCTACACTATCAGTTCTACTCATTCAAGAAAAAGTAGACCATAGATATATGTTTGGCTCACTATGATTATGATATATGTCACTACTATGTTCAACCTAAACCCTTTGAAAAATCCATCTTAGTTCGCATTATTAAATCTATGTGCATGGATCGATGTGGATCATCGATCTTGATCTAAAAGACCAAGTGATTTTGGCTACTAGCTATCTTTGGTCCTAAGTTCATGCTAATTAATAGTCCTATTAGTTTTCTACATCTTAGATTATCAATTATACCTAGGATAAAAAGCTCTTTCCAAATGGTAATCCCATTTTCATTCTAGGCTTTATTGAAAAGTCTTAGCTTAATAAGCATCATAGATTGGATTATGTACACTTAAATGCATACTATCAGTCTCTGAGAATATGCTCAATCTTTAGCCTATGACCATGTATCAAATTTTCAACTATGCCTTTATGATTTTATATTTTTTCCCCTGATCAAATGTGCATCATCAGATTATAATCCATGAAATGGAGCATCACTAGATAATGGTTGCACTTGGCCCTGAGGGTATGCCACTTGGCAATCCCATGGGATTCTTGTGTACCTTGAGAGTAGTCTCTATTTATTTGATCACCATCACATCATTTGTTGTTACCTCATACTTATATTTGAAAATAAACAACTACTTCACAGGGCTAAATTTTATGCTCGTAAAACTATCTTGGAACATTTGAATCCCAATGATTAGTTGTCATGCCTTAATATTGATGTTTGTGTGCCTATTAAAAAATGTTCATAATACCATCATACCTACAATTTGTGAATATTTATCTAATGACTTTGACTTTGACATTATTATATTCAATAAAAATTTTGAGGGCATTTTCTTCCACAATAATTGTTATGGGCTTTTTGGCTCTCGACACTTCTGCTCCTAGGTCCTTTGTTTATTGGGACAATTCTTTCAGACATTTTGTTTGAAACAATTTCCTTGAAGAAATTAACCCTTATACTTTTCACACAAAAATTGAGTCT
Source organism: Torreya grandis (assembly GCA_037957365.1). Lineage (NCBI taxonomy): Eukaryota > Viridiplantae > Streptophyta > Pinopsida > Cupressales > Taxaceae > Torreya > Torreya grandis. The sequence continues at coordinate 2,297,544 of JARHVA010001270.1, forward strand.
TTGGTATTTTGTCTTTGTCATGATAATTATATTAGACATTTTTTCCAAAATAATTTCACTGAAGAAATTGGACTTAAGCTCTTTTGCCAAAAAAATTAGATTTTTGCACTTTTGTTGAAGGAATTTAGACTGGGAATTTTTCTAAAGGAAAGGACTTTTCTTGGACTTTTTGTGTGGTAAAAATGCCTGAAGGGAAAGTTCCCTTTGGAATTTTTTTTTACAAATAAGTGTTTCAAAACAAATAATGACTTTACATCTTCCTGACATAATGAAATTCTTTTAGACATTTTGTTTGTGGTAAAATGATCGAAGGAAATAGACCTTCAGAATTTTTTCCATGGACAAAATGTTTGACATAATTCCTTTGGATTTTTTGTATGAACATTTTGGCTAAAATATTTGAACTTAATTTTTTTTCAAAATAATTGACTTTGCATTTATTTTGAGTTTTTGTGTAGGCAAAATTCCTAAATGGCAGATACCCATTGGTATTTTTTCCATGGACAAAAAGTTTGAAACAAATAAGACTTTATCCTAAAACAATAGAATTTCTTCAAACTTTTTATAGTGAAAAAAATTTCTAATGGAAATAAGTCTTCAAATTTTTTGTCTGAGACAAAAATACCAAAGATCTATTTCTATTAGGCAAAGTGTTCATGAAAAAAACCTAAAAAAGTCTAAGGGAAAGACACAAAATCACCTCTTAAAATTCTCTTCTAGTCCATCAAAGGTTGAAAGCACTGTAAAGGTTAGTCTGTTATTTTTTTAGTAATTAATTCTATTTTACATTCTATTTTATATTCAATTTTATCTCTGTAATTAGTGTTATAATATCCTAAGCCCTTATGATATTATCTTAAGCCATCTTAAAACCATCTAAAATCCCATAAAACTATATTTTAGATCCTTGTCCTTAGATCTTTATCCACACTTATAAAAATGGCATTGATTCCCTAAATTGGCATCAATCCTATAGATCGACATCGATCTCTAATAAAATCCCATTCTATATACAACCCAAATCTTTTTTAGTTATCGATATAATTTAAATTTTAAATCCTTGTTGCTTAAAGTCATTATTTTCTTGTAGATGACTCTATATAGAGTTATTCATGATGTGATTACTATTTGAGATCTACCCATAGTTCCACATCCTCTTTTCTCAAACAAAAGTGACATTTACTTAAAAATAGGAGTTTGTGTAATTATTTTCATACCCACCTTATAATCCATTATTGATTAGCTATAATTAATCTAAATTGAAGAAGATGTAACTGAAGATTATTGTAATGTTCACTTTGTTAATATTCATGTAATGAATGTAGATTAAATATTAATCATTTAATTATATTATTTATATCATTACATGTTGTATATAGTTTCATTTACTATATTTATCCACTTGAGTGCTTAGAAAGTGGGTTGGCATCCATATTAGGAAGTGTACCACTTCCTAGGGTTGGTCTAATACTAGGAAACCCACTCATATATCTTATTAATCTATCTTTATTAGATTTGTCTATAATATGCATGTAATCCTTCCAAGACAAAAAGGTTTTCTCACATAATAGGATAAATTATGTGCAACCATTTCCAATCATAGGTAATCCTAAGACCCTATATGTTACTTTATGTTTTTAGTAGCTTATTTTATATAAAGAACAAACAAAAATACTTAAACATTTTGGCATGCCTAGTGGGACCTATTAGAGGGAATCAATATTATTGATTATTTATTTATTTTTTGCTTATTTTTTTCATTTAGTGAAATTTATTTTTCATTAAAAATCATTAAAAATTTAAAAAAATTAATATTACTTTCCTTTTTTAAATAATTTGTCTTCTTTTAGTTTGCCTATTTAGGAACACATCTAGTAAAAGTAAGTGGATTAATTTAACGTTTAGTCACACTCTTTTCACACACAAACCAAATCACAATAATCATAAAAATTGTAGTCAAAATAACTCCCACCCAAGTAGACCCACTTGGATTTCATCACTAAGGGGAAAGTTGATTCATTATTTTGGCTGTGTATAAACAACTAATTGGTGGTATATAGGCTAAGCACCTGATACCCTTATTATTGTGGGGTCATGAAGTGAAGGGGTATGATCCAATACCAATCCATGTAATTTCACCAACACATAATCAAAACTCATTGTACCTTTTGGTATATTGAGGTTCTCAACCTTAAACAAAGCCCAAAATCAACCTTATATTACCATTTCTTAGGACCTTCATTAACCTATCAACCCTTCAAATTATAAAGTTTGTTTTTAAAAAGTAAAAATATTTAAGTTACTTTTAATAGAGTGTGTGTTTTCCTTCAGTAAAAATGAGATAATAAAAAAAGAGTTATGTGTTTTACATTTATTCTTTGTCTTTATTATTATTTTAGCACTACATGGTTCTAATGCTATAATAGTCACTAAAACAAATAGAATACCCACACTCATCCTCTTCTTTAATGGAATAGTCATTGATACCCATACCTCTCCCAATTCTATTAGGGATGGTCTCCCTTAGTTTTATCCCTAGGGCGATCAATATTTTATTAGTATACTAGATAATAATCTAATCACCTTAAATTATTACCTTACCAAGCAATCTATATGGATCCCAATTTCCCCTCATGGACAAACCTCCCAATATTTATATGACATGTTATCAGAGACATTTGAAGGATATACCATGTCTATGGTGTCCTCATACACTAACCAACCACCCTTAAGTTAAAATATGGGAACAACACAACTTCTATATACCCAACCATCCTTGGTGTCTATTAGTCCATCCAAAACTATCATTCCAATGCAAAATATTACTACATCGTAGCTAATAGGAAACCAACCACCCTATCCTACATTAAAAAATTTGGTAGTGTCCATTCTTTGGACCCTCCTTCCTATCTAAACCTATGTAATTTTGAGTCCTAAACATAACAACCAACCTCTACCATCCACACAAAAAATTCCTATAAGTCAAACTTTTAAACAATAAATACCTCTAACTACCCAATACCAGAATCCCACTTAACCCCTTGTGATTACCTATCCTAGCCCATACCAAAAACAAATCTTATCTTTACTATCACCACATCCATAGGTTATCCCCTTATAAAACCTCTCCTAATGTTACTTTATCCCTATTAACATTTACAACAAAATGTTTTAGGAGGCATCCCCAAATACAAAGCTCAACCAGACCTTATGTGCATCTTCATGGATAGGATGATGAAATTAAAAGATTTTGCCTCTGGGAAAAATAACATGATTACATATGAATAGATTTTTAATGATTCTATTAACACCATAGTCCCAATCCAACCATATCTTACATAGTGGAAACTTCTCAAATTCATAAAATTTCAAAATAAGGAAAATCCCCAAAAAAGTATTAGGGAATTTAAGAATGCATGTTACCTCATTACCCATGATGATGCCCTACTTTTGAGGATGTCCCCTATGTCATTAGTAGGATTGGTACTAGATTGGTATAGTTCCATCCCTCAACACTCTCATTATTCTCCTTGGAAAGTTAATAATAATGTTTCAAGACTATTATTAACCACTACACCATTAGGAAATTTGAAGATGAGTCGATTGTAAACTTTGTGTCTAGATGGTGAGGATTTATAAACTAACATTCCCCTTACCTCAACCTGAACTGATTGAATTATTTTTGAGATCATGTGCAAAACATATCTCATCAACATTAAAAGTTCAATCATTCAAAAATTTTGAGGAATCATTTACCATGGCTCTAAAATTAGAAATATAAGCTTTATAAGAGGGAAAAATTAAGTTATGAAAAAAAAACATTAAACCATACCCTTCTAAAGGAAACAACAATCTAAAGCCAAAAGGGGTAGTTAATGTTGTTATCTTGAAGTCAGCTTCCCCATCTATGAAAAACCAACCAGGTTATTCTCATACATAACCAAAAAGAAACCTACTATGGTTCCAACCTAATCAATACACACCTTTGGGGTATTATTACACACATATTCTAAATAAAATATTAAAAACATCAGTCATTAAGCTTCCTCTTACTAGACTTATCAATGAATCTCAACCAAAACTAGGTTGGTACAAAGAAAGTGATTTTTTTACTTACCATTGTGTGCCATTTAATGAAATTAATAGATATTGATATTTCAAAATCTTAGTGAAAAACCTCATTGATCTAAGGGAGTCATAATTTGATAATCCAAATGCTCCTCAAAATCAATCTATCAACATATTTAGGCAACCATTCCCTAACCATCCATCCTCATACAATTCCATACAAAATAATAAGGGAATAACCTTAGATTAGGACACCCATGTGATAAATACCATCCATGATCAATTATTAGCTAAATAATTTGATAACTCACCTATATTATCATCCATAATAATAATAATACCAAATCTCCTTATAGGAGATATGTTCAATCTTTCTAAACCAACTAAACCTATTTATACTATCCACTCGAGTCTTTTGGGTCTCATTACATGGGATCTTTTAGAAGAAAGATCATCTACATAAGCTAAAGGTTATCCAAAAAATGTGGAGGATAAAAAGTAATTTTATTATCCCCATACATGGGATAAGTACCTAGGTATACCAACAGGTAAAGCCTTGCAACATACCCTTATAAGACTCAGGCTCCACCAAAATAAGGACCTTCATAAAAATACTCCCAATACTTCTATCTACATTAAAAAAGGAAATATGGACATGCCCCAAAGATAAAATAAACCATCTATACTAGGTCCCATCCTTCCTCAAAACTTAATATCTTAATCACAAAATCTTCTATCAAGGGATCTAAGTCAATTCAAAATATTATGCCTATACTACCAACACCAAAACCTCATTTTAACCTAGTGGAATTTCATTACCACTAAAATTTATCTAAATCACCCTTACCACCCATTAATACTACATGTACCACTAACACAAAAAAGTAAGGTATAATGGTAAGCACAACCCAAAAGATGATACCTCAAAAGATAAAAATAACCACACCAATATTATTCATGAGGATCATATACCACTATTCTTGAGTAAATTTTTAAAGCATTTATTATCATGCTACCCCTATCAAACTAGATAATCCTTGTATATAAAAATCCATGTGGTACAGGGAAAATAAAGTGTGCACCTATCATAAGATACTTGGAAATGATGTTGAGAGCTGTAACATTATTGAATTCATGATTTATAATAGATGAGGATGATATTTTAATTAAATAATATGATACCCTCTTCAATCTAAACACTAAAAACACAACTAGCTCAGATACTAATATAGTAAAACCTTTACAAGGTAAATTAAAATAAAATTAAAAATTAAAAAAACATGATTAATAATCTTGATTTCAACATAGTTTCATTACCACCTAAAAACTAGGATGCACCCCTATTTATCACCATACAAGTTAATCAAACCTGAATCAAAAGAGTTGTGATTGATAATATAATGAACCATTACACCAAAATCCCAAACTATTATTGAATCTACCCACCAAGATCTTAACACCACACCATGCTTCTAACAATCTCATCCTCAAAATGGATTGCACACCCACATATGTATGTAGGAGCCCTAGGTGAACACTACCATGCCAACATTACCACTCAAGACCTAAGAATCAAACATGGGTGGGCACTTTGATTAAAATACCATTACACCAAAAGATTGGACTATTAATGAATCCACCCATTAGGATCTTAGTAGATAATGGGGCTAGTATTAATATTATCTCCTCACATACATTTAAGTAATTGTAACTTCTAAAAATAGTTGTATCTCAATCCCAAATGGTATTTTTATATTTTAATGATATAATGGCTCTAATACTTAGATTTATCATCCTCCCCATCTAGGTAGATTCTCATGTCATTTATGAATTGTTTTATGTTATATAAGGATAACTCTAATATAATATCCTCTTAGTATGCCCTTGGATCTATGTTATGTGTTGTGTTCCATCCATTTTAAACTGATGTATTAAATACAAACATGAGGTCCAAGTCCATATCATCCCCATTGATTTTCATACATTTAAAACTTGTAACCTAACCTTTTAGCCTAATGGAATTTTACTTCCTCTAAAAAATTCAACCTCATCACCATAATCTAATGAAGCATCGACTAGTTAGACAATCTATTTGCCATGAATATCTGATAAGACATTTTTGGACTCCATAATAAGAGAATACTATTTATTAGCACTGAACACCCTTCTTACTCCTTAGGAGTGTGGTCACCTATATAAGTAGTTTAAATATTATTATAATCTTGGGGATATCATTCCCTTCAGTCCTCCTTTCCTATAGACTTAGTTAGTCTATGATAGAATCAATTGTTCATCCCCATATCTTGATATACCATCTCATACCAAACTATTTTCCTCAAACTTATCATTCCTAGACAAACTAAACTTTGATCAAATGTACCTATAATGATTGATATGCCCTTAACCTATAGTGCTTCTAGGGAAATGTGTGGCCAAATTTTGGCTTACACACCTTCATATTAGCTTGTTTTATTTCTTGATGTTCTTAATATGGTTGACCTATGGAATAACCATGGATAAGTAGAGTGCATATAGGAGGTATTGCTTAGTCTTTTATCATCATATTATTAATTCTATTCTTATTGAATTTTTGTGGAGTTTGCCCCCTCAAATTAGTTCAATCATAGTATTCAAGTATTTTTCTCTTTCACTAATTATTTTTGTGGATCTACTTATTATACTCTTAATTTTGCCATATATAATTCTATTTTTGTGAATCATCTAATTAATTTCCTTTCAATGATGTGACTAAAAAGGATTTGGCATGGGGCGTTATGAGAAAGGGATACATGATGTCACACTAAGAAATTTTAGTAATCCCCATGAAAAACATGGTCTTAGGTTTAACAAAACTCCTAAAGCCATTCTTGAAGTCACACCTATATCCAATCCTAAAGATAATACCATAGTGTCACCATATAACATTCTCCCTAAAATTTATTATGTCATTTCCATCCCCCCAGTTTTATTTTTTCAATATAATTAGCCTAAGACCTATTGCCTATCATAACAATGGGGAAGCTAAATCAATTCCGCTTACCTAACCTAGATTGGTAGAAAAATACTCTCCTATAATCCCCATTATTTAGTGTCAATATGATGAGTTTACCATGACTTACTTAGGCATAAAAAAATCACACTTACATAATTCTCTACCGACTAAAACACCTAGAATGTTGAATGAAGCCATCATAGACATTAACATAGGGTATCAAGATGATCCATGTATTGTTAAGCTTAATAAATCTTTAAACCATCAAGAAAATATACACTTCACCACATTCTTGGTAGACCATAGTGAATATTTTGCTTCGTTATATAGTTACATGCTAGTTATTGACCTTTTTATTATTGTTCACAATATTGTCACTATGCAAGAAATTAAACTAGTGAAGAAAATGTTGTGAAATATGCATCCTTGCATTACACTCATAGTTAAATAAGAACTACAACACCTCTTATCCATTAATTTTATTTAGATAATTGATTACCCTCAAGGGGTGTCTAATATTGTGTTTGTCATAAAACCCATAGGGGGTCTCCATCTTTTTACCAATTTTTAAAACCTAAACCTCACTTATCCTAAAGATGACTTTCCTCTTCCTAACATCAATCAAATAGTGGACCTAATATTAATCCAAAACATGTTATTTCTTATGGATGGATTTTATGTATATAACCAAATCTTTATCACCTGAAAAGACCAACATAAGACTTCCTTTATTATCCTCCATGAATATTTTTGCTACAAGGTTTTGCCTTTTGGCCTAAAGAATGTGGGAGCCACCTATTAAAGATATATGACTTATAATTTTCATGATATTATCCGTAAAATTTTCTAAGATTATGTGGATGAACTTCTTGGCAAGTCAAAGCTCTGAAAAGACTATCTTTCTATTCTTAATGTTAGCAGGGTTTAGTGGCAAGAATGATAAATAAGAAAATTTGCATATAAACCATTAAAAGATGGAAAATCAAAGAAAAATAAATGAGACCCAAAATATATATTTGCTATTCATTTAAAATGGTATGTTTTATAATTTCTTTTACATTTGCTTATAAAATCTTCCACATGACTCTTCATTGCTTAAGACCTTTTGACTTCTCTTTGACACCTATTTTTTCCTTTTTAATACAAATAATGGAAAATAATATTAAACTATATTGTCATTTATCTCTACTAATACTCACCTCAACTTAAAATGTGTCTCATCCTGAGACACAAAAACTCCTACTAACACTCACCCCCACTTAAAATGTGTCTCATCCCACTTGAGACAAAAAGGTCCTAAAAATTTCAAATTTTTACAACTTCAATCCATTACAAATATATTTGAAAACCTACACTACATCTATCTACTCCTACTCTCCATGACCTCACATGTCAAATTTCATTTACTTATACAACTCTAAATTCAAATTCATTTATAATATTTCAAAACTTATAAATACTCTACTTTGATTAGACCTTTTACAATACATATCCTTGTGGGTAAGAGTAAGATATCAATAAGAGCCAAATTCATTTACATCACCAAGAAAGAGTATTGCTCTTTCTTCTTTGAATCCTTATGAAAGTGGAATGAGTGGTATAAATATCCATTGAATTATATTCAATGTATGTTGCTTCATAGTCCACAAGCCTACCTTGACTTGCATTAATGATTCATAAATATGAGAAAACATGCCAACCACTTGGAACTTGAAACATATTTATCTCACAAAATGTAATAATACTTATGTACAATATATTAAAATTATTCTAATGTCAAAAAAAGAGCCCTGCATATAGTTTTTACATAAATAATGAAACTTACTTCACCAATAACTCTCACCATGTATGCTACCAATTATGTGCTGAAAGGTACATCATCTCTATGTAACATTTAAACTTCTCTCAATCCAAACATTATGATGGTCCATAGGAATTATAAGAATACTTTGATGGTACATGGAAGAAAATCATCTCTTCATCCTTCTCATCCACCTTGGTCTAAATTTCTTCATTCTTAAGAACAATTTGCTTATCCCAATAAATTTTGCTCCTCTACAAATAACTAAACATCACACTATTATTTTTTTCCTTCATTAATAGGTGTATAATCTAGTGCAACTCCTTATTTACCTCACTATTTTATCATGCATCAGATTTACCTCCATATATAGGTTGATATTAGGCTCCCATGTTCATGACACCTGTGTCATATCTTTGTTGTGGTGCCCCTCATTGAGATGGAAAATCATTAGATTCCCATCATAAAGTGTGATGAATACATGGGTTGTATAATCTCTTATTCATGGACTTATTGTTTTAATTTTTAGACCATGGTAATCTCTTTAAACAATCATAAAAGACCTATGTTCTATTTAAACTTTTCCATAATTTTGAATCCACTGTGAGACATGTAATGGATAAGTTATTGTGAAAGATGGCCATCATCACTTACATCTAAGTCATCATCAAAAATAATAGACAAAAATAAAATATATTATAATTAATATCTTTATATGTAAGGTGAGTCGAATGATAGAGCTATATGCACTAACTAATTGCATCAAAAATATCAAAATTTGGTACCAAACAACTCAATTTGAAGGAATATTTTTAGGCCTGGGCTCTAATCACATAATAAGCCACACCATTGTTAGCAATATTTTAATGAAAAGAATGGTAAATAAGAAAATTTTCATATAAACCATTAAATGATGAAAAATAAAAGATAAATAAATGAGACCCAAAATATATATTTTATATTCATTCAAAATGGTCAGCTTTACAATTTCCCATACATTTGCTTATAAAAGCTTCCACATGACTCTTCACCTTAATTTATGACTCTTAATTTATTAAGACCTTTTAACTTCTCTTTGACACATATTTTATCCTTTTTAATACAAATAATGGAAAGTAATATTAAATTATATTGTCCTTTATCTCTACTAACACTTAAAATAATCGTTGACCACCCAATCCAATTTCATGTCCATCTCAACTCCAAAAAGTGTGTTTTTAGAGTGTGGATTAGTAAGCTACTAGGTTTAATCATCTCCATCCATGGTATCAAAATTGATTCCATTAAGATTAGGGTTATCATAGATATTCCACCCCTATCCAAACTTTTTTAACTATGTATCTAACAAGGAAAAGTGGAGTCCATTCAACATTTTATCTCCCAACTATCTGATTGATGTCAACCATTCCATCACCTTTTGAGGAAGGATACTCAGTTCATCTAGGAATCTAATTTTCAAGAGGAATTTGAAGCTCTCAATAATTATCTCCTCGCCCCACCATTTATTATTCCTCCTAAAGAAGGGTAACCTTTATTCTTGTATATTTTAGCCACAAATCATGCTTTGGGGGCTATGCTTGCCCATCGTGATGAGAAACATAGAAAATTGGTAGTGTATTACATAAGTCCTCTTCTCATTGAGACATGTTATACACATACAAAAAATAATGCCTTGCTTTATTTTTTTTGGATTCTAAGCTTTGCCACTATCTACTTAATCATGAGACCTATGATATTATGAACATTGATCCCCTTAAATTCATGCATTTGAAGCCTTAATAGAATCAATGTATGGCTAGGTGGCTCATGCTCTTAATTGAATTTGTTGTGGATTTTCTCCATTAGAAGTAATTTAAAGGCTATATCATAATAATCAATTAACTTGGGCACCTCTTACCTATGTTCAACCATTAGTTTTGAATTCCCTATTGAATCTATCAGTTCTACATCCTAGGTGGATCCTAATCATCAAATGACTTTATTATTTAATAGATCTAAATGTGAATATGGAGTGGGTACTATAATTATTCTAATACCTCCTAAAGGTGATCCTACCTTTATCTTTCAAGCTTGATTTTGACTATACCAATAATATGGCAGAATAATAAGTCTTAATAATAGGTCTCCAAATTACTTTAACCTTAGGCATCTATTTGATTCATATTTATGGAGATTCTTAGTTGGTTGTCAATCAAATCAATGACAAGTATCAGTGTAAGAATGACTTCCCTAAAAAATAAAAAATGTTAGTTTATTAGTTATTAGCCATCTTTGATTGTTATGCCATCTAAGCCACTCTTCTATCAATCGATAAATTTATAGATACCATGGCCTCCCTAGCCTCTTTTATCACATCCTTCCATTAGCAGTCCAAGATTTCTATGCTAATCCACAAAATCAACCAAACCTCTTATACCATAACTAATTTACCTTATGTCCATATTATGGAATAAAATCACCTAAATCTATGGTATATATAAATATTTAGTTACTTGTCTAAAGATATTATCCCTCATAATCTATATAAAAATTCTAAGTGTGTTTTTCAAAAATAGACCAACCATTATGTTATACTAGGGGATGTTATCTATAAGCAAAGATTTGATGGTCTAATCCTTCGATGTATTCAAAACTTTGAGGCTAAACTCATAATCCAAGATACATCTGATAGGTTGTGTGGGAGACACTTTATTGGTATAGTCATCTCCAAGAAAAATCTTTGAATATGATATTATTAGCTTACTCTAAATCGAGAATGTTATGAAAATGTTAAGAAATGTGTGAAATGTTAATGACATGCTAATCTATCACACATCCCTAGTCATGTATTACAAGTGGCCTAGGATTTTTGGCCTTTTCTTAGTGGGGGTTAGACCTTATAGGACAATTTATCCTAAATCTTCACAGTGACACATTTTTATCATTATCACCAATGAATACTTCACTAAGTGGGTGGAGGATATTCACATTGTTTCAACCAAATAAGTCAAGGTTGTTAATTTTATTAATCATGATATTATCTATTACTTTGATTTCCCTCATAATATAATTATAGATAATGGAAAATATTTCAAAAATAAGCAAGTTTAGAGATTCTATGACACTTTTAACATTAAGTTTAGCTTTTCTTTGCCTTATTATTTGCAATATAACAAGCAAGCCAAAGAATCTAATAAAACCTTAATTAAAATTCTAACTAAGTTAGTCACCAAGGCTAGAAATAAATATCATCTTTATATTCCCTTTTCCTTATGGGCTTATCATAATAGATTTTAAACCTCTATACGTGTTACCCCATTCTCTTTCGTCTATGGCATAGAAGTTATAATCCCTCTAGAAGTACAGATTCCTTCTCTTTGAATTTATCTTAGAGACATCATTTCTAAAGAGAACTACCATCAAGATCATTTAACATAGATTAAAATTTTATATGAACATCAATCCATGGACCTTGACCATCTCCATATATATCAGGAAATAATAAAACACGCATATAGTCAACATTTAAAAGAATGAGAATTTAATATTGGTGACCTTGTCCTTAAATAAAATTGGCATGTCAAATATGAAAAAAAGTAAATGAGGAAAATTTACTTCAAATTGGATTTGACCCTATATTATCACTCATAAATATGGATCTGGAGCATATAATTTGGCCACTATTGTACGAAAACTAGAATGTGAGCCTCTTAATATTTTACATCTATGTCCTTTATATTGTTAATAAAATTAAAACAAACTATAAGCAACATGAGTTATCCTCCTTTAGTTTTATAATGACCTAAAACCACACCACATATTATTTAAAAAATACCCAATAATGATAAAAAAATCATGTGGATATCCAACAACATGACTATCCTTACCTTAAATATGAACACCCCAACTCTATTCATAACATGTTCTAGATGGATAAGCTCTGCTTATCATAGGAAGGATCCCCAAATTATTATTTCCTAAAATCTCTCACCTAAACTTTTTTATTTTAGGGATAAAAATATCATCTCCTATAAACAAACTTGAAGTTAGCCTCGATTACCTTAATCCAAATCAATAATCTAGGATAAAAATGTATATCAAAATAAAAGGGAAACATTATTGACTAGTCCCTTAAAGGATAACTATTCATAAAAAGGAATAAAAATCACATATTGGTCCCTTGAAGGACCATTTTCTGAGCATATATCTTAAATTATAGAACACTCCCTTGAATGATGGATATCTAAAATAACAAGTACAATGGAAAACTTCCTACATCAATCAGTTTTATAAATCTTGCATGTAAAAGTAAAAATATGTGATGAAAAATCTAAAATATCTCAAGAAAGCTTCCCACATTGATCAAATTTATCAAAATCATAGACTTCTCACATTTATTATTCCACATGAAAGGTTCTAAGGCTAGCCTCATAGCTTTGAAAACATGATATGAGACTTATATTCCTAAAAACACAGGTTTTGCTCTACATCATGTAAAAATAAAATCCATATTAATTCCCATTTAATATATCTATGAAATTAATTATCATAGGGTTGTTAAAATTCATTATTAATAGTAAAAAAAAGATGCACCTAAAAATTCAAAAATTTGTTTATCTTTGGTTAAGGACCAAGCCAATAAGGATTCATAAATACCTCCTTTATTATTTATCATTTTAATCAAAACACATCTCATAATGTCATATTATAAAATCATTAATCACTATAATTTATCCCATTATAACCATCTATAATAACATAAATCAACAAAATTAAAAGAACATCATAATAATTTAATTAATCCATAACCATGACAAAAATTAAATACATCCCATAATCTAAATCTATAAATCACATCACATCACCATAATCTAAAAATATACATCACTAACTCATAAATAAAAAATATGTATATATGTATAACCATCAATGTCTCAAATTAAAAGTATATAAAATGTCTCTTTGTCTAGTAATAATATACGAGTGGCTCTATAGCTAGTATAATGTGCAAACTATGTCTAATCCATAAAGTGGATGCAACTCAAATTTATGTTGGCTCCTCCTCCAATGGCTCCTCCATCTCCACCCTCATCTCCATCCCTAAAACATCTCCCCCATAACATGATTCAAAATATATGTGTGACACCTTGTGACCATCAAGATGCTCCCACTTATGTCATTATGCAAGTTACATATCAAAGTATCTCTAGTAGATTCTCTAATACAATCCTCTCATAATATCAAAGCTTTATGACTATGTCTTGGTAATTTTATATAATTTATATCCCTCCCCTCATTTTGCTAGGCTCTACTCCTCCTATGCCTCCCTACCTAACCACCACCATATCACCTCCCATTAGATTATCCCTCTCTGCCCTATACCTTTCCTTATATCACAGTATCTAATTGTGACCCCCTATAATATCTCCAAATAGACCTTGAAACCATTGTGATTCCTTTGTACCTCTACCAAATTTTATTTTAGTGTGGTCACTTGACCCTATAATGAATCCCACTCTACCTTCAACACATCACACTCTATAATAATCTCCTATATATCTATATTTAGCTCCTCCTCCACTCGAATTTTCTCCCCAACCACCTCCATCTCCACATCCCTTTAATCTTATCAAGGTTGTATTATCCTCTCCTACTTTGATCCCAACTAATCTTACCAACACAATGAATATGTCAAAGTAACTCCTATATAATCCTCATCTTGGGTCACTTTCTCATGCTTTGGCCCTACCTGTGGCTCAATATAGTGAGCCTATAACATTCTAGTCTATGTTTCATCTATCCTATATAGTTGAGGTGCATCCAAAACACCCTAAATCAATTTTAACTATATTTACACCCTCTCAAACTGAAATTACTCTAGGTGATCCACTTTCCTCCCCCATAACCACCTATCTATCTATCTCCTAGATTATTCTTTCTCCACCCTAGGCCTTGCTAGAAACCCCACATATGTCCTTGAAATAACATCCCCCTATTATAAACCCTCTAAAATTTAATGATAGTATTCTAGGTCATGTACAAATCCATTTATATATGGTATGAAAAAGTCTTCTTTCCACTAAAATAATCCCATATTTTATGTTAGCTAGTGTTACCAAGCCTATAGAGTGCCAAGTAGGTGTACTACCCTAATATTCTTTTAGGCACAAAAATATAAAATAAAGGTCACATCTAGCTTGAACCTCCACTATGTCCTCCATCCTCATATTTCTTTGTATACCTATGCAATAAGGATGGGAGCCCATATAAATAATGTGTGATGCTCCCACATATATGCTACTAAACCTATCAAGATCTAGGGAAATTAGCCTCCCCCTAAATTTGGTAAATCATAGAAATAGATGGATAACATCATCATAATCATCAATAGTCTCCACTCCATATCCTCCTCATACATTACCTTAAAAATGAACCCCTAACAATGAAGGTGATATCTAGTGCATCCTCTTTATATAATCATGCCAACATTATTGTGCATCCCCTATCATTAATTGGCACTTTCGATACACCCTATACTAGAAACTATAGTATATGATATATGTCCTCTACTATCATGGGAATATCCTTAGTAGGTATCTAGAAGGTCCTTATGGCTAAATTCCATCACCCTAATAACACTACCAAAATCCCCACATTTATGTGCACCTAGTGAAAGTGGCACAAACCTCTAAATTTGATAGCCTTTATATGTTCCTAGTCATCATCATGTATCTAATTACATAACTGATCCAAGAGTGGTAGAATTCACTCCCACATCATAATTCATGTCCATGCATATAATTATAAGTCAAACTTAGTACTTTTATTTCTTTTAATCCTAAGCTCTAACATTTTTTCTATCCTATCTTAAATATCCATTAATCTTGAATGATAGATATGGATCCTTAAGGATCAACATATATTGAGTGTCTATCGATGACGATCAATGTCAATCCCTATGCATCCATCTACCGTATGAAAGAATTACTAACAAAAATCTAAAAAAATCAAAAAAATGTAATACATCCTAAATAATATAAAATTATACAACAATTCAAAAATAAAATCTAAAAACATTCCAAAATATAACTGATTCAAAATAATTTTAAAAAAGACTAAAAACTAAAAAATTCACAAAAATCTAAACATGTAAAAATTCAAAAAACTTAGAAAAAACTAATGCTTAACTCATCATGTAATCATTTCTACCTCCTCTATGTACTGCCACTATCCTCTATCATTCATACTTAGCCCTAATGTGTAAATAGGTGTCAAAGTTTTTATCTCTTTCTCATATGTTCTCAATCATAAATGAGTGCCTAACACATTAGGCATAGAATTTATAACCCTTATAGATTGATGTCAATTTAATTGTAATAAGCATCAATTCTATGAAATCAACATTGATCCTATAGATCAATGTTAATTATATCCATTTGGCTCATTCTTTGCACTAATTTTAAAATTTTCACATCCCTCTAATCTTGACCCATGGATACCTAGATTATATTTTGTTATAGCTATCCCATTACTTGTTACCTATCATTACTAGATAGTGGACATAAACCCCCTATTGGTCCCATAGGCTTTGATAGGTCTACACTCATTTTAGAGTCTATCCTTTATGGATCATGAATGTGTACCTCATCTTGAGAATAATCATCTCTAGGGAGAACACACATACCAATCACACTAGATGCTTTGGTTAGCCCATCTTAGTTTTTATTCTTCTAATTGCCTTTGAATGAGACCACTTATTCATAGTTGTGGCAATCCATTACTTGTTTACCTTGGGGAATATTTGTTTGGATATTTTATATCTTTTTAGTTCAACATTATACTTCATTTTTATCCTCATGTCTTTGATGATCATTTTTTATTTACCTTATCCATTACGACCTCATTTTCAAACCTGTAACCACTTCATCATCCATCATTAGCTCCTAGTTTGAGGGGGGATACCTCCTCATATAAACCAAGGGCATTAAATCTTTCTTAGTTTTTTATATCATGGTAGGTTTTTAAAAATCACTCAACGAAAAGGGGAAAATGTAGGCACTAGGATTTTGCACAATAATACTTGTGTTAGTCTAGGTCTTAGGTCCCCTTTCATATTTATCCCTATTTCACCCCATATAAATATTTGGCTACCATTTTAATATTTACCTTACATAATTATTTTCATTAATCAATTTCACATAAGTAAATTAATTTAAATAATTACTTACTATAAAATTTAAATAAATCCACCCAAATCATAATAAAAGCTAATTTTCTTTAACCACCAAAAAACCCCTCATTATATAAAATTCATGTAAACAACTTATAGATTAGTTTATATTCATGGTTGAATTATTTCAAAAACTTTGGTAAGTTTATCCCTAAGTCATTTTGGATCCTTGTGATCGATGCCAATTTAACCATAGACCCCCTGGGCTAAGGGACTAATTTTTTGCACTCATAATTGCACTATAATGTTGACAAATTTTCTCGAGAATATTCAGTTAGTAAATTGCTCATCTTTTGAAATAATTAAACTTGCATCAATTCATCAACACTCATCCATAGATCAGGAATCATCCCATCAAATTTGTAGTCCACCATAGGTTGGAAGTTCTATAAATGTTAGTCTATCATTTTTTTAGTAATTTATTTTGTTTTATATTTAATTTTATATTTGTAATCAGTGTTAGAATATCTTGATACCTTATGAGATTTTCTTAAGCCATATTAAAACCATCTAAAATCCCATAAAACCATATTTTATATCCTTGTCCTTAGAGCTTTATCTGCACTGATAGAATTGACATTGATTCCCCAAATTGACATCAATCTCTGCTAAAATCCCATTCTATCTACAACCTAAATTTTTTTAGTTAGCATTATAATTTAAATTTTCAATCCCTATTTCTTAAAGCCATAATTTTTTTCAAATGACTCTACCTAGATTTATGACATGATTACTATTTGATAATTGCCCATATTTTTACATCCTATTTTATCAGACCCAAGTGACATTTACTTCAAACTAGGAATTTGTGCAATTGTTTTTGTACCCACCTTATAATCCATTATTGATCAACTAGAAGTAATCCAAGTTAAAGAAGATGTATTTAAATATTATTGGATTGTTCACTTTGCTAATATTCATGAAATAAATGTAGATTAAATATTAATCAATGCATTATATTATTTATATAATTACATGTTTTATTACAATTTCATTTACTATATTTATTTGATTTATGATTATAAAGTGGGTTGACATACATATTAAGAAGTGTACCAATTCTTAGGACTAGTCTAGTACCATGCAACCCACTCATTTATCTTATTAATCTATATTTTTTTGAGTTGTCTATTGTATACAAATAATCCTTCCAAGACAAAAAGGAGTTATCACATTACTAGATAAAATGGTGCATAACCATTTCCAATCACAGGTAATCCTAAAACCTTGTATCTTATGATATGTTTTTAGTAGTTTATTTTATATAAAGAATGAACAAAAATACTTAAATAGGAATGTAAGTTCATGTGTTATCTTTCATCAACCATAAAAATGAGTAGGTTATTAATAATAAACAATGGTGAATCCCTTAGACATTTTGATGGTTTAAAGTGTGTTTCTAGAAAACATGCTACTTTTGTGAGTTACTAAAAGATATGATTCTATCATACAATGACATAAGGTTGGATTGAATTTGGTGATGTTTAGTGAATTTTTTTTCTCATAACATCTCACTACACAAGCATAGTGAAAATGTATGTTAAGCATGTATTTTTATCTTAGCTTTAGCTAGAAGTGGAATTGATCATAAGTCATTTGAGTACTTGTTAATAGTTTTCATAAAGATCATAATATATACTAAGGATATGGGAGGGACTTAGTGAGTTTTTGAGCTAAATTAATGTGATTATGTGGGTTATGTGGTTATATTGAGAAAAAAAGATATCTATAGAAGGAATTTGAATAAAGAATGGGGAATTAGTCTAGAGTGCAGTTCTAAGGAGTATTGTAGTTTGATCTATGTGTATATTTAAATAATAATATTTTAATTGAGTCATGGAAGCCATAATATGGTGTTGGATTTATGTTTTTAATCCTATAGGATATGCTATTATTTATGTGTTTTAATATTGAAATGTTTATCATTGGTGATCAGTCTGATGTTGTGTGATCTATCTTTGAAGAAATAAAATCAAGTTTTTATCATATTTATGCTACATAATTTTGGGTTATACTATATAATGCATAACTTAATTGAGACCCATAAATCTATTTTCATCATTTGGTATCAAGGTAATTAAAAAAAATCTAAGGTTGATAAATTGAGGTTTGTGTTCTCTATTCTTTGTTAAGGTGGGTAGATAATTGAAAGTTGATAAAAGTGGGTAACCTACATATATTTTCAATAGGTGTAAAATTGGATTTTAGGCATACACAAGGATATTATGAAAAATATGTAAGAGGAGTGTGCAAATATTTTAGTTGGTCTAAATATTACATTTCAAGCTCATGTGGAAGACAACATAAAATCATATATAAAATGCATGTGGATCACCCCGCATGTTTTAAAGATGAAGAGGATGAAGTTTACCTAGAATAATTGAACTTTGGAATATATTTAGGAAGCTCTTATAAATGAGAGAGCAAAAACATGTATTTTTAAATAGATAGAGGTGGAATATTAATATGTGTGACAAAGGGCACATGATGTGAATGTAGAGCAAGAATATATTCCATTTATAGAAAATGGGGTAGTATTCGAGCATATATATGAGGTGGATATTATGGTAGTTTATGGAGACCCCATATTTGAATAGTAAGAAGATGAATATCCTATCTTAATTTTATAAGTGATGAAAGTGATTGAGTGGATTTTTGAGAGCTTAGATGTAGATAGTGGTTGAAGAGAAGAATTGGATGTACATAGTGAAGAGGTGGATAAATTTTATGAATTCATCATTCAAATTAAACGAATACAATCAAATGTTGTTTTAGTAGAAGTGGTATATTTATTTGAGGTTATGATGAAGAAATAAAAGAGAATGACATGAGAAGCATTCTAGAATTGGTAGTGGAGAAGATGGGTAATGTTTTTTATGCCCATAGTTATGGTGAAAACTTTGCCTTATCAGCTAAATAGGAAAGGGTTGAAGAGGAAGTGGAAGAAGTAGGATATTGGATCTTAGGAAATAAATGTGTATGATTTCAAAAGTGTTTGAATGTGCTGTTGATAGGTGCATAATAATTAATAAAAAACTGATGCAAAAAAGTGTTAGGATAGAGAATAAATTAAAGTGGCATAATTCATAGATTCCAATGATGGATTGGAGGAAGATAAAGAGATGTTGAAGATGGGAATATTTTTCCTTCATAATGTAAAAAGTGTGGATGGATAAGCTAGAGTGTAAAAATATTTAGAATGACACTGCATAAAGGAAAGAAAGTCATGATGTCAAGGAAAAGAGTATTACCACATAAAGGAAGGTGAACAAAAGTAAAAACCACAAATGTGGGAATGTTTTAGTGGGAAATGTTATAATTAATTCTAATGATGGAAGAGTATTATGTAACACAAATATATGAGGCCAACCAAAGTGGAGTGGGAGTTGATGAAACATTAAAATGAAGGGTTTAAGGGATGAGGTTGGTTTTTAACCTAGTTCATCATACAAGTGAACTATAAGGTGAGAATCATGTTGCATGGTGAAAAGGCATGCCAAGACCTTTGGGTGGGGTAAAAAGAGTAGTTTCCTACTTAGCCTAAGTGTGTGAGCACCATGCTCACATATTTTCTTATGTGAGGTGTATGATGTAAGATAATTCAAGTTCACATGTAATATTTCATCAACCAAAAACATGAATAGGTTGGTAACAATAAGCATCAATGAATCACTTAAATGTTTTGATAGTTTATGGTGTGTTTATAAATATTAGGATATTTTTTTGAGTTACCATAAGATATTATTCTATCTTGTGATGAAACAAATTTAGATCTACTTCAGTTATGTTTGGTGAAGTATTTTTCTCACCACATTTCACTGCATAGGCATAATGATTATCTACATTAATTTTGTATCTTTATCTTGAATTCAACTAGTATTATATTTTATCATGAATCATTTGATCACTTGGCAAAAAAAACATCAAGATCATAAGATCTATTATGGATATGGTAATATTATAAATAAAAAACTTAGTAATACATCATATGGTGATGTGTCAAGGGTTATTATAGCTATACAATTCATTTAATGATGGTAGTGCATCTTGGTATATTAGGTGAATTTAATATTTGAGGCCTTAGTGGTTTATTGAGATAAATTAATGTAAATAGTTTGATTTTATTGATATTTTAAAAAATCCCTAAATTTTTAAAATCCATATGATCCTATATTGGGTAAGTCTTCTAGAGTGTGGTTGCAAGGAGTAATACAATCATATTTATGTGCATATTTGAGGATGATTATTGTAATTGAGTCATGAAAACCACATTGCAGTGTTAGATTGAGGCATATAATCATGTGGGTTGTGTTCTTATTTATGTCCTTGAATATTGAGCGGCTATATCATTGGAGATCGATATGATTTTATGTAATCTCTCTTTGAATTAATATATTATGTTTATCCTTTTGTATTTTCATTATGTAATTTTGGGTTTTGTGGTTGAAGAGATATCTTAAATAATACCCCTAAATTTTTATGTATTAATGGGCCACATTATTTGGTGATATTTCAAAAAAAAATTGGGCACCAAATTTTTTCCCCAGCTAATAGGGGTAGAGACACTAGGAATCTCCATTATATTCAATCTCATATTTGGTGTGATGTCTTCAAGGTTAGTTTGGTACAAGGGGACAAATAGAGTTCTTTATCATGGTCTAGATCTATTATTTTTTCATCACTTACCATAGGTAAATTGGGATATGAGATGTCATGGCCATCAAGGATGTTAGTGACTAGGAAAACTAGTATATCAAAATAAGTGCCCTCTTTGACCATGAAATACATGATTACATAACATTATTAATCTATTCTATACCTTAAGGGATAAAGGGAATTAAACTATCTACCTATCATAGTACTCAATAGGTACTAAACAAATGAGATTATTCAAAGGTAGCCCCATGGGTAGAGTTCCCCAATATGTTATATGAATCATACATAAAATCCTTGACACATAAAGTAGTGATTTATAGAGGATATAGGGATATAAAATATAGGGAATTAGGTAATATTAGGTGGATGTATCTAATACTAAAATTACCCATTCTTTTCCTAGGGGTATCATAAGAAATGATACAATATAGCATATGTAAATATAGAGAAATTGGTGGATAGTGTACATGAAAGAGGTGACCAAGTAGTGGCCATAGTAGATGGAGGAAAATTTAAATTATAGGAGTCTCTTGAGGATAAGGAGGATAAGGAGGAGACTAAGGGGGATGAGGACCTAAACTAGCATGATGGATACCCCTTGAGATATTTATAAACTCATTTCATTCCCTTTTTTGTCACTTATCTTAGAAAATATCTTTTATGACTTTAGACTAACTAAATAATTGGTGTGTGCTTTATGTGACATAAATAATTGTTAGAGATTTGAATAAATTAATGTGAGACACATGTCTAGACATGTTCCTAATTCCCACTAGGTAGATACAAGTATCACTCTTTAAAAATGTAGGGATTATATCATGCATAAGAATAGATTCAAATATCTTTACCCTCTCATGGCACACATCCTAAGAGATAATAGCTTAGGTAAATTTGATCTCAATGCTAAAGGAAAAAATACAAACCTTTGAGAAGGAGGAAAATGTCCTGAAGAGGATCCTAGATGGTGTATCATGAGCACATTCAAGTATAAACACACTTGAATCCACACCTAAAACTCATCTTCATGGGTCTTATGTTGGCACTAGTAGGCCAAAACAAAGAAGAAAGAAAATAATCCCACAAAACTCAATATTAGAGAGTTCCCATAGATAAATGCATCTACAAAGAAGATTCCATAGGTGGATACATGTATAAGTTTTACTACACATTTTTATACTATATTTGGTGGGAAGAATCATTGCTAAACTTTCCCCCAAGTGTGATGACCATGTAATGGTAGAAAACATACACATGATATTGTGTGTGTGTGTGTGTGTGTGTGTGTGTGTGTGTGTGTGTGTGTGTGTGTGTGTGTGTGTGTGTGTGTGTGTGTGTGTGTGTGTGTGTGTGTGTGTGTGTGTGTGTGTGTGTGTGTGTGTGTGTGTACACCTTTTAACCCATGGAAAAAAATGTGATATTTTTATT
This sequence comes from Torreya grandis, assembly GCA_037957365.1. Classification (NCBI taxonomy): domain Eukaryota; kingdom Viridiplantae; phylum Streptophyta; class Pinopsida; order Cupressales; family Taxaceae; genus Torreya; species Torreya grandis. The sequence goes on from JARHVA010001270.1 coordinate 2,320,695, forward strand.
AGATTTTTATAATTTTTTTAATGTTTATGTACAATAAAAAATTACAATATTCTATGTATGATATGTAACACATGTTGTGAAAAGGTTTATAAAATATGGAAATAGATGGTAATTATAATTCAAATGCTTAAACATGGATGTTTTACACTTTTATTCAATTGTTAATATGTATACACCTATTTCACAAGTCATAAAGTTTCTTTTTAGTTTTAATCATAGATTAGGATAAGTAGGAATGAGTGAGTGGTGGGAAAAATGAGTGGATTAAAAGGTTCTTCATTCCTAGGTTTTATCCCATGCAACTAGTAAGATGTAGGGATCATCATTGAGTACTAGAATGTGAAAATTAATAAGAGATAAAAAGGGGAGATTTATGTTTCAAAAATAAAAATGGGGAAGAGATCAATTTTAGTCCAAGATGAATTTAGGGTAAAGTTAGGGTTTTTTAAAACAAGGTCTCAAAAGTATAAGAGTTTTGTAAGCTTCATCAATACTTATTTTGATGAAGTAAAAAATTTTAAAACCATGGTTTAAAGAGATTTTTAATTTATATTTTTTAAATAGTTATTTTTAAATGAGGTGCTCAATAATTTTTTACCATTCATGTTTTTTTCTTTTGGATTTTTATTTTTTTTGGACTACCAAACTCTAACCTCATGAAACTAGTATAATTTAATGTATCAACACCATGAATTAGATATGGTGAGTAATGTAGTTTAGCTCCTAGGTTCTAGTTCCATGAAACTATTAAGATGTCAGGGCTCAATTCATGGACCATAATAAGTGAGTGAAGATTAGGTGGATCAAAATTTTATCATCTTTCCCCCATGTTTTGGATCCATAGAATTGATAATATTTGAGAGCTCATCACCAAGAGACAATACTAACAAGAAATATTTTTTTAACTAATCAGTTTTCAAATATAGTCTCTTTAAAAAACTTTGACAACTAATAATTGATAAAGGAAATTTTTATCATAATATTTTATACTAGCTTTTGGGATACAATCAATTTTGAGAAAAGTGGATTTTTTGACATGGGAATCAACATAACATCACTCATTTGGACCATAATAAATATCCATCTCGAGATTAATGTTTAAAAGAAAACTCAAATTGAAAAAGTATGGATGTAAGGGAAATAAGTATCTATTTTTAATTAATTTTATTTTTTCAAAGTGAAACAAGTGTTGAATAATCATCCAAACATAGCAAATAGTAAAAATGAAATGAACATGAAATGCTAATAAATGAAACATAATGTTAAATTCAAGTATATATGAAAAATTTGGATCATGGCCATGATATATTATATATAGTTTAATATTTAAATAGTTTAAAAATTCATCAAACTCATTTCCCTCCAATGTACATAATCCATAAGACCCACTAAAAACATCTTCAATTAATTTATATGGGCCTAGCCATTCGGGTCTAAACTTCCATCCTTTTTTAGATTTATTCTCAACAGGGATTTCTAACCTCAATACAGTATATCCCACTTTAATGTGGTAAGGATAAACTTTCTTATTATATTAATTTGACATCTAAGCTATATAATCCTCAAGAACTTTAATTTCTAAAATCTTGTTTTCATCTAATAGGTCTAACTCAATTTACTAGGTAAATATATACTCCTCATGGTATAGGAGACCCTGGAGGGACACTTGGAAGCTTGGAATCTCAACTACCAAAGGAGTAAGGGCCTAAGAACCAAAAAAAAAGAGAATGGTATTTTACCCATGGGTATACTAATGTTAGTCCTATGGACCCACAAATTAGGGTATGATTGAAGGTGTGAGTCCTTATTATCTTTGATATTCTTGACCAAAATGGACATAACATTTTTGTTATTTTATATATCCTTTTCATTGGCATGAATTTAATAGATATAAATTTTTGATGAGCTCAACATACCCCCATTTTTTGAAATTTGGGACCCTTGAGATAATTTTAAGCCTTAACCCTAAAATCATGGCATGTTTTGAACATTATTAGAATTTGAAGATCATATACTTTGATAAATTTAGCTTACTAGTTTATAGTTTTGCTTTGAGCTTCCCTTATGTTGTTAATAATTGGTCTTTATGTCTTATAGTTGCAGGTTTTATGGAGCCCTTGTTGATGGATCATACTTAAAATTTGTAAATTAAATCTATTTGGGATTCATGTTCTGAAATCTCTCTTCCAAAAACCCTAGCATAAACCATTAGTTAAAATTTGTATTTGGTGAGAATATTTTTAATTTATTTTATAATAAAGCCTAATTTTCATGTTAAGGCTTGGTCATATTTTTTAACATAACCAAACCTTAGCCTAAAAAATATTACTTTGTTCCTTTTCTTTCCCCTCTTTGTTTCCTATATTTTTAACATGGTCCAATGCTATGCTAGTAGGGTCTTTTTATTTTAGCATGATCCTATTTGCTAAAATTTTATCCTAAAGCCTTAACGTTAAGGCCCTATTTATATTTATTAACATGAATGAGACCTTAGTCTTAATGCTTTAGCCTAAGACTTATTTCTAACCAAGTCTAATATTCATGTTGGTAGGATCCTTTTATGTCTAGCATGGTCCCCTTTATTATTATCTACTTAGCCTAAAGCCTTAATGCTAAGGTCCCATTCATGTTTATTAACATGAATGAAACCTTAGTATTAAAATTTTAGCTTAATTCTTATTTCATTTTCGGTCCTAACATAAAAACCTTACTTCTTTGTAGATCCGATGGTCCTCATTTCATCATGGATTTTAATTAGATAGATCGAAGCCAACATTGAAAATTCAAAAAGTGTAGGAAGCTCTACGGAGTCACCACGTGGCATTTCTACATTCAAAGTTTGATAGCAAAGGGTCTTGCATATTAAATGGAACTAATGGTGTGTAACTACTTGAATCATGATCAAATAACTCTTGCTTCATCATGGATTTTAATTAGATATATTGAATTGAATTTGAAATCCTAGGAAGCCCCACAAATTCACTAACTGACACTCTTGCATTAGAACACAAGAATTTTTCAAGCTTAAAATTTGATGGTCATGACCATCATTTGAAATCTAAGAGGGTATATTTGATGTTTTTTTTATTGTCAACTTTAAGCCCACCAAAACTAGGAGCTTCATGAGCTTAAATTTGATGTTCATGTGACTGTCATTTGATGTCTATGAGATTGTATTTGACATCCATGAGACCATCAAATTTAAGCTCATCTAACATTTTTTACTTAGATAAAAGGGGCATATTTTATGTCATTAGAAGGGGTCATTTGATATTATGCTTTAAAAAATTAGCATAAAATGTTTTAACCTAAGTCCAATTAGAGAGATGATCAACATATATCTAGAAAGACAATTCATAGCCATTAAGAAGAAGACCGGTACCTAATTCTTCATGATGTATTATTTGTTGGATGCCTTACTAGCCTCTACCCATATCCCTCATATCAAAAATTGGTCACCTAAGGTATATTCATAGTCTCCCACCACTATTCAAAGATACACATATTCAAATGTAGGCATAACATCCAATTCATCTATGACTATATGTGTTTAGCCTTGGTAGAAGCCATCACAGGTATCCCTATGCCTAGGATAAGCCCTTTAATCAAGAAATATGTGGATCTAATGGGAGAAATTTGGTTGTATCTAGATTTTACAGTGATCAAAATTGAAGGGATTTTGATCCAACCTTATAGATTGACTATCTATATTCTCATCAAGTTGGTAGAGCAATAAATTACATACCAACTCCTTAATGGTGTGGATAGAGTGTGTAAAGACAAGAGAAAAGGCATCCTCCATCCCTTTCATTTGAATGTTGGTAAGAATATGTTATAAAATTTGGATCAAGTGAATACTATGGCTAGGCATAGGGATTATTTCAAATTACAACTTAATGGCATGAAGATGTGGGACCGCAATGTCACTGTCTCCACACACTTGAAATCTAAGTAGTTGCTTAAGCTAGTGTATGTGCATCAAATAAATTTCCATGACACCATATATATCAAATCAAATAACTTGGAAGAAATATGGGCTAGGCTCAAGGGATATAATATTAAAATTGAGCATAGATTGACCAATGATCAAAAGCCACTAGGTGACATATGACAAATGGGACCTTTACAATACCATTTGTTGCCTGGACCTTCAAGGCTCCCTCAAGAGAAACCATAAGTGGAAGGGAACTAGGTCCAAGAATAAATTACGTAAGGTCCTGATAATGATAATATGGAAGAGAGACTTGGTGAGGGTCCATCATCTTTAGTCCCTCCCCAAAGACAAACATCTTCAGTGGAATACTTGGACATGATTGCCTTAGATCCAAATGAAATAATGGAAGATGATCTTAGGGTCTTTATTGAGGAAAATGTCTATAATGAAGAGGAGTAACACATTCAAGGAGAATTACAAGCCCAAATATAGGAGGTTGAAAAAGAAAAAGGGAAATGAATTACCCTAGACCTAGTCCTAGTGGTACCATTGAAGAAGAGAAAGGTAGAATTGGAAATGGTCCCAATTAGATCAAAGAAGCCAAAGTTGAATCTAACTCACCCTATGAGTGAGGTTAATTTATTTATTGATGAATACCCCATCCATGGACCAACCATCCCTAAATGGTTCATCTATGGAAAGATGCAGAATATCCCAACCTAACACCACTCATGGTCCCTAACTAGGACTGATAACATTGATGTGCATGATAATATCAAGCCATGGATAAGGGATTTAATGAAGGTGTAAAAAATAATAATAATGACCACTAAAGGGCTAGATAGCAAGCATATGGATGCTCCAAGACCATCAAGTAGTACTCATATGGAGGCCCTAAACCTTCAAAGTATACAAAACCAACTACTATTATGCAATTAAATCCAAAGATAGTTGGATTAGAGAGAGTGACAATAAGAAAATCCATGGTGGGCACTGAAGAATTCACATTCCAAAAGATTGAGTCATTTATAGGCCTAACTCATATTTGGGGACAACATCCTGGTGAACTATCCATCAATGATGAGGACATTGAAAGCCTAGCTAAGGCTCATTCAGCTTAGGTCAGAGTAGGCATTAGAGTCTTGAATCAAAAAATAACCAACCTAGAGAAGTAAAATGAGGATTTGAAGACACAATCTATCTTATCAATGCTTGAGGCAATGATCAAATTATTGGATGAATCCCTCTATGATATGTTTTTGGCCTTTAAAGCAATGAATCTAAGGCAAAGTTCATTACCACAGAAAAATGTAATGGTTAAGAATCTAGTAACCCAATGGCAATCTTCAAAGGATCAAATAACATGTTTGATCAACATTTAGGTTGGAAAGTAGACTCTTGGTTTGAAAATAATTAGTTTGGGATATTTGAATGCCATTTAGAGAATTGTTCTTGACAAGGTTTAGAGTTTGAATGCATGGTCATGGGAATTGGAAAAGATCCTAAAGGATGATGAGGAGCTAATGGAAAGGATTTAAAAACTCATGGGGACCATGATAACTAACCCTACATAGCCCACTATCTTAGGCATCATCAAGGATGATGAATTCAAATACAAGGCTACCTTGATAACCTAGGAAATAAAAGGTAAATGTCAAGGCCAGCTTGTGGATGATAATATTAATATCCTAGACATGATCCTTAATGAAAGAGAAAGGATATCTAAGGCTAGAAGCATCAAATAAGCCATGGCCAAAAATGACAAGGAATTGAATTCTCTAGTTGACAATGAGGAGGAATGTCTTTTAAGACTAGATATAGATTTGGAACTAATCAATGAATAACATAAAAAGGCTATGAATATCCTTTAATAACAATAATAAAGTTATCAATCACAGGGCCCACCAAATAGTTAAATGATATTTTATTTTGTAAAATACTTTGTAATATTTTGAAAATAGACTATCCTTTTGTAAAGGCACATGCTAGTTATTAGCGTATTACCTCTAGGCTAGTTTAGTTTGAAAAAGAAAATGTATTCTAAAACTTTATAGAATAAGGATAGGTGTCCTTACTTTTTGTAAATTTGTATTTTATAACCGACTGGTATATTGCATTGTCCTCCTATAAAAGGTAGTACTACCTAGTTTGTAAGGGAGAGAATTTTGAGTAAAATTTGCATACTTTGAGCAATTAATGCAATCAAGGAATTCTAAAAAGATTGTCCAAGTTTGTTTATGTCAATTTATACATGGATTTTCTCTCAATTTCTAGTCTTAATTATTAAATTTGAATAGTTTATATGAATTCTGAGTTGCATCTTTGATTATATGGTTGTTAATTTGTGCTTATGCTAGATTAGTTGAATGATCTAGAATTTGCTTCATTTTATTTGCTCTTCATTAGAATGTGTTAATGTTATTTGAGTGTGGTAGAAAATATTTAAAGTAAATTTGGTTCTTACTTTTACTTCTTTATATAATTTTTAGAGGGTTGCCTAGTGTGTAGTGAGATCTAAGCTTATGTTATTTTTCACAATATATTAGTTAAATGCATACTCAGTTGTAATTGAAACTTTGTCATAATGTTTGAGGTTAAGATCAGTAACCACTTATTCTCTTTATACCTTACCCTTCTATTTTTCTTATTTTTTAACTATATCACTTAATTTTATATTTCATTATAAATGTCCATTTAGATTAGCCTATAGTTTAAGCTTTTGATCATAATTCACTAGTGTTAATATAGATACTTGCACTTTGAAAATATTTGGTCCATGGTGGCTCCCAACCATTAATTAATATAAATTTTATGGAACAATTAAACATCGATCTATCACTATTTCACCATAGGTAACATAAATTGTCAAAACCTACTACTCATGCTCTAAATCCCCATAATTTTAAAATGAAAAGTGCTCTTTGAACACTAAGGACACCTGTGATACATTCAAAAGCATAAAAAATTCTCGTTGGTGCTAGAAAGAGGGCCTCTTTATGAATTGATTAAATCTTTGTTAATTTTAGTTTGTTTATTTAAGATTAATGTTGTCTTTGAACTTTTGCATAATTTTTTTCTCAGAAGCGTAAAGAAAATTGATCTTTGTGGTCTTTGAAATATCTTTGTGCTTCTTTTAGACAAAGATCATAATTATCTAAATTTTGATACTTAATTTTGGTAAAGATGGATTAAGATCTAAAAATCCACAATATTTGAACTTAGAATAGCTTATTTTGATCAAAGATTGGTATATTTTTCATAAATATAGGTTTATTTGAGCTTAGACTTATAAATATAGACCATGTTTTCATAATTGGACACATCTTTGAGCTAGCTTAGTCAAAGATTGATGTCTTTTACTATTATTTATACAAATATTTACAAAATTAGCTTAGTGTGTAGTTTTAATCCTTATTATCTATAAATATTAACTTGACACATCATATTTTAAATGGGATCTTCAATATTCAATCTATAATTGCTAAGGATGCAAATAAGATCACATTCAAAGACAAGAGATCCTTTGATTAAGTTTGAGGTCCATAAAAGAGCCTTGGAGAGATAAAAGTAGGCATAGACATTCCAAATCTTTGACAACCTCACCTCTTCAAGGTACCCCTACCTTCGACCTTCATCTAGGTATGGCTTGGTTGGTAGATTGTTCAATCAACATGCTAGGTGTGGTCATGATCACCTACATAACCCCAAAATATACTTACCAACATTTAGTCCAACTGGTATCCTAACTACTGAAGAGAAAATTAAATATTTTAATGTTGCCTTTAAGGTTGTTAAATATCATAAATAAATATGTAGCATACAGATTATTCCCCTTTAATTTTAAAGATACTATATGTGTATGGTTTCTCATTTTATCCTGATAATTATATTACTAGCTAGGATGGTTTCACTAATGTTTTCATAGATCAGTTTGGCAAAATTGGTAGTCTATGTGTCATGTACAACAATTTCACCACCATTAGGAGGGATGCAAGCAAGCCCATAAGGTCTTTTAATGTTAGGTTCTAAAAAATGTATAGTAGGACCATATAACCCTATAAACCTGATGAGGTTTTAGCTCTAGAAATCTACAAGGATGTAGTAGATCCTATGACTTCCATATTTCTAAAAATATCTCTTCCAGCTATAACTTCCTTAGCCAATGCTTATTCTAAAGTAGTGATCATCAATGATCAAATACAACCCCAAGGACAAATGTCCTACTCTATCCCAAATATCAATCCACATTTTCCCATTTTAAACATCTTCCCTAATAACAATCAGAGTGTTTTAGCTTTGAATCAACTCCCAAATCTAAATCAATTACCTTATACTCCCAATCAGTACCTAGGATTCTTGAGTCATCTTATTGCTAATATATTCAATGCAAATGATCCAAGAGCTTTACTACCATTTGTTGGTGCTACAATAACTAGGTGCACAATTCTAAAACTCCTAAGAATGAGAATGAGTTTATCTTGAAAATGGTCCAAAATTTAAGCACTAATTTCCTTCTACTACAAAAATAAGTTGGAAATACTAGAGAGAGAGTCTAGTAGGAACTTCTCATTCCAAAGGTTTAATAGGCATAACAATAGGTTTCAAAATGATAGTTTCCATAATAATAAGAATAATGAACCATGTTCTAAAAATAGGACTAGGGACATTAATCTTACTGATATTGTTTTTCTTGATTATTATAGAGTGCATTAGATAACTAAGCATGGTAAGATTGATTGCATTGAGTTTTTTAAGTATTTTAAAGCTTTTAAAGAAGAGTTGAACACATCTAAAGTGGTCCTAAATAAGGATAGTGGTGTAGGTACTTCAAGATCCAATCATGTTGATCAAAATTTCATGGTGGAGACATTTGATTTCCCTTTTTAGGAGGAAAACAAACCTGATAATATCCCTGAGGAAATCCAAGCCTTCTAACACTTCTTTAATAAGACTTATCCTTTAAGGAATATAGAGTAAAGGCATCCCTTGACTACCTCAATGCCTCTAAATAAATTTAGAATTCCTCCATACACTTCTTCAAGTAATGATCCAGAACCACCCAAAGGGAGTATCTCTATGAATAATTTTGATGTTCCTAGCTCTTCAAATAATACTGGTAATAATATTGTTAAAGACATGAAAAAGATAAAGCCTAACATCACATTGCATTAATTAATTTAAATCATAGAATAAAGGGACCTCTTTGTAGAATCATTGTTAAATAAATCCAACAAACCACCCAAGGCTAGCAATGCTAATGTGACTATGTACAAAGCTAAGTAGAATATCTTACTTTCCTGCTCATAGTCAAGATGCTCGATAAGAATTTGTGATATTATTTATTGGATTATTGTGCATCTACCAATATCATGCCAAAAATTATTTATAAATAACTTATCTTGACTCCTATTAAGTTTGATAGAGTTTCTACTCAATTAGATAAATCTAAAGTCAAGGTGATTGGGGAATTATTAAATGTTCATAAGCAATTGGCCTCTGAGCCTAGAGTGTAGTAGTTTATTGATATCTAAGTTGTTGAAATTATTTATTTTTATGGGATCTTATTAAGTAGGGAATGGAACAAATCTTTGAATGGCTACATGTCCATAGATTGTTCACATTTATGGCTACCTTAGAAGGGAGTTCCAAACTAGATCAATGTTGAGAGAGAGCCAAGAATGAATCAAAAGATCACTGAGTACAATGTTGTAAAGGAAAGGGTCAATATAATTGACTCAAACTTATGGGTTTTCACCTTAGATAATACAAAGGTATGTGATTCTAAGATTACTCATATTATTCCTAGCTTATGGAAGTTATATTTTGATGGTGCTAGGTGTAAGGATAGATCTAGAGTAGGCATTTTTCTAATTGAACCTGTTGGTGAGAAATACCATGTTTCCTTTAGACTCCAATTTCATTTCACCAATAACACTGACTGAATATGAATCCCTTATCATAGGTTTACAATTTTCTATAAAAAATAAAGTCAAATAAATACTAGTCTATGGTGATTCAAAACTAGTAGTCAACTAGGTGAGAAACAAATATCAATGCAAACTCTCATACCTTAATAGGTATAAGTTTAGGTTCTAGGATCTAATTGAATATTTTGATGATTTTAGTATTATTTATATCCCTAAAGAGGAGAACCAAGATTCTAATGAGTTAGTGTCTACTATAGCCAACCTCATGCCTGACTAAGACTCGCCTAACTTTAACATTGAGTTGATACCTTATCCTTCAGTCCCTAATAATGTAAATCATTTTCAATTCTTTAATGATGATTAATAGATCTTAAATTTCATGACTAATTCTAGATCATTTGAGGCTCACATCATTGATGAGACTGATGAAAATGAAAATAGAGAAGGCAAGTTTGATGGTAAGGTCATTCAACTAAACAATAATAAGATACCTAAAGGCATGATTGCCTTAGAGAGGTTGTTTGATCAAGACAAGGTGGATGAGGTTTCTAAGATTCACAAGGTAAGTGGGAGAGTACTAAAATGATATTGATATTGGACCCCAAGATCAACCTCAGTTGGTTAATGTTGGAAAGGCCTACACTAATATTGAGAACAAGAAGGCCAAAGAGCTATTAACCAAGTACAAGGATGTCATAGCTTGGTCTTATGATGACTTAAAGATATATTATCCAAGCATCAACACCAATACTATACCCCTTAAATTAATTTATAAACCTTTAGGAAAAATCAAATACCTATAAACCCTATCTTAAAACCAATGATCTTTAAAGAGGTTAAGAGATTACTAGATGCTAGAAATGTGTTTCTCATCAGGTATTCTACCTAGGTGGCTAATTTGGTGCCAATCAAATAGAAGAAAGGTAAGATTAGGCTATGAATTAATTTTATGAATTTGAACAAAGCATATGAAAAGGATAAATATTCTCTTCCCTCTCTTGACTAGGTGATACAAGTTATTTTAGGTCAGCCATGATGTCTTTTGATGATGACTTTTCTAGATACAACTAGGTGTTGGTTGACAAAGAAGACATGATAAAGATAGCTTTCACAACTAAATAGGGCACCTTTGCATACAATATAATGAATTTTGGGATAATAAATACTAGAGATACTTTTCAAAGGGCCATGGACCATGCCTTCCAAGGTCTGATTGGTAAGTGTATCATTATATATATGGATGATCTAACCATTTTTTCTAAAAATAGGGAATATCACTTTATGAATTTATAACAAGTATTTGAGAGATGCAAAAGGTATGGAATCTCCATAAACCACAATAACATAATCTTTTATGTTACTGAAAGTAAATTATTGGGTCATGTCATAACTAAGGATGGGATCTCTATAGATCCTGAAAGAGTAGAAGCTATATCTAGGATGGAGCCTCCAAATAGTAAGAAAGAGTTAAAATCATTTCTTGGTAAGATAAACTTTGTAATAAATTTCATTTCTAGATTTGTAGATATTTTCAAGCTATTGAATGATATGCTAAAGAAGTATTTCAAGGTCTCATGGAATGAGGAATCTAGGAAGGAATTTAGTGACATCAAAAAATCAATTATCCAAGCTCTAGTTTTGATAAGTCTTGACTTTTCAAAGGACTTCTATCTCTATTTTTTTGCATCTGACCATATAATAGCTATAGTTTTAACTTAGAAGGTTGATAGGTGTGATCACCCAATATATTTCATGAGTAATAAATTTAAGAATGATGATTTTAACTATTCATTGATTGATAAACAAGCATATGCATTAGTTTTAGGCATTATATCCTTATAAATAAGGTGTATGCCATTCTACCTAACCCTACCATAAAGCTCATGCTAAGTCAGAATGAACTTGGAGAATGTAGAGGTAAATAGATGTTAGTTTTGTAAGAATATGACATATAAATTTAAATGGTGAAACTGGTAAGGTGTGAAGACTTGATCTAAGTGATTGTTAATACCAACCCTAGGATAAGTATTATGCAAGTTGATCAACAAATCTTTCAAGATAGTGAGTGGTGTTATTCCATCATTCATTTACTAATTAATGGTACCTATCCTATAGGAATAATAAGGGAGAAAAAGAGGGATATAAGGCTCAAGGAAACCCATTATTTGATCAAAGATGGGGTCTTATACAAAAATAACTTTTAAGGGGTCTACTTGATATGTGTCTTAAAATAATAAGCTACCCAAATCATGAGCACCTTCCATGAGAAGTTTAGCAATGGGAATACATTTGGGAAGACTAAATCCCACATGATCCTTAGATCTAGCTACTATTTTCCAATTATTTTCAAATATGCTCATAAGCATGTGAGGGAATGTCACTCATGTCAAATCCTTAGCACTAAGGAACCAAAGGCAATAATGCCTTTGTAACTAGTCATGGTTGATAAAGCATTTGCATAATGGGGGTTGGAATTTGTAAGGGTAATCAACCCAAATTCATTAAAAGGTCACAAGTGTATCTTGATTGCCATAAATTATTGCATAAGGTGGACTAAAGTTGTATCCACCAAATAATACAAGATGGAAGAAGTGATCAATTTCTTGGAGGAGAACATTTGTACCATATTTAAAACCCCAATATCTCTAGTATGTGATAATGGATATGCATTTATATCCATAGAGATGAAATAATGGGAATATGATAATGGCATTTGTCTCAAGTTTTCATCCAATTGTTACCCCTACGGAAATGGAGTGTTTGATTCTACCAATAAGAACTTGATGAAATTAATCAAGAAGTTTGTTACATATAAGCTCAGGACTTGGCACAAAATTATCAAGTATGCCCTATGGGTATATAGGATAAGGATCAAGCAAGCCTTAAAAGCATCACCATTTCTATTGGTGTATGGCCAAGAACCTATCTTCCCTATCACTCTCAAACTACCTATGCACAAATTCATACAAGAGTATATGGAAGAAATATGGGATCTTGCAAATTCAAGATTGCTAGACATCACATAGATAGAAGATGCATGGGAAGAAGCCTTTGATCATTTTAGTAAACATTAGACCATGACGAAAAGGTGGTTTGATAAAAGATTAAATATTAAGGTGTTTAGTTAAGGGGACTTAGTTCTCCTTTGGGAAAAATCATTTGAGCCTAAGGGCTAACATGACAAGTTCAAACCTTTGTGGATTGACCCATATCAGATTAAAAACACACTACAAGATGACACCTTTAGACTCAAAGACTTACTAGTAACAAAGTTCATGCTACCCACCAATGGGAAATACCTCAAGCATTACTTCTTTATTGTTCCTCCTAAGGTCTTTATGGAGTAACTTTGTAAGATGGTTAGACTTAGTGTAGGTAGGATAGTTAGTTTCTTTCAATTATTTCCTTCATGTCCCTTGTTTGTATAATAGTGTGCGTGCACACACACACACATGTGTATATATATATCTATATATATATATATATGTATGTATGTATGTATGTATATATATGTATATATGTATATGTATATATATACACACACACATATATATACATACACACACACACGTGTGTGTATATATATACATGTATATATATATATGTATAATATATATATATATATATATATATATGTATGTATGTATGTATATGTGTGTGTGTGTATGCATATGTATATATATATGTGTGTGTGTGTGTGTGTGTATATGTGTGTGTGTATATATTTGTATATATATATGTATATATTTATAAATGCATATATATATATATGTATATATATGTATATGTATATATATACACACACACACACACATATATATATACATACACACACACACGTGTGTGTGTGTATATATATACATGTATATAGATATATATATATATATGTATTATATATATATATATGTATGTATATGTGTGTGTGTGTATATGTGTGTGTATATATTTGTATATATATATATATATGTATATATTTATAAATGTATATATACATATACATATATATGTATATGTGTATATATATTTGTGTGTATATACATACATACATACATACATACATACATATATATATATATATATATATATATGTATATGTGTGTGTGTGTGTGTGTGTGTGTGTGTGTGTGTGTGTGTGTGTGTGTGTATGTGTGTGTATATGTATATGTGTATGTGTGTGTGTGTTTATCCTTTTCTTTCTTGCTTTGTTGTTTTATGTTGTGTGTTTGTGTTTGTTTCCTTGTTCCTTGTTTCCAATAAGTCCTTTTGAATAACATTCAACTCAAATTTTATTTAGTTTGATTGAAACTCCAAAATATAATAATTTGGGTATGAACCTCATATATGTGCTAACCATGGATCTAAAATTTGAACCTGATGTTGCAATTTGAAGAAACTAGTAAAGACTAATGAAAGATGCCAACTGCTCCATAAGACTTTGAACATTTTCTTGACCTAAATTTTGTTTTAATAATATTTTCACTTGTAGGATGACAGATTAATCTATTTGAGACATATTCATACTTACACTTAACAAACATCCTTGCTTGAGATAATGGTTGCAGCCATAGGTGATTCTTTGAGGATCAAACACTTGACCAAATCCTTAAACCTAGCTACCTTAGTTCCCAACCTTGCTAAAAGTATAAAAGATCTAAAAATATAAAAATAAGAATGCAATTCAAAATCAAAATCTTTTCAAGCATAGGTAATTCTAACAATATCCACCAGGGATATGGATGCCTGGATGGAAGTGGATCAAGGCCATGAGTGGATCCAAAGGCACCTCTATCAGGGATATGGATGCCTAGCTAGTAACAGAGCAATGACTAGGCCTTTCTTGAACTAGAATCATGGTTCTTAATGAATATATAAACATGCTCTAAGTCAGTGTTAATGATTAAAGATATGAAACTTGAAATTTATTCCCTAAATCACATGGCAAACAATAAGTGGAATCAAAGCACACACATAGAATGGCTATGTTTTAATGTTTGATCTAAATTTTGGAAGTGCAAGGTTTGTTTCAACCATAAAATTATATGGATAATATAATTAATCAAGTGGAGTGGATGACTTATTTATTAGTCTAAACCATAGTCTCTAAGTTCTAACATATTGTTATGTTCCCCTGGAAGTCATCATTTGTTGAGGTCAACATACCCCCATTTTTTGAAAATTAAGACCCTTGAGATCTTTTTAAACCTTAACCTTGAAACCATGGCATGTTTTGAACATTATTAGAATTTGAGCATCTTCCACTTTGATAAATTTGGCTTACTAGTTTATGGTTTTGCTTTGATCTTGCCTAATGTTGTTAATAATTGGTGTTCATGTCTTATAGTTGTAGGTTTCATGGAGCTCTTACTGATGGATCATGCTTAAATTTTTTATATTAACTCTATTTGGGATTCATGTTCTAAAATCTCTCCTCCAAAAACCCTAGCATAAACCATTGGTTAAAATTTGCATTTGGCAAGAATATTTTAAATTTATTTTTAAACTAAAGCCCAATATGTTAAGGCTTAGTCATGTTTTTTAACGTGACTAACCCTTAGCCTAAAAATTATACTTGGTCCCTTTTATTTCCCCCTTTGTTTGCTATATTTCTAATTTGGTCCAATGTTATGATAACAAGGTCATTTTATTTTATCATGATCCTCTTTGCTAAAACATTGGCCGAAAGCCTTAACACTAAGGCCATATTCATGTTTATTAACATAAATAAGACCTTAGTATTAATGCTTTATCCTAAGACTTATTTATAATCAAGTCTAATATTCATTTTTGTAGGATATTTTTATGTCTAATATGGTCCCATTTATTATTATCTACTTATCCTAAAGCCTTGATGCTAAGGTCCCATTCATGTTTATTAACATGAATGAGACCTTAGTCTTAACATTTAGCCTAATTCTTATTTCATCCTATGTCTTAACTTAAAAACCTTGCTTATTTATAGATATGATGGTCCTCAATTCATTATGGCTTTTAATCAGATAGAGTGAATCCAAAATTGAAAACTCAAAAGGTTCTAGAAGCACTACGGAGTCACTATGTGGCACTCCCACATTTAAAGTTTGATAGAAAATGGTCATGCATATTAAATGGAACCAATGGTGTGCAATTTCTTGGATCATGATCAGACATCTCTCACTTCATCACATATTTTAATTAGATAGATTGAATTGAATCCAAAATCCTAGGAAGCCCCATGGAGTCACCACATGACACTTCTACATTAGAACACAAGAATTTGATGAGCTTAAATTTGAGGTTTGCATGACCTTAATTTGATGTTTGTGAGGCCATATTTAACATTTCTGTGACTGTCAACTTTAAGCCCACCAAAACTAGGAAATTCATGAGTGTAAATTTGATGTTAGTGAAACCATCATTTGACATATGCAAAGCTATATTTGACATCAATGAGATCTTCAAATTCAAGATCATCTAATATTTTTTACTTAGACAAAATGGGCATGTTTTATGTCATTTGAAGGGGTCATTTGATATTATGTTTTAAAAACTTAGCATAAAATGCTTTAACCTAAGTCTTTTCATGTTTATTAATATGAACTAGACTTAGCTAAAAACATTTTAAGCTAAGTCTTTTGTATAGATATGCACTGATTAAAGCCTATGCATCCTAAAAGACCTGATGGTCTACTCTTCATCATGACCCTTATTCCAATGATGCAAAATCACTGATGACTATTCAACAGTTATACAAGAGCCCATAGGCTTGACATGTGATGTATGCTCATTTGATAAGCTATTGGTATATGATACAGAGCTCAAAAAACCTATAGAGGTGCCAAGTGACACAACTATGGGGCTTGATGCAAAGGTGACCAATGACATGTGAGGGCTTGTATCATGATGAATGGCCTACACTGATCCTTGGATATTGATCAAATGGTGTGAGGTAAAAGACATTTTTAAATGCCAACAGCTAGTACTTTAAAGGAATTTATGAAAAATGCCATGAAATTTGACATATAGATGCTAAATAAGCACCATGCAAGCACAAAGCAACAAAAGTGAATATCTTGTGCACTCAGAATGCAAACATATAAAGGCAAATATCTAAATCAAATATAAGGCACATATGAGCTGAAGTCCAAGTAAGCCATCACCATTAAATCTTTAGGAGAGCCCTAAACTTATATAAAATCCTTACTTTGAGCTTAGATTGATCGTCGTTAAGCTAAAAGAGTGTCTAATTGTAATTCAAGCATAAAATAATTGACCTAGAGACCATTTGGAGCACTATAGTAAGAAATTTTCAAAGTAAAGAAGCCATGGCAGTTTGGAGGCAATAATACATGGATGAGACATAGTTGTATTTGTCTATAGATAATGAAGGGAGGGTCTTCAAGGACACTGACCTAGACATTGTTGCATTAAACACATGCAATAGGAAATGGTCTAAGCAATTTTGGACCATTGAAGAGATGTAGGTCATCACTAAAGAAGAATAAAAGATTACCACTATAACCAGAAGGTATTATGACCTAGTTTTAGTCTAAATGGCTAGTTTCCACCATGCGGCCACCAAACCAGAGGTAATCTACTATATCAATACACTTGATCCTATTTTCAAGGACTATAGGATCAAGCAGGGTTTGATTATTCATGAAAGGAACTTTAAAATAATTACATTCATTTTCCCATTGGCCTTTGATATTTATTACAAGATTCTAAAACCCTAAATGAGCTTTCCAAATATTAAGGAATGGACTAGTAAGAATGATATAGACACCATTATTAGGCCATGGTTGCTCCAAGGGAACCATATGATCTTAGGCCATGCTGGCAACATCTCAATTTCCCAATTTAGAGAGGGGGTTAAGGTATTCATGACTATATTTAATAGAATATCTTAAGCCCCTTCAACCACTTATGTAAACAAGATTTGGGTGTGTCTTACATTTAGTTCATGATAGAGAAAGAGATCACTCATCCAATTAGAGAGATGATCAACATATATTTAGAAAGATAATTCATAGCCATTAAGAAGAAGAATAGTACCCAATTATTTATGATGTCTTATTTGTTGGATGCCTTATTATCCTCCACTCAGATCCCTCATATCAAAAATTGGTCACTTGAGGGTAGATTCACAGTCTCCCACCACTATTTAAAGCTACACATAATCAACTATAGGCATAACGTCCAATTCATTTATGACTATGTGTATCTAGTCTTTTTATAAGCCATCACATGGATCCCTATGCCTAGGATAAGCCCTTTAATTAGGAAATATGTGGAGCTAATAGGAGACATATGGTTGTATCTAGATTATACAGTGATCTAAATTGAAGGGATTTTGATCCAACCTTACAAATTGCTTGTCTATGTTTGCTGGCAGAGAAACAAATTACATACCAACTCCTTAATGGTGTGGATAGAGTGTGAAAAGATAAGAGAAAATGCCTCTACCATCCCTTTCCTTTGAATATTAGCAATACTTTATTACAAAATTGGGATTAGGTGAATACTATGGTTAGGCATATGTATTCTTTCAAATCGCAACTTGATGAGCTGAAGATGTGGGACCCCAATGGCATGGTCTCCACACACTTTAAATCTAAGTATTTTCCCAAGATAATGTATGTGTACCAAATCAGTGTTCATGGCACCATATATATCAAAGAAAAAAAGTTATAAGAAATATTTTCTAGGCTAAAAGGATATAACATTAGACTTGAGCATAAAGTGACCAGCGATCAAAAGCCACCAGGTGACATATGGAAAATGGGACCTCTACAATACCATTTGTTAACTAGAACTTCAAGGTCCCCTCAAAATCAACCAAAAGTGGAAGGGAAACATGCCAAAATATATATTACATAAGACCTTGGTA
Source organism: Torreya grandis (assembly GCA_037957365.1). Lineage (NCBI taxonomy): Eukaryota > Viridiplantae > Streptophyta > Pinopsida > Cupressales > Taxaceae > Torreya > Torreya grandis. Next base: position 2,339,422 of record JARHVA010001270.1, read on the forward strand.
AGGATAAGATGGAAGAGAGACTTGGTGAGGATCCATCATGCTCAATCCATCCCCAAAGACCAACATCCCTAGTGAAATACTTGGACATAATTGCTTAGATCCAAATGAAATATTGGAGGATGCCCTTAGGGTCCTTGCTGAGGCATATGGATCTGATGAAGAGGAGGATCATGTTTAAAGAGAAACACAAACCCAAATAGAGGAGACTAAAAAAGAAAAAGGGAAAGAAGTTACCCTAGACCTAATCCTAGTGGCATTATTGAACAAAAGAAAGGTATAATTGGTAATGGTCCCAATTGGATCAAAGAAGTCAAAGTTGAATCTCACTCACCCCATGAGTGAGGTTAACTTATTTAGTGATGAATACCCCATCTTTATACAAATCATCCCTAGTTGATTCATCTATGGAAATATGCAAAAGATCCCCACCTGGAACCACTCATGGGCCCTAACCAGGACTAATAACATTGATGTGCATGATAATATAAAGCCATGGATAAGAGATTTAATGAAGGAGGAGGAAGAAAGAAGAATAGTAACCATAAAGGGTTAGAGAACAAGTAGATGGATGCTCTATGAACATCAAGTAGTACCTAGATGGAGGCCCTTGAACCTCCAAAGTATACAAAACCAACTACTACTATACAATTTAATCTAGAGATAGATAGATTAGAGAGAGTTATAATAAGAAAAGCCATGGTGGGGACTGAAGAGCTCACATTCTAAAATATTGAGCCATTTTTACGCCTAACTCCATTTCAGGGATAATATCCTAGTGAACTACCCATCTATGAAGAGTATGTTGAATTTCTAGCTGAGACTCATTCAACTTAGGTCAAAGCATGCATTATAGGTATGAAGCAAAGAATATCCAACTTGGAAAAGTAAAATGAGGATTTGAAGCCATAGTCTATCTTATTAGTGTCTGAGGTAATGATCAAATTATTAGATGAATCCTTTTATGATATATTTGAGGCCTTTAAAACAATAAAGCTAAGGCAAAGTTAATTGACATAGTAAAATGTAATGGCTAATGGTATAGTAAACAAATGGAAAAATTCAAAGTATCAAATAATAGGGTTGATTAACATTCAGGTTGGAAAGTAAATTCTTGGTTTCAAAACAATTAGTCTAGGACATTTGAATGCCATTCAAGGAATTGTTGTTGACAAGGTCTAAAGTTTGAATGCATGATCAAAAGAATTGGAGAGGATCCTAAAGGATGATGAGGATCTAATGGAAAGGATTAAAAAAATCTTAGGGCCCATGATAACTAATATTTCATAGACCACTATCTTAGTTATCATTAATGATGATGAATTCAAATACAGGGCTACCTTGGTAACCTAGGATATAAAAGGTAAAAGTCAAGGCTAGTCTAGGGATGATAATATTAGGATCCTAGACATGATCCTTAATGACATATAAATGATAGTTGAGGCTAGAGCATCAAATAATCCAAGGATAGAAATGATAAAGAATTAAATGCTCTAGATTACAATGAGGAGGAGTGTCTTTTAAGACCAATTGTGGATTTGGAACTGCTCAATGAGTAACACCAAAAGGATATGAACATCCTCCAATGACAACAATAAATTTCTTAGGCATAGGGCCCACCAAGGAGTTAAAATGATATTTGATTTTGTAATATACTTTGTAATATTTTGAAAATAGAATATCCTTTTATAAAGGAACATGTTAGTTTGTTAGTGTATTTCCTCTAAGTTAATTTAGGTTGGAAAATAAAATGTATTCTAGAATTTTGTAGAAAAAGGATAGCTATCCTTACTTTTTGTACATTTATATTTTATAACTGACTGATATACTACATTGTCCTCCTATAAAAGGTAGTACTACCTTAAGGGAGAGAATTTTGAGAAAAATTTGTATACTTTAAGAAGTTAATACAATCAAAGAATTCTAAAAATTTATCTAAGTTAATTTTTTTCAATTTCTACATGGATTTTCTCTTAATTTTTAGTCTTAAGTCTTAAATTTAAATAGCTTTTATGAATTTTGAGTTGCATCTTTGATTATAGGGTTATCAATTTGTGTTTATGCTAGATTAGTTGAATGATCTAGAATTTGCTTCATTTTATTTGATCTGCATTAGAATCTGTAAATGTTATTTAAGTGTGGTAAAAAATATTTAAAGTAAATTTGGTTCTTACTTGTACTTAATTATATCATCGTTAGAGTTTTAGCTAGTGTGTAGTGATATTTGAGCTTATGTCATTTTTCACTATATACCAATTAAATGCATACTCAATTTTAACTAGAACTTTACTATAATATTTGAGGTTAAGATAAGTAATCACTTCTTCTCTTTCTACCTTACCCTTCTTTTTTTATTTTTTAACTAGATCACTTTAGTTTGGATTTCATTGTAAATGTCCATTTAGATTATCATTTAGTTTAAGATTTGATCATAATTCACTAGTATTAGCATAGATACTTACACTCTATAAAGATTTGGTCCATGGTGGCTCCCAACCATCAATTAATATAAATTTTTTGGAATAATTAAACATTTCTCTACTTCTATTTCATCACAGGTAACATAAATTTCCAAAACTTGTTACTCATGCTCTGAATCCCCATAATTATAAAATGAGAAGTGTTCTTTAAAAACTAAGGACACCTATGATACATTAATAATCATCAACAATTTCATGATGTAATATTAAAAAATATATATATTGAAGCCTCTGACCTCAATATTAGTAAACATGGTTACATTCTTAGAGATAATAAATTAGGGAACACCAAACTTAAAATTAATTTGATTTGAAACAAATTTTCTGATCATAGGCCTATAATCATAGTATAAGACATGGATTATTCCCACTTGGTGAAAAAATTAGTGGTTGTAATAATGTAATGGTCCCCATCTAAAGAAGCTAGAGTAAATTTCCTTATATGATCAAAACACCAGGTAGAAAAGGGCCATGGGGTAATGATAGGTTGTAGAGCCTAAGAATTAATTTGGATGGTGTTTGAAAACTATTGACATATAAAACACTTAATTAAAAATTCAATTACTTTTTTCTCTAAATTAGGCCAATTTTTTTTCATGTGTTGAATCTCATTGGTAGTCACATGACCATAAAAATGACCACTACAAATTCCATTGTGGCACTCAAATAGAAATATAAGTGTCATTACCTCATTATCACATCTAAATAAGATTCTCTCAAAAGCATAATTATAAATAACAAACTCAAAGGGAACATAATTGGATTCCTCCATGAAAATATGGATTCTCTATTTAGAATTAAAGCCTATGGGATACGATCAATTGACTAGGAATTTGGTGATGTCCTCATATCAAGTAAATTGATAAATGGATGGAAGGTCAATGAGGACAATTCTTTCATTAAGGAAGTTATTATCTATCATATTATAACTATATAAAGGTTAATCAACTATATAGTTGCTTATTATAGATCCTTTAATATATTTATGATTCATGTACATGATCTTGAGATCACTAATCAACAAGATAAAATATTACTTTATTTGAAATAAAAATATGGAACAAAATTTGTGTAACTATTTATATTTAATGATAACATGAGTTTCTTGATTTAACATGTAATTATTTAGGCACTTATTGCTTAAATAAATCACTAAAAACTATTTCTTAGCTTGAGTGTATCTTTTATAATAATACATCAGGTTATGACTAATGAAATAAATATCCCTTTTTCTATCATCATCTTCTTTTTGGGCCAACATACATGCAATGGAAATTTTTTTCACTATTAAATACAAAATAAGAGGTTTGTCCATATTTAGAGGCATAAACAAGGGAGTGGACATAAAAAAATCTTAATGGTGTTTTAATATCCTTCGTTATGTCAAGTCCATGGGAGACTACTTTCCTTCTTAAGAAATTTGTTAGTTACTTATACAACATAAATGAGGTCTGTAATGAACCTCTAAATGGACCCATAATTTCCAAGGAAAGAGAGCATACCATGTTTACCCTTAGGGGAGTATGTCTATAATGGTATATATTTTAGAGAGATTAATGTCTATATTCTGTCTAGAAATAGTGTATTCTAGGATTTTTCCAACCATAACTCCAAAGATGTTTTTCCCAAGGTTAATTTTAATGTTGAATTCCCTAAGGTGGTTGAAGATAATATGAAAGTATTTAATTTTCAACTTGATTCTTGGACATACCTAGGAGTTCATCCACATAACTATTCAATATAAATGTTGATTAAGTCATGGAAAAGATGGGTCATAAAGTCATGATAACGTATGACTGGTACACCAGGGAGTGGTGAAGGTTTTTTTGATTTGATCCTCCTCCAATATATGGATTTTATTGTCATCCATAAAATTCATCCATCAAGGAAAAAATGTCATAGACAATTATGGAATCACAAATGAATGAATTGAGGGTAAAGTGAATCATATTTTTGGGATGATTTTTTCACATATCTAAATTGTAGGCATATTTTGATTATACCATTATTGTTTATAATGATGATGATATTATAAATCCACATCAAATAATAAACTATCTTAATGAAACCAAATTTAATTATCTTAATTACCTCTTCCTTTACCATCAAGGTTTCTTTGGCTCGTATAGGTATCAACATTTGTTTGATATGCTTAGCATTAATTTTAGTAACCAAATTATGTACTAAAATTGGTGGATCCAGGTTAGGTATGTCATAATACTCATATATTAATAAATTATCTCTTTGAGAATTTCAATATAGGCATGAAATTCCTTTAGGGTAAAAGTGAAACTTAAATTGTTAATACATAACTTCTCATTAGTACTAATATTTATTTAAGTGGTATCTTCCATAAGATAAGATGTTATTTACTTAAAATAAATAATAGTAATGTTAATTTCTTACTCCTCTTCCTCAACATCAAAGATCTAATCATAATAAAAATAACTTAAAGTATGAAGACGTAAAGTAAAACCTATTTTATAATTTTCATTGTCATTCTCTTCCAAGTCTAAATAAATCAAATAATCCTTGCTCTTAATGTAGGAAATGATAGTATGATATAATTCAAGCTTGACTAAAAGCTTAATACTCACTAAAAATGTTAAATAAATATTTTAATTGAGGATTGAACATAGATGAGTAAGAAATTAGTGACTCTAATATTTGATTCTTCTATTTGGAAATGGCCTCGATAGAAAATAAATATAATTTATTGGCCATATAAAAAATATTCATGACATGGTTTGGGATGTTCATATTAGTATACTAATTTTAGAGACTTTAATAAAAAATTTGAGAGTCCTCGAAGGATCTAATGTTTTTTTCTTCTAATACTTTTATCAATAAAAAAACTTAATAATAGAGATTCATACTCAACCATATTTTTGGTGCATTACAAGTATATTTTAAAGTAAAAGTAATGATATAATTATATGTGTAAGTTAATATGATAGTGTCTCCCACACCTACACATCACTTGACTCCATCAAATTCAAGATTGCATAAGTTCTCATGAAAATACACTACAACATTTGAAGGAGCATATCCTTATTTGACCTTATATATATATATATATATATATATATATATATATATATATATATATATATATATATATATATATATATATATATATATATATGTATGTATATGTATATATATGTACCATGCATTTCAATAATGAAATCTTCAAAGATCCAAATAAGGTCACCAAATTCCTTTTTCACTAGCATTATACATATATATATCTACCATGCATTTCAATAATGAAATCTTTAAAGATCCAAATAATGTCACCAAATACCTTTTTAAATAGCATTCACATAGTCAAGATCCATGATATTTAGGATGGAGATGGCAAGAAGATCCCTTAAAGCATAAATTTGAGTGGAATGAGGATCTAAGGGGAGAAAGAAAGGTTTATACTTATCCAAATAATATACTATGATATTTGTACTATTATTCAAGATATAATCCATTGAAAAAATTTCTTCCTCACATTTATCATTAGGTGTTACTTTGGGAGGATCAACAATAGGAATGAACACCCAATTAGCAAAACCATAATATCCTTTGGAGGAGGGTCCTTTAAGGGAGTATCCTAATGATATTTGGGTTTGACCAAATGATTAGTTGTGAATGGAATGTGTGTGTGTGTGTGTGTGTGTGTGTGTGTGTGTGTGTGTGTGTGTGTGTGTGTGTGTGTGTGTGTGTGTGTGTGTGTGTGTGTGTGTGTGTGTGTGTGTGTGTGTGTGTGTGTGTGTGTGTGTGTGTGTGTGTGTGTGTTTGTGTCTCATTTTTATTCATCAACTATCTTGGTTAATGTAAAAAGGGTTAGGGTCACCATAAGACATAATTTTTTTTCCCAAATTTAAGAATAAATTTTCCTAAAATAACATAGATAGGATGCCCTTCATCTAATATAGCTAAGTCCTCCATAATATCATGTTAGATTGGTTACCTTTTTTATGATGTATATCTCAATGTGAATAGATTCAAACCTTAAATTGATAGGTTTAGATACCTAATTTTTGTACAAGACTCTTTTCATATTGTATTTTCCATGGTTTGGATTTTTTTTCCACATTTATGCATAATTTATTGCTTCTAGGACATATACTAACCCATAATATCCCTCATTTGGTAATAAAGTCTTCAAAATGTATCTACTACTTCTCTAAATTTATTGGTTCTCATTTATGATCCTAACTACACATATCCCTATCCTGATACCCAAACTATGAGATTTAACATTACTTGGGATGGGATCATCTATCTTACCAATCTTCATCTTCATAAATTTATGGGTTTACCTTTTTACATGTTCCATATGCCTTGATTATCACTTATTAGTATTACTCGAGTCATCCTAAGTGTGAATATTTCTTAGATCATACTATTTATACCAATTTATCCCAACCCATTTAATAAGTAATTGAGATAATAGAAAAGAGTCCAAGAGAGAGATATAAATAAAGTATTTTTTATATTTCTTCATAACTAAAGTTAGTGCCATACCTTACCATATCTATTATTACACTTGTGATGTAGGAGCATCACCTAGGAATACTTTCGATTTATAATTAGATAAATTTTTGGATTTTCATGATTATTTATATATTATGCGTCTTTGGGGTTTAATAAATATTTTTTAGGATTTTGGATGCACTTAGAGGTCTAAAAACCAAGTTTTGGACTTTCCTGTCAAAATAGTCAATTTAAAATTTGAATTTCCTTTAAGTGTTATAGGGACTTATTTAGGATTTGGAAAGGTTTAAATGTTGTAAATTAATATTTTTTTGGATAATTTATATATATTAATGGCTATTTATTTCTTTTCACTTTCTTAGTCATGATGTCCATGTATCAATCCTGTCTAACACCTATGCATGTTGACCTTTCAAGACCTTTACATACATTGGGGGTAATCAAGAAAAAGTTAGATAGATTTTGGGTGTTAAAAATGGTGTATAAATTAAAATATAATTTTATTTTTTTCATATTAAATTATTTTAGAGTCTATAACTTCAATTTAGGATCATAAAAGTTCAATACTTCAAGAAGTATTACTCATGTTGCAAAATTTTGTGTGTGGCTCTTGTTTGGAATTGAAATAAAAATAAAATAGTGTTATTGGAAGAGTATTTATGAAATTTAATGATATTATTAGTATTTTAAACACTATTAATTTTTTTATTTAAATATAATATATTATTTATTTATCTACATGTTAGAGGCATAACACACAAGCTTTGGAAAATGTTGTTTTAACACAGTCTAGAAGGAAGAGAACATGGAAGTATTTTGAATTTCATTAAAATGTTTTTTATCATATTAATGTGTAAATATTATATGTTTTCTTAATTTATCTATTTTTTATGCTAATAATACACTTAGAGATCAAAATTTTAATTCAAGCCTCCATTCTAATGAACATAATTCTGAAAAAGTTCCCAAAATTTTGTAAATCTACAAGTTAGAGACTTTTGGTGATTGTTGATGAAAATATATATATTTTTGAATGTTAAGTGAGATATTTAATACCTTATACAATTTTTTTAAGTGATTTATATTTTATTAAATTCAAACTAGTCCATTTTATATGCTCTCAGACACCTATAGGCTTATGTAACCCTGAGTTAGGGATTTGAGTTTGAAAATTTAATAGCTTCTATTTCCACCTATCAAAAAATAATTAAATTTGGATGATTATGTTATTTTAAAAGGTATAAAATATTTTTTGGTTCTGATTTGGTACTAAACCTTACATTACAAAAACCTGGAAGTGGTAATGAATTAGGCCTAAAGAGACCAAATTGTTAGAAACAATTATGAAAAAGAGGACTTCCCTTGAGAGTCTTGACCTAAAATTTTAGGTGAAGTTGTAAGAGTATAATGGGTACTCATAAATAGTATTAATTTATATTTATCCCATTTTTATTTTTAAAACCAACAAGCTTTGTGTTTAGGAAGGGTTGTAAGAGAATAAGCCCAAAGAAGAAACTTACACTTGGATTGCAAAATCTCTCTCCCTCTACATCAAATTAGTATTAGATAAATTTGGATATTTTAATGAGGCTTGAATTAAGGTGACACTCTTTTATGTCAATTAATAATTGAGTGTTTTTTGATTAGTTATATTAAGAATCCAAAATGCCACTTAGAAGGAACCCAAGAGGAGGTGGAAGAATAGATATTTAGATGAGAGATGTTATCTTGGATGAGTTGGGAAATATGAGGGTGAGTTTTAATGCAAGTCTTATAGTAGTAGAGGCAATTAGAGAAGAGGAGTTATAATAAGGGAGATAAGTGATAGATAAGATGAACCACAAGCTCTAGAAGAGGAATAATAAGATGAAGGGCATGAGGAGGAAGGAAATTATAGACTACTAAAAGTAGTGATGGGATAAGGGTCTAAACCAAAGATAGAGATTCTTACCTATATAGGTAGTTTAGATAGTGAGAAACTCATTGATTAGATTACAAGGTTAGATAAATATTTTGATTATGAAAATGTACCATATCAAAACAAATTCAAATTTTATTACACAAAAATAAAGGGACATGAAACCCTTTGGTGGGATTACATATAAGATGAAAGGAGTAAGAAACATATAGCAAAGATCAAATCTTGGTATGAGATGGTAGAAAATTTAAAGGATAAATTTATGCCTAGTGATTATCATACAAACCTCTTCAAGAAATTGTAGAATTTGAATTAAAAAGAGATGGGTGTTAAAGAGTACACAGAAGAGTTATACAAGTTAAAAATCAAATCAAAACGTGTAAAAGAGGATGTGGAGAAGATTTATAGATATCTTAATGGGTTAAGGTATAATATTCAAGATGAACTCAACTTAGTCAGCCCAAAGACACTTGAATAATGTTTTCAATATGCTTTGGAGGTAGAGGATAATATAAATAAAAGATAAACTCAGTAAAATAGGGATATGGGTAGAATTTATAGAGGTAGAGGCCAACAAGTAGGAAGAGGTACATCTCAAAGGATAAATTCATAACCAAGTACCTCTCTAGAATAATCATGCACTTTAAAATGTGGATTCAGAGGAAGGAGTATTTATTTTAGAGGGGGATACATGTAAATAGGAAGAGGATTCAATGGTAAATGTTTCAAGTACAACAAATTTGTAGGTCATAGATTTTGGGTGTCTGGAAAATTCTCAAGGTAGAAGCTCTAGAAATGAAAGTAGAAATCAAGTAGTCCAAGCAAAAGAAGAGAGTGTGGATTATCCATCTCACATAAAAGAGAAAGAAGTAGGTGAGTATTTTATAATGAAAATGGTTTTGATAAAACCACCCAAGGATAAGGAGTCTACCCAAAGAATTACATTATTCAAGACAACTTGTAAATCCCAAGGCAAGTGTTGTAGATTGGTGATTGATTCAGGTAGTAATAATAACCTAGTGTTAGTAGAGATGGTATAAAATATTGGTTTGAAGATAATACCACATAGAAACCCCTATAATGTCTTATATATTTAGAAATGGAAATAATTTATTATGAATAAATAATGTTAGGTAGATTTTAGATTGAAGTATACAAGTACAAGGTTCTGTGTGACATAATTATAATGGATGTGTGTCATGTTCTCTTAGGGAGGCCTAGTAAATATGATATAAATATTACTCATAATGTAAATAATAATGTTTACACCTTGGATAAGGATGGAATAATTCATATACTACTACCTCTAAAAGAAGGAGAAAATGGACAAAGGACTAATGAAAGTGTTATGATGGTGAGTGAAAAATAGTTCTTGAATGTTATGAAAGAGGAAGAGTTAGGTTTTATATTAGTAATAATACCAAGGACTATTTTAATATACATCAAGTTAAATTAACTACCTAAAAAGGTACAAAACATGTTTGATATTATTGTGGATGAACTACCCAATGAGCCTCCACCTATTAGGAGCATTAGTCATCATATTGACTTTGTACTAGGTACAAGTTTTCCCAAAAAATATACCTATAAGATGAATCCTCAAGAGAATGTAGAAATTAAGAATCAAATACAAGACCTCTTGGATAAATTATTGATCAAATAAATCCTCAATCCATGTGTGATACTAGTTGTACTAGTGCCAAAAAAATAAGGAGATTAGAGAATGTGCACTAATTCTAGAGCAATAAACAAGATAAAAATAAGGTATAGGTTCCCTCTTCCAAGAATTTAAGATTTAATGGATTGTTTGAGTTGTTCTAAATATTTATCTAAGATGTATCTCAAGAGTGGTTATCATCAAATAAGGATAAGGGAAGGAGATGAATGGAAAAATTAATTTAATACTAATGAGGGGATATATGAGTGGCTTGTTATGCCATTTACTCTCATTAATACCCAAAGTACATTCATGAAACACATGAATTCCATAGTAAAACCTTTCATTGGTTAGTTTTTTATTGTATATTTGGATGATATACCTAATTATAGACCAAGCAAAGAAGAGTATCTTTAGCAACTAAGAATGGTGATGTAAAAGTTGTAAGAGGAGAGGCTATGGATTAAACTTATGAAATGTTTGTTTATGAAGATAGAGCTAGTGTATCTTAGGTTTGTGATCTCTCAAGGTGTTTTTAATATGGATAAAGACAAATTGAAATCCATCATTGATTGGCCAAATACCAATATGGATTATGAGGTAAGAAGCTTCCATGGCTTAGAAAGTTTTTATAGGAAGTTTATCAAAAAAATTAGTGGGATTTGTGCACCCATTATTGACACTATAAGAGGGAATAAAAATATATTTGTGTGGACTAATATTTATGAGAGGAATTTTCTAGTTTTTAAAGAAGATAATCATAAAATAGCCCATGTTAGAACTTATTAATTTCAACAAGTTTTTTCAAGTTGAGTGTGATACAAGTGGGGTGGCCATTGGATCTATCTTAAGTCAAGAAGGTAGACTTGTATCATACTTTAAGGAGAAATTAAATGAGGCCAAGAAATAGTATTATGATTATGATCTAAAATTTCATGTTATGGTTCAAGCCTTAAGGAAGTGGAGGCATTATCTAATGCCAAAGGAATTTTTCATATTCATAAATAATCATTCACTTTAGTTCATAGCAAGTCAACCTAAGAAAATTCAAATTCATATGAAGTGGGTGGACCACTTGCAAAACTTCACTTTTATCATCAAGCACAAAAAGGGTCAAACTAACCAGGTAAAATATGCTCTAAATATAAGGGCTTTACTCATAAGATAAATTGAGATTGAAAGTGGGGAATAAAGTCACTTAAGGATTTGTATGAAACTGATTTAGACTTTCAAGAAGTATATGAGGCTTAAAAGCATCCAACTAATAAAAATAGATATCCTTGGATGGAGTATATGATGCATGATGGTTTATTGTTTAAGGTATTTTAGCTTTGTGTGTCAAGGAGTTCCATGAGAGAGAATTTGATTAAATAAAAGAATTATGGGAGTTTAATAGGTCATTTTGTCCTTGACAAGACTTTGGCTCAACTAAGTAATCATTATTGGCTTAGAATGCAAATAAATGTAAGGAAGTTTATAGAAAGATGTAAGGTATGTCAATTTTCCAAAGGAAAGAACATTAATGTAGATCCTTATCATCCCTTACTAGTTACAAATAGACCTTATAACTCCATTAGCTTGTATTTTATAATGGGATTGCCAAGAACACAAAAGAGGGAATGACTCCATTTTTTTAGTATAGGACAAATTTTCAAAGATGTCCCATTTCATACCTTTCAATATAAATAATGATGTTACTCATGTAGATAATTTTATTTTGAAAGAGGTGGTTAGATTACATGGAATTACATTGAGTATTATCTTAGATAGAGACACTAAGTTTTTGGGGCACTTCTGGAGGACCCTATGGAATAAATTAGGAATAAATTTCAACTTTAGTTCAGCCTACCACCCTAAAAATAATGGACAAACTAGGTGGAAAATAAAATTTTGGGTAGTTTTATAAGGTTTATAACAAGGTATAGTCCTAAAAAGTGGGATTTAATTTTACCAAAAGAAAAATTTTCCTGTAATGACTCACCCAGCAGAAGTACATGAATGAGACCATTGAAAGTTGTATATGGTATTTACCCAAGAGGATTATTTGAGTTAAGAGATATAGGTAATATGGAGAAAATAAGTGTTGAGGGAGAAGAGTTTGTTATTACTATGCAAGAGGTGCATGAACAAGTTAAGAATAAATTAGAGTTAAATGTGGAAAATTACAAGTAACATATAGATCTTAGGAGGAGAGAAGTCAATTTTCAAGTTTTGGACATGGTGTTAGCTCATTTAATGAATAAAAGGTTTCAAAAAGGCTAGTATAACAAACTAAAATTGAATAAGATTGGCCCTTGCAAGATCATTAAGAAGTTCTCCAACAATGCCTATGAAACAGAATTGCCTATTAATGTGGTAATCTCTCCCATATTCAATGTTTTAGACTTGTATTCATTCAAAGAAGGGGATTATAGTGATCAAATATCTGGAAATGAATAAGCAAGAGTCCAAGAATGTGCAAATCAGTTGCCACAAGACAAGAAAGAGGAACTTGAACTCATCTTGGATAAGAGGGTTAGTAAAGAACCAAAGATAAGGAATATTACCAATACTTGGTGAATTGGAAACATCATCATATAGAGGATTCCACTTGGATGATATAATCAAACATCATCAAGTATGGATTTACTCTTAAATACCTCCTGAATAGGAGTTCACAAGTCAAATTTTTGTTCTTAATGAGTATGATGTAGGAACATCACCTAGGAATGATTTTGATTTATAATTAGATAAAAAAATATTGTAATGAGAATTTATATTATTAAGAGTATTTTAAGTTCAATAATGTATCATTTATAGGATTTTATGTACACTTAGAGGTATAAAAACCAAGTTATATACTTTCTCACCAAAATAATGAATTTAAAAATTTGAATTTCCTTTAAGTGTTATAGGGACTTATTCATGCTTTGGGAAGGTTATAATGTTGTAAATTAATAAGTTTTAGGATAATTTAGATATATCAGTTTTTATTAATTTCTTGTAACTTTCTTAGTCATGATGTCCATGTATCAATCTTGTCTAACACCTAATCATGTTGACCTTTCAAGACCTATACATACATTGAGGGTAATCAAGAAATAGTTAGAGAGATTTTAGGTGTTAAAAATGGCATAGAAGTTATAATATAAGTTTAGTTTTTTTATATTAATGTATTTGTGATTATATAACTTCAATTTAGGATAAAAAAGATCAATACTTCAAAAATTATTGCATGTGTTGCATAATTTTATGTGTGTCTCTTGTTTGGAATTGACATAAATGAATACAAGAACGTTTTTAGAAGAGCATTTATGAAATTTAATGATATTAATGGTATGTTAAACAATATTATAATTTTTATTATTTTAATATATTATATTATTATATTGATCTATAGGTTAGAGTCATAATATACAAGCTTTGGGAAACTCTATTTTAACACAGCCTATAATGAAGAGAATAGGGGAGTATTTTGAATTTAATTCAGATGCTTTGGATGATAGGAATGTGGTAAAGATTATATATTTTATTAATTTAAATATTTTATGATCATAATACACTTGGAGATAAAATCTAAATTAAATCTCCATTCTAATGAACACAGTTCTGAAAAAGTTCCTAGAATTTTGTAAACATGTAAGTTAGAGAATTTTAGTGATTATTTATGGCTATTGTGTAAGGTGAAGTGATATAGAGAATAAATTATTCTAATTTTATAAGCTATTTATATTTTATTAAATTTAAACCATTCCATTTTATATTCGTTAAAACACCTACAAGTCTGTGTAAACCTAAGTTAGGGTTTTGAGTTTGAAAATTGAATAACTTGTGTTTCCACTTGTCAAGATTAATGAAACTTTGGATTCTTATGTTATTTGAAAATATATAAAATATTTGGGTGGTTTTGAGTTATAATTAGACCATAAAATATGGAAACCTATAAGTGGTAATGAATTAGGCATAATAGACCTAATTGTCATAAAATATTTATGAAAAAGAGGACTTCCCTTGAGATTCTTGACCTAAAATTTTAGGTGACGCTATAAGAGGATAATTGGTCCTCATATCTGGTCTTAGTTTATCTTGAATCCATGTGGATTGTTTAAACCAAAAAATTTTGTGTTTAGGAAGGGATACAAGTGAATAGGCCGAAAGAAGAAACTTCCATTTGGATTGTAAACTCTCTTTCCCTCTGCATCAACTTGTGATGGATTCTTCCTTTGTCAATCACCATATTTTACCAAAATAAGGTCTTATGTGTATTGGATATAATTTCATCTTCACATATAGGAAGAGGATGTTCAAACCCCTTTCTCATAATTTCATTCAAATTTAAAGGAGATTCAAACCCCTTTATCATAATTTAATTCACACTGCTTAGAACTAAGTTGAGATGTGATTCTAGAGTTTGGGATATGTAGTTACAAATCATATAGTGATTTTCCAACCCATAATTTTTTTTAATATGATTTTATGGAAATATAGTTAATAATAAGTAAGAATACATATTTTTTTGTATTTTCTTCCCATAAAATTATAGTATATATATACATGTGTGTGTGTGTGTGTGTGTGTGTGTGTGTGTGTGTGTGTGTGTGTGTGTGTGTGTGTGTGTGTGTGTGTGTGTGTGTGTGTGTGTGTGTGTGTGTGTGTGTTTGTGTGTGTGTGTGTGTGTGTATGCATGCATGCATGTGTGTGTGTGTGTGGGGGGGTATAAAATCCAATGGAACCTGTGCACATAAGAACTCAAAATCTTAAATTTCATGATAAATAGTATGGCACAATATCACATGATTGTTTATTGAAATAGGTGATTAAATATCTCATCTAGGGCATGATTGTGTAAGCATATATCCTATATCTCCATAGTCATAGGCTTAAACTTTTCACATGATTTTTTTTAGATATTATTTCATATTTCCATATTTTCATACATGTTTATTCAAACCCTATATTATATTCACCTATTTATAGTTGTGGATTATATCCACCCTCAAAAATATGTGTGCACACATTTTTTCCTTGATTACATATATCTTTGGAGGTTACCTAGT